>JZKD02S0658680.1:498685-528890 GCA_000966675.3 Picea glauca
ATGAATGTATTAACCAAGATCTAGGAGTCTAATCTAGGTATAAACTAATGTAAGTTAGGTTTATGCTCCAACACCCCCCCT
The DNA here is from genome assembly GCA_000966675.3 of Picea glauca. Lineage (NCBI taxonomy): Eukaryota > Viridiplantae > Streptophyta > Pinopsida > Pinales > Pinaceae > Picea > Picea glauca. The sequence goes on from JZKD02S0658680.1 coordinate 498,767, forward strand.
TAAGCCTAACTGTAATGACAAAAAATTTGAGTCCCGACAACTTGGACATTTTAGGTACTCATTACATAAAAGAACTCCTCATGAAAAGAGGAAAGAGGGAAAACCTCGTAGGAAACCCCACCCCCCCCAAAAGAGGAAAAAACTTTTGAGTGGCCAAAAGTGACCTACTAAGTTGTCTCCACCACTCCAATCATAGCTCTCAGTTCTGAAAATTTATTTTCAGTGAAGGACTTGGTGAAGATGTATGCAACCTGCTACTCTGTGGGGCGGTACTACAATGAAATGAATCTGTCACAGATCAAATCATGGATGTAATGCATATGAATCTCAATGTTCTTGGTTCTCTACCTCTGAACTGGATCAATAGATATCTAAATGGACCCTGATTGTCACAAAATATGACAGTCGGAAGTGGATACTGAATACCAAAATCGGAGAGAAGCCCCCACAACCAAAAATCCTGTGTAGCTGCATTCACTGCACCTCTATACTCTACCTTTGTTGTATATAAAGAAATCATGGATTGCTTCTTGCTAGACCAACAAATGGCCCTGAACCAAAGTTGAAAACATAACCAGAGGTGGACTTGCGGTCTATACCATCGCCAGCCCAATCAGAATCTGTGTACCCAATCAGTGAAAGTGGACAATCTGTAGCATAAAAGATACCAAAACTGGGAGTACCTTTCACATATCCAAGGATTCTCTTTGCATCTTTCTAGTGAAGCTCATAAGGCTCCTACATATATCTGGAACAAAATCCTACTACAAAAGAGATATCAGGTCGGGTGTGAGTAAGATACAAAAAACTCCCAACCAACTGTCAATACAGTGTACTGTCCACCAAAGGTGTAGTACTCGCATCCTCAAATATGACCCCTGAAATAAAGGGAGATGCTACTAGATTGCATTCTGTCATCTAAAAGTGGACAAGTAGATCTGATGCATACTTATACTGTGCCATCTTGATCCATGAAGTAGACTGAGAAACTTCAAGACCAAGAAAGTAGTGTAACAGTCCCAAATATGTCATGGAAAATCGATCATGCAATGATGATTTTGCCGAATCAATAGTTGAAGTAAGGTTCCCTGTCATTAGTAAGTCATATACATAAAGTACTATTAGAAATAGGGAATTATCATGTTGCAGCAAATAAACATTCGGATCAGATTTGCATCGAATGAATCCAATGGAAAGCAGGAAAGAATCCATCTTTGCATACCAGGCTCTCGGAGCCTGTTTTAGGCCATACAAAGATTTATTTAATCTGAAAACGAGGGAAGAGTTCTAAATGTATCCCTGTGTCTGCTCCATATAGATCTCCTCCTTGAGATCTCCATGAATAAATGCACTCTTCACATCCATGTGGTGAACTTCCCATCTGCGAGAAGCGACAATGGCCAAAACTAGTTGAATGGAGTCCATTTTAGCAACAGGTGCAAATGTCTCTGTGTAGTCTATGCCATGTACCTATGAGTATCCTTTTGCAACAAGTCAAGTTTTGTACTTACTGATCTCACCATCTGCAGAAATATTTGTTCAATATATCCATCGGCATCGAACAAGCTTTCTTCCTTTCGAAAGTGGAACCAAGTCCCATGTGTTGTTGTCCATAAGAGCAGAGTACTCTTCATCCATGGCTGCCTCCCAAAGTGGGTTTCCAACAACCTCAGAGTGTGACTTTTGATATGAACCAAGTGACATATAACAATGTATGGGTAGCAAATTTTCTGTGGCAGCCAGGGCTTGAGGAGCCCCAAAAAACTGTGATATAGTCCTTCTTGTATCTACAGGATCACCGACTAGTTCACCTGCATCTTGCAGAGTTTTCTCTGCCCAAGTTGGAAAATGAGTTGGAGCATCCATGACCTGCTCCTCATCCTCTATATCAGACCCAAAATTCTGCTCTGATGGCTGCTCTGAAGTGCTCAAAGAAGTTTCTGAATCTTCCTCATCAATGACAACAAGCGGTTCCTCGGCAGGGTCTTCTGAAAAATCATGCAGTGATTCTTCTTCAAACTTCACACTTCAAGATAGAATGAACTTTTTAGTGTGAGAGTCCAAAAATATATATCCTTTGACACCTTCAATATATCCAAAAAATATGCATTCAACACTTTGAAGCTCCAAAGCCTTCCTCTTATCTGTCGGAATGTGAGCCCATGCTCGTGAACCAAAAATATGAAAGTGTGACACTTTCGGTTTCTTACCGGTCCAACATTCAGAAGGAGTGGTGTCTTTGAGTGATTTGTGAGGAAATCAGTTCTGAATGTATGCTGCACAATTAATAGCTTCAGCCCATATCTTGGTAGCTAATGATTTCAACTGTAGCATACAATTGGCCATCTCTTTTAAGAACCGGTTTTTCCTCTCCACAACACCATTACGCTGTGGTGTATATGGCACTGTGTGTTGTAGTTGTATACCTGCATCAATACAAAGTTGTTGCACATATTTGTTGAAATACTCCCCCCCATTATCAGTATAGAGTATCTTAATCTTAAACCGAGACTCATTCTTAGCAAGTGCTTTAAATTCTCTAAGGCATTCAAATACTTCTGATTTTAATTTCAAAAAAAAAAACCAAGTAAAGCGAGAGAAATCATCTATGAAGGTGAGTACATATCGAGCCTTACTGATTGAAGGCTGCAAGAATGGGCCCGTGATGTCACTTTGAATCAGCCCAAAAGGTGAAGAAGCTCTCTGTGCCTTCCCTTTGTCAAACTTTTTTTCTATATGCTTGCCAAGAATGCATCCTTGACATACACCGCTTGTGAATTTAATAGATGGCAATCCTTCTACCATGTTTTCCTTGTTGAGTTGATGCAAGTAATTATAGTTTAGATGGAAAAATATTTCATTCCATAACCTGATGATATCATTATATTGTTACATAAATACAGTGCTAATAGATTTAGGAACAAAGTGGGAGAAGAAATACAAATGAGAACCGTGATCTACAATTCCATGTGCAAGTTGTGAGCCTGTGGAAATGTCGGTAATCACTGTGGAGTCTGGAGTGAACTCCACCATCCTTCTAGAGATAAAATGAGTGATCTGATATATAAAGAGAATATTTGTAGATAGAGAGGGAACATGAAGCACATTTTTTAAGCATCCCCCTTCAAGATCAACAATTCCTTCTCTGCACACCTTTGCGGGTGTGGTATCTCCCAAGTAAATTGGAGATCTGGTGCTTTCTTCGATGGAGGAAAATTCATCTTTTGATGAAGCCATATGGTTCAATGCACCTAAATAAAGGATCCAATATGATGGAGTGGATGTTACAACCATTAAAGAATGGCCATCTTTTTCTCTCCCTCCCGTTCTGTTATCATCTTTCTTCTTTGCATTTTCGGGCACCGTGAGATTGTGTTGCTGCAATTGCTTAGCCATCTCATTCATAGTCTTCCTCATGCAATTTTCTTTGGGATGAAAACCTTTGGAACAGTAGCTTTAAATTTTTATTTCCTTCTTCTTCTTACCCTTAGGCTCAGAAGATTTATCTAAAGATTTTGCGGATCTCTCCTTCTTCGATTCAGGAAATTTACCTGTTCCTTTTTTCTTGTCTTTTCCACTGCTCTTTGGAGCATTAGTAGCCACAATTTCTTGGTTCTTGGAATGCTTGATGGCACCCATTTGGACTAACTTATCTTTCTCTTGAGTCAATTCTGCAATGAAATCATTCAATGGAGGCATTTTCCATTTTTCCTGAGTCAATTTAGATGCTTGAAAAGACGACACAAATATGTAATATTCAGGGCCTAATTTCGAGAGAATTGAAAGGATGAGTTGTTCTTCCTCTTTCATGAATCCACATGCATTAAGTTAAATGAGGAGGGATTTGAACTTGGTGAAGAATTATTGCAGGTTACTGAAATGAATTGGACTTAGGTATATGAGTTCATTCTCCAGTTGATGCACTCTCATTGCATCCTGTTTGTCGAATAGTCCTTCCAATGTGGTCCAGACCACATCGGGAGTAGTGGATCTATTGACATGAAAGAGGATATCTATAGAAATTGATAGGAATATCATCCCAATTTCTTCATATAATTTATTGAAATACTTTATCTTCTCCGGTGCAATAGTCGGTTCTTTCTTCGTTCCCATTGTTACCCTGTAAAGCCCTTTTCTTCGGAGGAGCAGAGAGATCTCTGTCTTCCATTCGAAGTAATTGAAAGGATTTAGAATGAGTTTTGTGGGCTTAGAGAGATGATCCATTTCTTCTTTCTGCACCTCCTGATGATCTATACCTGCAAATAAAACCGTGTACAATCCACTAGATTCAATCTAGCTCTGATACCATGTAGAATTCCTGCAGAAACCTCGATAGATCTAGATTTCTAGTTAAATTGAACACATGCAATTTGCTGATATTCAAGAGATGAGAGAAAGTTTTTGATCCATAAATTAGAGAATTATATTAATTAAAAATTAATATACATGAGAAACCATCCTCAAAAATAAGAGAGGAGGTGAATATATAGAATTTCCAACATAAGAATTGTAGTCAAAAAAAGCTAGAAATAGCTAAAATAAGTGTCATAATCTAAGGGAGACCACATAGTTTGACCTAGACCACTAAATATACATGTCACACACTCATTAATGTTCACAAGATTCAAGTGATGTGCATTATCTCACTTAATCTCACTTAACTGACAAGAGAATCAGTTCCAACTCACTTAACTGGCCCAAAATAGTAGTTACTAATAATAGTAATGACAAAAATGATTAATTAAGGAATAAATATCTCACTCAAAGAAGAGGTGTGAATTCCCAATAATAGATGAGTTTTTTCATGGGGGAGTTGGAATAAATCATGAATAAATCAATAAAATCAAGAATAAATCAAGAAAATCAAGAACCGGGAGTTGAGTCTTGATCTAAAAATAGCAGTTTTCCCTAAAATCTAGGGATGAGGCGCACTTCTTATCTATGTGGCCAAATTAGGTGAAATAAAGTGTAAATGAATGTATTAGCCAAGAGATAGGAGTCTAATCTAGGTATAAACTAATGTAAATTAGGGTTATGCTCCAACACAACTTGCTTACAGATATTAGGCTCCTGGCTAGTTTTGGAATGTGCAGAACCCCAGGGAGAGTTCTAATCCTTCCATATTTTAGTAGCAACTTAACCCTTCCACGTCCCAAGATTTTGGTTGTCGAGTCATATCCTAGGAATACATCACCACCATCGTATTTTTCATATTCATAGAACCACTCCCTGTGAGGATTCATATGGTATGACGCACCTGAGTCGATCAACCATACATCATGGTCTGCATGTGTACTTGTAGATTCCAGGTAAACGTCACCTCCTTCTTCAGTGGAGGTTTTCTCCTCTGGGGAAGAGGTACTATCAGATCCCTTTGGTTTATCAACCTTCTTAGACTTGTAATATTTCTTATAATTCCATGGTTTACCACACTTCCATCATTTCCTCAAATATTTTCCTAGAGACTTAGATCTACCAGTAGATTTAGGTCTCCCCCCCTCCCCCCCGAAGACTTACCAGGATTCCTGTCTTGGGTATGCCCTCTTACAAATAAAGCATCTGTGCTATGACCATCCATGTTTTTCCACCTCATCTCCTTAGATAACAAGGATGCAACTACATCCTCATACTTCAATGTAGATTGAGTCGTACTACCAATTGCTACAACTAGATTATCCCAAGAGTCTGACAAAGAACATAACAAAGTAATACACTTATCTTCTTCAGCGATTGTAATATTAACAGAGACAAGTTGACTTACCTGAGTATTAAATGCATTTAGATGTTCTGTCACGGAATCTCCATCTTCCATCCTAATATGATATAGCTTTTTTTGAATAAACAATTTGTTTACCAGGGACTTTGATTGATACAAATTCCTCAACTTATCCCATAGTTCCTTGGATATAGATTCTCCCGAGAAATTAAACAACATCGAATCTACTAGGTAGAGTCGAATAGTACTCCTTGATCTCCCATCCAACTTCGCCCAATCTTCCTTGGACATACCAGTAGGTGGTGTACTAGTAGTTTGTGTACCAGTAGCCTGTGTGCTAGTAGATGGTGTACCAGTAGATTGTGTACTAGGATCCACAATGATCCATTGTTCTTTATCTACAAGAAGGTCCTCCTTCTTGAGCTTCCATAACTCAAAGTTTTTACCGTTGAACTTCTCTATCTTGATTCTAGAAGAGTTTTCCATTCCTCTTTCTACACTCAAATCTCCACTGCAAAAGCTCCCACTAAACCCAGGTTTATCACAGACCCAAGATAAAATTGATCTATCAAGACCGAGCCAAACCCTCAACAACAAAGGCATCCCTCTGAAGCCAAAAATGAGCATTGATAACACATGTAATTTTTAAACCTGTGAATCAAAGAAATGCATATAGATTCTTAATAAAAACATAAATTAATCAATGGCTTATACACACAGTACACGGAGATTTATACCAGAAACCCACAACCGGGGAAAACCTTTCTTATTTTCATTATATCGAATTTCACCATTGACCATACAATATATACAATGTTTGTAGGTATTCCATAGATACCAAAACCCTAATCCATTAATCCGGGATTAATTTAGAAAACGATAAAAATAGCAAAAACCGCCCAAAAAGTATTTTTGGGGCGTTGTGTCGAATGTTGCGCATAACCAAGGGGGCATACCTAGCCCCCCCTGGGACCCCCCTAGGAAGCACTCGGTGCACACGACACAAAAAACACTACTAGAGGGATTTTCAAATGCAGTTGTCAAATCTGACACGCCCACACACACACATGCAAAGAATATAACACACACCCAACAAGATAAACTTCTTTAGTTGGCTTGTTTCTCATGACAAGATCCTCATGGGGGAAAATATTATCAAAAGAAATATAAACAACCTTTTTAGATGAAAAATATGTTGCAGTTCCTTGGAAACCTCTCAATATTTCTTCCTTTAATGCCCCTTTTCAAAAGAAGTTTGGAAGTCCTCCCTCCAGAATCTTCACCACAAAATCAGATGGCCTTCTCGCCCTAAAAACCTTTTCAATAATTGGAAAGATTCCTTTAGAGGCTCTCTCTCCCTAAAAAATAATTTTTCAATAATCTTTTCAAATCCCTCCCTAAGTTTATCTATTGGAAAATCTGGCTTTCCCTCAATCGACCTATCTTCTCCAACCTCTGCCCCCCTACCCCCTGAACTTGTAGCCATGAAATACCTAGCCCTCCTAGCAAATTTATTCCTCTCTAATTACAAACCTCACAATCCCCTTTCCCCCTATGACAAGGAACTCTCTTGGATAAAATATTCCTTCCCCTTTTCTCCTCTTACCCCTCCTCTTCCCTCTCATTCACCCATATCTTCCTAGCAACTTCATTCCGACCTCGATTTTCATCTTTGACGCAACCAACTTATGAGTCACTCTCTCTACTTTTATGGTGGTTATAAAGGCAACCCCGGGGTGGAAAGAGTGGGAGGGGTTATTCTTTTCCCAAGAGGAAAAAAACTCCTATCCTTTCATTGGAGATTTTGAATAGATTCAAATAGTCAAGCAGAAGCTTATGCTCTATTACAGGGTCTCCTCCTCGCAAAAAAAATGAACATCCACTCTCTCTCAGTAATAGGAGACTCCAAACTAATCATCAACCATGCACAGAAAGGAACCCACCCAAAAAATATCTCTCTCAATTCTATCTCCCTTCATATCTATCTAGCCTCCCAATCCTTCCACAACTTAATCTACTTCCATGTTTTTAGACACAACAAAAAGGATGTTGATGAGAAAGAAAACCTAGTTGTAGATAAAGTGTCAGGTTCATTGTACATCAATAAGTTCCTCTACCTCAACCCTATCTCTTTATTTTGTTGATGTCTTCACTCATGGCCCTCATCTTCATCCTATTGTTTGGGGCCACCTCGACATATTCCCTTTGATCCTCCTATCATGTGTTATCCCTTCATGTCACCTCGACACATCTCAAGTTCATGTTTTCCTCCCCTCCTTATTAACTCCCCTCAAGCGAGGAAGTCCCTTCATCAGCCTACCCCTGAGTCCTTCGCCATTTCTCTATGCACCTAGACTTGGATCCCTTTCTGTTCATTTGCTTTGATGTCACCTTGGTACTCTTCTAACTGTCTAGGCATTAATGACCACAATTCAGTTAGAAAACCAATCCATCTTAGCTCATGCACACATCCTCACAATGTTACTCCAAATTGGCTCCTTTACTTCACACGAGAGATGGATAAACCTTATATCACAACCTCTCTTGCACTCCAAGCGGTCACCATGTGCATTTCTATGCTTGTCTGGGAAGATGCCTTATCATCTGCCAAAGACATTGGCCTCTTCCTTCTTGTTGGCATAGGGGTAGACCCAGGGTTCAATGCTTCAACAGTGCAACAACAAAACCCTAACTACCAACCCTTTCAGAAACACCTGCAAAGCAGATGAAGTCTCACCCGAGGTAGGGGCAGGGGGGGTTGCAGGAATCAAGTGTCTACAACCTAGCTGGGAGACAGATCTGTGATTACACACTTCAACAAATCACTTAGCCAATAGTATGCATTCAGTTATGATTCTTATTCACATCGCATATTAACCCTAATGATAGACCAACACAGTATTAATCAATATCAAACACATGTAAGCACTTAGCATCAGTTCATATCTAGCATTCATTCACATCATAAAGCACTGAGAAATCATAGATCTATCTATCATACATCAAGAACAATGCACTAAGAAAACATAATCATAAACATCATGAAAACATAGCACAAAGAACAATAACATAGGATATATGTGGTTCACCCCAGTGTAGGGCTACGCCCACCAACTCTTCTTCTTCTTTATTAGCTTCTTCTGATCTTCTTACATGCACCAAGCCACAAATCCAACTCCGCAAAGGACATGAGATCTGCACACACCTCGCTAGATCCTCCTTCCCTAGATTAGGTCAAGGAACAAATCCAACTACAACCACTTGCACTTAGCTCTGCAAGTCTCACATACAGTATGCACAGAGCATTCACAACTATTCACACTTAGAAACCTTCATAGGTTCTTGCACAAAGTCAATCAGAATTACAATCACACAGATTGAAATCCTCTTACATCACTCGACTACTTATTTATAAATTACAAAAAGAGGCCTAAACATGGGTAAACCCATGGGCTGACATCCATACCCATTACATAAACCCTAAAACCCAAAAATCCCACAAAAAGGGCGAGATCCCACAATATCTACTTCACCTAGGTGCTCCGTCTTTGACCAACCTGTCGAAATCCCAAGAATGGTCAAACATGACCAACATTTCCTCAAAACCTGGTCAAGGTCCAATAGGCCCCCAACACTCACCTGTGACTCGTCTCGAGTCACTCTGATCTAGGCCACTCTTCTTCAAAGGCCTCGAGCTTAGCTCGAGCTGCCTCAACTTGCTGCTTCACCAGAGCCTCCTGCTCGAAGAAATCTTGAATGAATTTCTTGGTGATAGGCCCTTCTAGGCTTTGTTCCACTGTTGTGACCACATGTTCCAATTGTGATCCTTGTCCCTCGAGATCTTCAAAAATTGTGCAATCTTTTTCCTCCACTGGCTGGAGTCTCTATGTCACCTCCATAACTATGCTTTGGATGGAAGTGACCTATTGCTGAACTTTTCACTACTCCTACAACCTTTTTATATTTTCAACTATAGTAAGTTGCTTCAGCTGTGATTTCATAGTCAACCCTTGTTGCTTCGCCTCCTAGAGTTGTGCCTCCAATCTCCTCAGCTCTGGGTCTTCTGTAAGGCTCTCATAAGTCTGCGTACTTTGATTACTTTGTTTCTTTCATTCTGAAGCCAATGCCCTGAATATTTCTACTGCACTCCTGGAAGTTTCTTCCCTCTGATCTCTCACTTCTTATGGCTGCCTGAAGTTCTATCTCTACTACTCTTGCTTGAAGCTTCCGAATGGCTTCAACGAGCTTCTCCACTTGGATCATTTTTTGTCTCTTCTTCTACCTAAGATAAACTCGGCACAAAGTGAAGTGCTCTTATCACTGCCTCTCTAACCCCCATCTGGTCTGCGAGCAGTTGGTCTTTCTCTTTATATATTTTCTCTTTGTCTTCCTTGAACTTTTCTCTAATGTCATCTTTCTCTTGCTGCGCAACCCGATGTTTCTATAGGGCTTCCTCCTTTGCTTACTTCAAGGCCTCTATGGTCTATTCTTTTTCTTCCTGGACTCGATGAAGGAGAGCCTATGTTGCATCTACTATCCTTCACAATTGGGTGGGATCATCCCCCAATTATACATCTTCTGATGACGACGGTGTAGTAGACACTGCACGACTCGAGTAGATAGCTTTCTTTACCCCCTTTATCTCTGCCTCGATTATGTCATACATCATCTCCTTCTTTGATTCGTGTCACTACAATATACCCTCTGAAGCATATTCTACAACTGTGATGATGAGGTCAACATCATCCACTGTGAGCACATTCTGTGACTGAGGCTTATTGGCTCTGGATTTGTTCTATGCTGAGGTTTTGTTTGGAGAAACATTCCTTTTCTTTGATGTCTCTACCTCTGTTAGGGGATCCTTTGGTAGTGTTAATTTTCCCTTTTCTTGATTGTTTTCTTCCCCTTCCTATTCTTGATTTACTTCATCGCCTCCTCCTCCTCCAGGTGAGTCAGACACAATTTCCTTCGATGGGTTGTTTATGTCATGCACTTATTCATTTTTCTTATTTTTCTTAGTGATTCTTGGTTCGTCATACTCAGTCCTGGTGACCACAGGACTTTGGATGAGGTCAGGGTCGAAGAGTTTTGCATCTCCAAACGGTACAAGAAATTCATTCATCCATTCCTTGGTTATCTCCTCCATGTGTTCATCAGTAAATTTATAATAAGACTGCATCTCCTTCTTTCTTTCATCCTAATGCACAGTGATGTAGATGAAGTGGCGGTCCATGCAGAACTTCTCTATTGATTTGTAAGTATGCAAGGTGTTCGGAGTCATTCAGGGGAATGACTCAATGGTGCACGTGAGTTTTAGGTAATAAGTGTGGAACACCGCATTTGATTTCCATTTCTTCGCCATGTCGCTTGTATACCACAAGGTGGTGAACCTCGAGGCCAATGGTTCTCATGGCTCAACTTTAGGGAAAGTCACTCCCTCCATCATCTCCCAAGTAAAAAATTCTATGAGAACCAACAACCAACTAAAGTGGAACTCGTAACCTTGGTCTTGTGCTTTGTGACAGTCCTTCTCCAACTCATTGAGGAGGTAGCTCACCCAGTTCATTTGCATGCCCCCGACGCACTTCCCTCCGAGGTCAACTATGATCCCCGTGACTTGCATCGGTCAGTTCTTCTTGATGAGCTTTCCAGTGATCAAATGACAAGCTAGGCACATTTTGCCATCCTAGATGGAGGATACTTTGTATCCTCGCTTCCCCTTATCCACATTGCCATAGGTTTCCTTTATTCGTTGCGCCAGGGAGCGATCTGTAGCCTTCCCTGGGTAGAACTGGTGAGGATCGATTCCCTGTATGCTCAATCCAGTGATCATGTGGATCAGCTCCAGATCCACACTCACACACCTATCTAACCATATATAGCCTCCATGGTAGCACGATAAGAGGATTTTAACGCACGCGTTAACCTCCCGATGTCTGTTGAAGTCAGGAATATTCATGATCTTCAGGATCATCGACCACACGATATATTTAATCCATGGTTGGGGAACTATCTTCAGCTTCTTCCTAGTCGTCTTTGTCAGGTACTGATGTAGTGCGAGCATCGCATAATTCTTTTGGTCTCCCAAGTTAAAGTCACTTATCTTAAGATTTGGGATTAGTCCTATCTATGGTCCGACTATGCGTATCCCCTTCAGGAGTTATGTCGTGGTGAGTGTGTACTCGAAATCAGGCATGACACTGTCACGAATAACTGTGTCAGTCAGAGGTGGTATGTAGTCAGGAAAGACCGAAGGGATCCACTTCACGTTCACCAGATCATCGCAATGATTTCTTATTTTCTCCATCACGGTTCGACTAGACCGTCGTGCAGCCGAGGGGGATGCTTGAAATACTCCCATCGATGAGGCATGTATTCATGCAGACATGAACTTCTCAACCATAAGGTCATTCAATACTTATTATACCGATTTATCTACTACGCTAAGGTCGCCCGACATGCACACTCGTGATCAAATAACTCGGGTAGGTGAGTGGACACTCAAGGTAAGAAAAATAGGTGGGGAGGTCTCAAAAGCACAAAGCAATAGAAATTAGTTCTCTATTTTCTCGGATAATCACAGTTTGTAAAAATTGGTCCCAGAGCAGCGTCTGACCGGATAAATAAGAAAGGGCGTAACAGACTCCTTCAATGGGCAGGAATGCCTCAATCAATACGATTCCATACGTTGTGGCATGGTCCCAATGGTCCAATGGAGATATTTTCTCCAATAATTGTGTTTCTAGTTGTTCTGGAGCGTCGTTCTAATGGTCGGGATTCCTCCAACAGTCATATAGCTTCATCGTGGTGAATTGTCGTTCTTCTTTGTTCTGTTATTCTGGTGAGGCTCGATTTCTATAAGTTTTCCTTCTGTGAAGTCTTCTCTGAAACTTCCTGCAGTTTTTCTAACTTTGCCTTCTTCTTATTGAGATTTCTTTCCTTCTTCCCTGTGATCTGAGTCTCCGAGTTCCTCTTTCCATTTGCATTCTTATCTTCTCTTAGCATAGTAACTTCACACTGCTGATGTTCTCTCAAAAGTTTCAAATGTACTATCTCTTTTCTTACTACTTCTAAGGTAGGTGTTCTTCTCTCCTTCATAGATCGGTTCTTTAATCCTTCTCGTTTTCTTTCAACTTCGACAACATTCTGTTGCTTCGAATTGTCATCCTATTCTTGTATTAGTCTCGCTATTTTTCTAGCCATGAAGTTGTTTAATTCTTTCCTTTTTTGTTTTGTATCTTCCTCCTCTTCTTTCCTCTGAATTTGATCTTTATCAACCCAGGTCTTTCCTAACAAAAGTGCAAAAGGGGCGTTTTTCTCAACAAACTTAATGACCTCAAATTCTTCTTCAGTCGATGTTCCATGGCCAATCATAGGTACATGAGTAAGTCTTCCACATAGGGTTATCATATTTCCTTTAAATAATCCTATTCCTCCTAGTGAAGGAACCATAGCAGGCTTTCCCAAAAATTCCCAAGTACTTTCTGGCATAATATTCACCTATGTTTCCTCATCCAGAACACAGTCTATGTCGAAGTCTCCTATTCTTGTTTCTATGCACTTCTTTTCTTTTAGGATCTCTGGTAAATTGATGTCTCTGTGATCCTTCAGTGTTTCTCTCATATGTAATAATATAGTCTCTGATTCTTTCTTACTCTCTAACATATCCTTAGTTTCTTGGTCTTCCTCATGGTTTTCTTGTCTCAGGTTCATCTTTTCAACTTTAACAATCATTCTAAGGAAATCCAAAACCTCATGATCAATAAATTTAAAACAAAGACAAATAGGACCTATACCAGGGAATTCCTTAGCAAGATGTCTCGGTCTTCTACATTTATAACATAGTGTGAATCTTTTCTTTCTCTTGAATGATCCCCAACCTTTCCTGTACTGCGCACTGGGATCACAGTGTTGGACCTGCAATTTGCAAAATTTCTTTCTAGGTTCCTGCATCCACTTATTAGTCCAAAAATTATTTCAATGCATAGGAATAACATATCTTTCACTATCTCTATCAAATTTATTCAGATCAAATATTCTTTTTTCTAGCTGTGCCCTAGTTTTCAGACTAGGACAAAATCTATCAAACATACCTAAATTCATACTTTCAAAGAACAAATTTCCACTTATCTTACATTTACCAGAGCACGAAGCTTTAATATCTTACCTCTTTTCTTCAAATCATGCTTCTCTTTTAGCACATAGCTTCATAAGTCAAGTAGAATACTACACACTACAACAATTGATCTTTGCACATATCTTTTTCTTTTCCTCAATTCCCAACAATCACAGTTTCAAGTCCCGACAACAGAACCATTTTTTGGTATAGGGTAATACCTAGGGTTCAATGCTTCAACAACATACTAACAAAACCCTAACTACCGGCCCTTTCAGCAACTCCTGCGAACCAGATGAAGTCTCACCCAAGATAGAGGCAGGGGGGGTTGCAGTAGTCAAGTGTCTACAACCTAGCTGGGACACAGATATGTGATTACACGCTTCAATAGAGAGCTTAGCCAATAGGAATTCAGTTATAATTCTTATTCACGTCACAAATTAACCCTAATCAATATTAATCAATATCAAACACATCTAAGCACTTAGCATTAATTCATATCTAACATTCATTCACATCATAAAGCACTGATAAATCATAGATCTATCTATCATACATCAATAACAATGCAATAAGAAAACATAAGCATAAACATCATGAACACATAGCACACAGCACAATAACACAGGATATGTGTGGTTCACCCCAGTGTGGGGCTACGTCCACCAAATATTCTTCTTCTTTATTAGATTCTTCCGATCTTCTTACATGCATGTTACAAGGGAAAAACTATCTATGGCCAAGGGTAAACCACAACAGACATGTATGCCTGCAGAAATCAACTCAATTCCAATATATGCTATATAAACTAATGTGCAGTATCAGAAAGAGGCCTACCTCTATCCAACATTTGATGATGTTCCACCGTTGAGCACTTTGACCCAAAGCTTTATACCTACAAGAAGTTCTCAACAAACAAGCAGAGCAAGTATACAATGATAATATAAAAGGGGTTAACACATTAGATAGCATAATCCATTAATAAACATTACAAACATGCCCATGGATAATAATCATATATTTGCAAGATATCAATAGGACGGGAAAGGATTATTTCTATTAATAATTAATCAGCAGAAGTGACAATGATACAAACTTCTGTGTCGACACGTTTCAAAACCAAGAAACCAAGTTCCTTCCAACTGGGTCTCCACCACTTCAATTCTCCACCAAAGGCAAGCTCATAGGAAAGAGGCAATGAGGTCCTCTCAACAATAGGGAAAGATCTTGGGGATTGAACACTATGTTCAAACTTGAGGGACAGAGGGATGTAGACTCAATATGAAGTAATTTCTCCAAAGTAACTTTGCTCTCAAAGTTGAATGCTTTCTCCTTCTTTTCCATAGGTTGAAATTGTGCTCTTATAGCCTTTAGGATGCAATTGAAGGGTCGAGTCAGAACATTTCTAGTATATGGAAGGCCAAGGATCATAGATCTCCTGTCGTGACATGGAAACCTGACTTCATTTTGTATTTTCTGGCACAAATCCTGATGTACACGGGTTGTAGTGGATAAACAAGCGTATACGCATCTTTCATAGAATATAGGGAGCATATATGTGGAAAAATGTATATTTTTAGCTCTGGATTCATCAAACGGGGATGATAAGTCTACATAGGGAAATGGAAAATGGCCCTCTGTGCAAGATAGCAATGGTGAGGAAAATATTTCTATAACAGATGCCCCCTAATGTGTGAGATCAGAGGATTATTTGTGATGGCCAAAATACATTATAAATAACCCAGAAGTGGAGTGGTAGAGAACCAACTGGACGAACTCAATTATTCATTACATTATGTACTGACTTTTCATACATGGCTGCCAATAATACAATGCAGATCCATGTGGAAAATATACCAAACAAGTGTTCATGGAATGAATAGGAAAATACAAATGTGGTTACATGCCAAAATTTTTCATAGTCACGAACAAGGCCCGGTGAAACCAGTCTCAAAATCAATCTAAATATATCTTTATACCACGGAGTACAATCTGATCTCCCATGATCACTGAAGTCAAATAGGTACTGGTCCAATGAAGGGGAAGCACCAACTCAGGAAATCTGCAACCACATAGTGATGTCTTCAAGTCTTCTACACTATCTGCCAAGGGTGCAATTCTACATCATGTGAATAAATGAGTTGAGGTCGAACATGATGAGACATCATTTGATTACCGGTCATTGAGGTATACCATTAAAAAACACAATACAACCTATCAATAATGAAAGTAGGTATCAAGGCACTGAGTACATTTATGCAAGTGTGAATAAAGGAGTTGGTGTTGAACGCTTGAGAAATCCATTGATCAGGAGTCATTGATGTATTCTCATGTCAATGGCGAGAGAGCCTGCTACTAATGACTACAAGCCTCAAAGTACTCATAAAAATATAGGTCCCATATCCAGAATAAATGAGTTGAAGTCGATGGAAAGAGACCCGCTAAAAGGAGAGGATTGAGGCATCTCTCATCAGTCAACATGAGGAACAAAGCAGGAGCTTCATGATTTTGTGGAGATCGAATGAAGAACATGTTCACGAACCAACGACCTTGTGCATCTTCTGCATGTGCCAAATGCAAGAAGTACATGAAAAGACCCTCTGAATAGAGGCCAATGATGAAAAAATGCTGACAAAGGCGAGTAAACCACCAATAAGGCTAATGGAATCCAAGACACTACATGAATCCCAAAGTGTGAATAGATGTCTTGTCGTCAAACACAAGGGAAACCACCCAATAAACGACCAATGATGAAGCGTTGATTGATGGGTTCAAGATGATCTACCAATATGAAAGTAGGGCCAAGGTGCATGATAAGACCAAAGTATCATGTGATTCTGGGACAAAACTGAGGGTATGGATGACATGAGAAGTCAATATTTCTGAGGAGTGGCCAACACAAGTTGATGGACTTCCTTTGAATGAGAGCATGATATATATGGTGGACTCTGGCAGCATAGACCCAACGATGTGACTATTAGATGCAGGAGGAATCCATAACATTCTCTATAGGGACTGGAAGAGTAACCATTCGGTAGAGAAAACTCTATAGCAAGATCAACTTCCTAAGGCTATGATAAACCCAAAATTATGATGACATAAGGACTCAATAACTTTGTGCTATGTTCAAAGATGACACAACTACTGCCAATTACAATATAGTACTCCCTTTCTGCCTGTCATTTTTTGTTTTTTCATAACAAATGAATGCTATGATACAGAGGAGGGAACGAGTGTCACAAGAAAAAATAGCTCCAGCAATGGAACATACCTATTCTTAATGCAAGGGAATGCATGTGGGATATGGACACTCGGGGTGATTTTCCCTCTAGGCTATAGGGTGTCAAATTGTGAAGGATATAAACAAGGCTCTTCTTGGTTGAGGATGCAAACTTCATAGGCAACAATGTATAACGCAAAGCGAGAACCGGATAAAGGCTCAATACTACAAGCGAGGGCATGAGATGAAATCATAACTTAATGCCAAAAAATGTCCTTTTTTTTATATCTTTTAGTCTACTTGGTGTGAAAAAGGGGTAAACTTGTGCGAAATAGACGTCTTTTCAAATCCAATTTATGAGTGTGAAAAAGACAATTTCACTTGGCAATCTTTTCAATTTTTTGTAGCGAGTTGGAAAAGAGCTGAACTAATACTCATGACATTTCAAATCCAACTTTAAAAAGCGTGAAAGGGACAAATCACTCAACGATCTTTTCAATTTTTAGACGAGTCGGAAAAGAGCTTAACTCAAACTCATTTTTGGGAGTCCGTGGGTAATAAGGTCGCATGTGCATGAATGAGAAATGAGGTTCATCATACATTCATGTATTGAATTATAATGGACTCCTGATCCTAAGGAAAAACTCAGCATGGGCACTAAATGAAAAAGAGGTTCTAACTAGGGTATCCATGTTTGGTAAGTCTCTACCATTTATTAATGATGTTATTAATAGCAGATGGGGGGTTATGTGTTGTAATAAATGGGTTCATCCCTAAGGCGTAAGAAGCGGTATTCTAGGGATAATGCAAAATTCACGATGGAGTAGATACCTATCCTATATGCTAGGTTATGAATATACCTTCCCGAGGAGACGAACGAGCAACTATGACGTTGAAATCCACAAGAAAACTGAGTCAAAATTGCGAAACCAGCTTAGAGCCATTCTTGAATTAGTCTGTTAGGTGAAAAAATAGCATGAAACTTTATCAAGTGGGTAAAAATAGCTTATAAATAGTAATAAAATCACAAATTACTGTATCATTTTGATTTTTACCCAAATAGTGCAATTTGGACTAAAATACCTCCAAGATTCAAATGGTAATTGCGGAAGTGATAGGCAACAGAATCACAAATCATCTGGATCAGGTAACTCTTCATCCCATCTTCTTCAAATTTAATGGTTTACATTTTTAAATTAGGTTCTATTTTGTTAGTTTTTGAGGGCGCAACTTGGGGTTTTCAGTATATGTGGGTTTCTCTAGATAAGTTGCATATATGACTAGATATACACCCCTGTGTGAACCATAAAAGGCATATATCAAACCCTACCCATGACTGTGAGCAAGTAAAGTCGCGTATATGTATGCAAAAGGAAAAAAAGAGGGGTTTTTAACTCAAAAATGATTTGTTTTTTGCAGGATGGTGTTGGAATGGAGAGAGCATGAGCATAAGGAGGTAGATGCAGCAGTGGATCAGGATCTGGTGGCTGAAGTGTCTCTAAAAAGATGTGGTTTATACAAGTTTTGGGCTCTCAAGGGAATGAGGTCCCAAGTGAGGTTGATGGAAATGTTGGTGGGCTATTGGGATCCTGATAACGAGATCTTTATCCTTGATGGACAACCATTAAGGATGGAAGAAGAGGATATCTAATTCTTAACTGGTCTTTCATGCCAAGGAGAGGTTTTGAACCTTAAGTCATGTGGAGCGGGGAGTGGGATGAACATTGAGGAGTATATTGAATCCCACTGTGTTGCAGGGACTCCCATGGTGGGAAGTCAAGTCCCCATCCGCACTATAAGTAGCCTCAACTTGAAGATCATTGTGCTCATGCTTACCAGGATTATAGGTTCCGCCTCGTTGCAACAAGCATCGAGGCCACTTATGTTTTACGCATTGGAGTGTGCGAGACCCACTATATACGATTCATGTACCTCATTGCTGACCAATATGAAAGGTGAGTTGATAGAGTGCAAGCAGGAGGGTAAGAAAAAATTTGGGTTTTCCTCTATCATTTGCATCTTATTTTTTGAGTGAGTTCCAGGTCTGGGACCCAGAGTGGAGATCCTTCCTAGAGGACCATGTGATCCAGCCATGGCGCGGTGGATCGAGGTCATGAGACGATAGGGGGGAGGTAGGGCAGCGAAACCCTACAATGATGATTTTTTCTTCTGGTGGCGAAGACAAATCATTTCTCTGGAAAACTATCCGTATGCGGGGATCAATTTTAGAGGGGACCCAGATATGCCACTTCCACCAGGAGCTGCCTACGACACCATAGGTAAAAAAAATTACATATGTCATTTTTTTGTATTTTTGTATTTATGAATCAAAAATATTTTGGGATGGTGTTTGAATATTAACTAGATACTTGTGTCATTGCAGATGTGGGTCCAAAATGTCCAAAGGTATTCCTACAACATAGATGGAGGAATTGGGGAGATGAGACAGTGGGAGGAGAAGCGGAGTTTGTCTTACAGAACGTGCAGGGCAACCTATCTCGTTTGACACAAAGGATTCCTATGGTTTAGGTAGAGGATCTACCTGAAGCCATGTAGCGACAGGTTGTTGGTGTACCTAGAGCATGGGTATGACTCTTTAAACTTCTCGCAAACGCCGTGGTTTTCTATCATGATATGCATTCGGTGCCATAGTTGTAGATGTCATGGGATATGTATATTGGCTATATATGTATTTTGATGGTTTTAGCCCCAATTTTGTAATATAAACACCATATATTTTGAAATATATAAAGAGGGATCTTCGACTTTACTCATATCTTACAATGTGTACATTGATTTAATGGTTTTCTTTACTTTACTAATGTGACAAATGCCAATCTAAAAAATAATTAGCGTAGGCATCAGATACATGTTTAGAACTTCTAGGGATGTGAAAATATGTAATAAAATCAAATTGTCGTTCTAAAATATGTACCCGTAGGAATCGATGGAGTAACATAGGATCACGCACACGGTAATAGTCGATTAACTGACATACTACTAACTGAGAATCCAGGAAAACCTCTAGAGAGTGAATACCATGTGAGATGGAATCGCACAAAAGTTCTTTGACGGCTCTATATTCGACCAGATCATTCATGGATGGCCCTAGGCATATGCCACCTGAAGACACCAACAGACCCTCGGGTGAGTAAATCACCCAAGCGACATAAGACAAGTTCTTTGTATGACGATTGGATCCATCTGTGAATCCTAGGTAGACCGAAGATTTCGTTGACATCTGCCAACCAAAAGGGAAAACTCGATAAGAAAGCTAAAGACAAAAAGAAAAGGGGAAAAAAGATGTATATACACCAAATTTACATTAGTATACAAAGGGTTTCGCCCAAGCCTAGGGATCAAGAATAATACATTTTCAATTAGAGCCCATTTCTAGGCTGGACCAGTTTATTCCCTTCGTAATCTTCCAACTTGTAGGCTCCTTTATCTAGAACATGTCACACGATATAAGGATCGTGCCACATGGGTTTAAACTTGCCTGCCCCTAGCGATTCTTTGTATTGGTCATACAAGATGACCAAGTCACCCTCGACATACAACCAGGGATAGAAAAACTTGTCATACTAAACCTTGACACATTTCTTGTTTGCCTTGATAGCCGTAAAGGCATCCCGACACTGCTCGTCAAGACTCTCTAGGCATACAAGGCGTCGCTCTAATATGAAGTGTCAGGTAGGAGCTCGACTGCCAACTTGAGAGAAGAGATTTCACATTCAACAGGAAGCATCAACTCCACACTGTGCACTAACTGAAAAGGGAAAAAATTGGTGGCAGTCTTGACTAAGGTTCGTTATTCCCAAAGCACGGGATATAGCATGACGTGCCAATCAAAATTACTCCGACTAATAGTTTTTTGCAAAATGGTCTTGAGAGACTTGTTAACAGCCTCTACTTGCCCATTTTCCTAGGGGTAATAAGGAGACGAGTGATCATGTCTAAACCCTAGCTTGGATTCTATTTCTACCATCATTTCATTCTGAAAGTGACTACCATGATCAGTGACAATTTCACTCGGGATACCGAACTAGGTGATAATTTGGTTGAACACGAAGAAGGTTGCAATCCTCCCATCGAATTTTATAGTAGGCATGGCTTTGACCCACTTGGTAAAGTATTCGACAGCCACGATAATGTGTTGATGCCCCCCAGCCGAAGTTGGGCTGCAATCGACGAAATCTACCCCCCACTTGGTGAAGGGATTGACGATAATCACTGGGTGAAGAGGGGTTGGGTGCGAGCACATTTTCCAAGAAAACACCTAGCAGGGGTGAAATTTCTTATCCACTTCAATGCAATCTTTAAAGATAGTGGGTCAGAAGTAACTGGCTCGTAGGATTTTTTGGGTTGTTGCAAGCCTGAAAAGATGACCACCACAAGCCCCTTTGTCGATCATTTAGTACTAAATCGACTTCTTTGTGAGTTAAGAAGTGACGTAAAATACTATATATTCCTCGGTGATATAAAGTGTCACTGACAATGGTATACTTTTTGGCTTGGTATCTAACACACCGTCGATCATCTCGCGAGAGATGCTGAGAGAACTTCAAGGTTTGAAGATATAAAACAATGTCTCCATACCAGGGGTCGGATGACGAGACGAGTAAAATGTGTTCATATACAAATGAATCAACATGGATAACATCCTCATCTAATCATGGGAAATCGGATATTAACACTGCAAAAACTAGTGATTTCTTGGACTTGGCTGAAGAAAAGTCGAGATCAAATTCTTGTAATATGAAAATCCATTTATTATATTTCCTACCTATGATACGCCTAGTGAGGACGTATTGAAACAGATTGACATCAACAACCACAATAGTCTTGCAAAGAAATATATAGTGTCGTAAATGTTGGACTACGTGAACGGAAGCCAAAGCTAGCTTTTCAATGTGAGAGTAATTAAGATCAGGGCCAACTAAATTTTGACTGAGATAGTAGATGACGTGCTCATGGAGTTCATCATCCTCTTGAATTAGAACCATACCAATCATTTCTTTAGATGCGACAATATACAACAAGTAATCTCTACTGTAATCAGGAGATTTCAGTAGAGGGGTCGATACTAAGGCTTCATTTAAAGTGTTGAAAGACTCTTGGTCTCACTCATCCCAGATAAAAGGAGTGTCTTTCTTCAATAGGCACATGAAACCCTTAGTGATATTGGCATAATTCACTATAAACAGACGTAGAAAGTTAGATTTCCTCTGTAAACCTTGAAGTTGTCTATTCATGTGCGAGGGAGGCAATTGAAGTATTACCTCAACCTTAAGAGGATCTACCATGATCCCAGTCTCGAAAACTAAGAATCCTAAGAGACAGCTAGAATTAATGCAAAAGATGCATTTGTGAGGGTTTAACTGGATTCTATAGTAACGACATCTTTCAAAAACCAGCCGAAGGTGTGTAACATGATCCACTCTCTTGCAAGAGTGAGCAACACGATCATCTAGGTAAGCTTCGACTATGTTCTTGAGATCGTGAAAATAGAAAGTCATGGCATGTTGGAAAGTCGCTCCGGTGTTTTTCAAGCCGTGAAAGTCCATACAAACACAGATGGTTCCTTACTTTTTATTCATAGGAGTGGGTTGGATACCCATTTGGTTAAGGGAACCGAGTAGATGAAGCCAACATTAAGTAGCTTCTCCACCTATGCCTTAATAGTGGGGGCCTTCTCAGGATTAACAGCTCTACAATGTTGTCGAACAAGTTTAGCATCCAGATAAGTCTTAATCTCATGTTCGAAAATATGAGGGTTGATCCTTGACATATCTTCATATGACCAAGCAAATACATCTCGAAATTCTTTGAAGAGGTTGGTGTAGATCATAATCTCTTCTGGCAAACAATCTGCACCTATATTTACATTCTCAATCTTGCCAGGGGTACGAGAGATATTGATCGGGGTGGTAGGAGAAATAATCGCCATATTTCTTTCAGAATAAATGTCATGCGTATCAAGTGGAACTACGGTGTGACTAACTATCTCACTCAAGGTAGACTGAAAATCATCTTTCTCCATTCTTTCAAGACTTGGGAGAAAATAATATCGATGATGCATATTATCCCAAGGTCCTTCAGAAACATTCATGGCTTTGAGGATGGATTCATTCGAAGGCAATGTATTATCTAAGAAATCATGTGAACAAGATAACGAGGTGGCCCATATAGACCTAAGAATGGGTACCTCCTTGTTCATCTGCAAGGTAATAGGATCGAGATCGAAGGAGGAGTCAAGAATGTCTTGATACACAATCTCCACTACTGATAGTGTCATAGCCATGCCACCGTGCAGCTGACCTTCACTCGACGAAGTCAGAGAAGTTAGGGTACATGTATCACTAAGATAGGAAGTGCGGAAAGGAATGAACCTCCCTATTGATGCAGGCCTACTAGACATGGCGTAAATGTGGTGAATCGGTGCCGAGAATTAGAAAGTACCCATGAGGGAAGAATATATTCCGACACCAATATTCTTAGTTGATGGCTGATAATTGTCGATCACTGGGATCAACAGTGCAACAGATGCATTCATACTAGAGTACGCAAAGGATAATTGGTTAACTGTCATGATCTCTCCCTGATGAGGAAAACAAAGTGTGCAAAAAATAGATGATACAAAAATGACCATAGCATAGGTCCAATTGAGACCTAGTAACAAGTTATAATCGAGAGGTGCATCAACTACCTCTACTTCCACCTCTACCATCTTCCCACCTAACTGGACCGGAAAGGCAGGAATAATACCATGAGGGAGGAAGGAATGACCGTCAAATGCAGTCAACATGTTCGACGACTTGGAAAGGGTTGGAGAACCAATAACTTTCCAATAGACCAGGGAAATCAAGCAAGTGGCAACACCTTCATCAACGACCACTCGTTTGATAGTATACTTAGAATACTCCATGTGTATTTGGAAAGCCACATGGTAGGGTAAGCAAGGCTTCACATCTGTGAAATCAAACTTGATAACTTTCGAGCCACTAGGTTCTAGAGCTCCTAATATAGAGAGTAAGGCATTCCTCTATGATGGACACCTCCGGAGTACCTCCAAAGCCAACATCACACAAGGGTTTTGGCTCAAATCCTCAACAATAGAGTAGTTCTAGGCGGCTCTAGCATTAGGGTTGTGGGTAGAGCACTTGAGTACTCCTTTCGGAATACGAGGTGGTGGCTCTTATTTCTCGATATGTAAGTTCATCTCCGGGGGGGAGGAGGAGATTATAGGTTGGTACTATCTTTTGAAGAGCTATAATCTCGAGAGCGAGTGGCTATATCAATTTTCGCATCAACCATATTTATGCAAACACGATTGCCATCTTGCAACGGTGGGTTTTGACTTCCACCGAACGCATTTCCGATGTTCAAAGAGCTCGAGGCTAAGTGTTGATTGTGTGGGAATGGGTTCATCAGCACAGCAGGTGGTATATTTAAAAGCCTCGCAACCTCCGCAAGTTCGGGGCATAAGTGTGTAAGGTGATCATCGGTACAAAGTTTACAAGGAAACTTCACCTTATGTTTCTCTTTCTTGCCCTCTCTAGCATTATCATTCTATTTCCCATTATTATATTTGTCCTTGGGTTTGTTATTATTCTTCCCACCCTTATGATTATTTTGCCCTTTCCTTTTATTCCCTTTTGGTTGTTGGTCACCATTTGGGTTCTTTAATGATTGCACGGAATGTACATCCTTAGATTGTGTGGGTTTGGAGGATCCAGATGAAGCTGGCCCTCCAGCAGACTTTGTTTTTGAGTCTATGGATTTTACATTGGAAGACCCTACAATTCCATCCGCATGAGGTCCGGGATTCTGTCTAGGATCATGATTTGGTCGCGGTGCGTCTGGAAGAAGGTGATATAACATCCCAGACTGAGAATATATCAAATCGAGTTGTTGGGATCTAAAGATAGCTTCTTCCTCGTTGAAGACCCCAGAAGTAGTGATGTCCTTTTTAATAGGAGTGTGCAAAGACTTTAGGAGCCATTCTAGAATAAAGTTCGAGGGTATAGGAGTCTTAACCAACCGCCTTCACCTACGCCATTCCTAGATGTCATCCAAGATGTGAGTGTTGGTACCCTGGCGTAAAGTCGACAAAAGTTCAAGGCCAACATCATAATGAATGGGAAGTTGAAAGTGGTTGAGAAAGGCTAGCACCAACTAATGAAAAGACCCATATGTCCCCCTAGGTATCTCAATGTACCATTGTGACACGACTCCAGTGAGAGTGCATTGAAACAATCATAATATAATAGAATCATGATTCGGAGAATTCGATGAGCACCAAAGGTGAAAAGTAGTGACATGGTCACCAGGGTTCTCTCCATTCTTACCTTCAAACTTTCGAATGTTTGATGGAATTTTGGTAGGGACATGGGACTATGTGGGATCATGACTCACCGGGTCATTCATTAGTTTAGACAAATCTGGCAGATTAAGTGTGGCTAGAAAGGGAATACGGGGTTGCGACACCAGGCCCCATCTTCCCATGAAATATTGTGTGCTAGGAACTACATTCCATCCAGGATTATGGTAAGGACCAAAACCATGTCTGAAATTAAAAGAACCTCCTCTGAGCCGATTCATAAAATATGGATTGGGCATCATTCCGGCAGGAATGTTCTAATAAGGGTTATGAAAATTGCCCCCAGTTGGATTAGATCCAATCTGAGGGTTGTTAAAATTTCCCCCAACTAGATTAGATCCAGGTTGGGGAGTGCCCAAAGTGTAGGACTGACCTCCTCTAGGTGGGAACCTAGAGTATTGAAGTGGATTTGTCATGCCAAAAGTATTGGTCAAAATTGACACCGAGGGGATATGGATATAGGGAAAAGCTTGTCCACCATCTAGGTTGTTCCATCCAGCATTAGAAGGATTATACATGGGGTTAATAATAGGGACACTTCCTACATTAGGATTCACTTAGGGAATATGAGAACCACCAAACAAGAAAGGAGTGTAAGGAGGTGTAGTTCCCCCAAGTCCAAAGCTAGAGTTAGGGCCAGCAGCTAGGATGGCAGTCGAAAAATGCGAAGTGAAGTTAGGCATACCATAATAAAATGGAATAGAATCCATAGGGATGGTCTGAACATTGTAACTCAGCAAGTGACCGAAACCCCCAAAAGGGTTTGATGCAAGAGATGAAGCATTAACTACAGGCTGAGCCATAGTACTGGTATAAGCCTTTGGCATTGTAATTGTAGTGGTTGCAGGTGTCGAAGAGGTGCCATTAACTATAGTGGGATTGGGACTCGAAGAACTCATAGTGTTGTTAATACTAGACTCGATATTCATCCTTGTGGAACCACAAGTCTAAAAAGTGGATGTGTGTACCACTCTTGATAACTCTATGCCTTTTAGAAGGAAAGAACTCAAAAACCGATGGCAACTGTAACAAGCAACAGAACCTGCGAGGAAGTTGGTCCGACTCCACAATGACTTATGACTCTGCAACAAATAAAAATATATCCTAAGGCCAACTAGTAGTCAAAGAGAATACCAAAAATTCAAACAACCAATATGCATGCAAACGGGCTAAAGCGCCTGAGTGGCCTCCCTCGTTAAAGAAGGTATGTCTCATCCAAGAGGGACCTGAGACTCCTCGCTAAAGTTTGGAGGTAACAAAATCAGTTATAAGGGCCCTCGTAGGCTTAACAACCAATCGATCAGATCCCCCCAGAGAGGTAATCCCCCATAAAGGTTGTGTGTCGTCTAACCCCTATCTGACTCAGGATACAAGAAGAATAACCCTTGCAAGTAAACTATGAGATACCTAACTCAGTCAACTAATCAACCACTGTATAACCGATGCACAGGCGAGTAGTCGTAAGTCTGGATCACTGTATGGCAGGGTAACAAAGACAAAAACCTTGAAAGCACCGCCTCTCACAGAGGTATGGGTACTAACAAGATCCCCACATATGAATAAATCCACAGAAATATCTTTGGCGTTAGGTGAGTATCCAGGGGTTATCCCTTCAACTAACTTCGTGCGACCTCGTGATTAACTCTGGTGTGAGCGAAGCCTTTTGATATTACCAATTATACAATGGAATTCTCAACTCCCTGTCTCAGACACATCTGTTGATTTAATTGCCTTGGAGAATTTTACTCACAAGATCCTATTCCAAGGCACTAAATCCTAGGCTAGTCTGTGCACCCTAAAAAATAAAATCGTGACTAATCAATTTTAGTTTAAAGAGTAAATTTTATTGGTTGTGGTTACTAAAAAAGGTATGGAAGTGAAACTCATGATGTTATGACTCTTCAAGAAAATATATATGGATATAATGCAAAGTCTATCTTTAACTTTTCAATGAATGATATGCCAATAAGAACAATGCAGTCTTCAATTTCAACTCTGCAATTCAGAAGTAAAATGCAATCTTTCACTAAATGCGCTAAGCTAATGATAAAGATTCAAAGACAAAAAATGCCAACCAATGTAAAATGCCTATTTTTTTTGTATTTTCAATATACTAAAAAGAAAATGCATGGACTAATGAGAAACCTGATATATAAATTCTACTGTGTATAAAATAAATAAATCGAGTAGAATACCAAGCAACCATGCAAATAGCCCAGAGAACAAGGAAAAATTGAAAATTGAAAACAAAGAGAAAGACTCTGCCCAAAAATTCAACTCCAAATAGGTTTCTTGTCATCCCAGATAATCTCAACAAACACTACAGAGACCTAAGAAGGCTCACAATCTTCAAATCCCACCTAGCAGTCACTAAACCAAGAAAACAAGAAAGGGGAAATGATATACATGACTGTTTAGGATAACAGAGCGTATATACTCTTCTTGCAGTGAGACAAAAAGCGTGTATACGCAACTGTCAAGGAAAAAAGGGCGTATATGATTCAAAACAAGGCCATGCAAGGGAAAAAGGATGAAAACTCATGACAAGAAACGCAATGGAAAAAGAACAATGTAAGAAGAAAAAGTACTTCAACCCTTAGAAGGAATATCTATCCCTAGTGGAGTCACCATTTCAGTTACAAGGGAAAAACTCTCTATGGCCAGGGGTAAACCACAACAGACAGGTATGACTGTAGAAATCAAATCAATTCCAACATATGCTATATAAACTAATGTGCAATATAAGAAAGAGGCCTACCTCGATCCAATGTTTAATGATGTTCCACCATTGAGCACTTTGACCGAAAGATTTATACCTGCAAGAAGTTCTCAACAAAAAATCAGAGAAAGTATATAGTGATAATATAAAAGGGGTTAGCACATTAGATATACTAATATATTAATAAACATTACAAACACACCCATGGATAATAATCATATATTTTCAAGATATCAATAGGACAGGAAAGGAGTATTTCTATTAATAATTGATCAACATAAGTGACAACGATATAGACTTCCGTGTCGACACGGTTCGAAACCAAGAAACCAAGTTCCTTGCAACTGGATCTCCACCACTTCAATCCTCCACTAAAGGCAAGCTCATAGGAAAGAGGCAATGAGGTCCTCTCAACAATAGGGAAAGAGCTTGGGGGTTGAACACTATGTTTAGACTTGAGGGTCAAAGGGATGAAGACTCAATATGAAGTAATTTCTCCAGAGTAACTTTGCTCTCAAAGTTCAATGCTTTCTCCTTCTTTTCCATAGGTCGAAATTGTGCTCTTATAGCCTTCAGGATGCAACTGAAGGGTCGAGTTTGAATGTTTCCATTATATGGAAGGCCAAGGATCAGAGATCTCCTGTCGTGACATGGAAACCCGAATTCATTTTTTATTTTCTAGCATAAATCTCGATGTATGCAGGCTGTAGTGGATCAGCAAGTGTATATGCATCTTTCATAGCATATAGGGAGCCTATATGTGGAAAAATGTAGATTTTTAGCTTTGGATTCATCAAAAGAGGATGATAAGTCTGCATAAGGAAATGGAAAAAGAACCTTTGTGCAAGATAGCAATGGTGAGGCAAATGTTGCTATAACAATGCACCAAGACACAGATCCAACTCTACAAAGGACAGAAGATCTGTGCGTACCTCGCCAGATCCTCCTTCCCTGGATTAGGTTAAGGAACAAAGACAACTACGACCACTTGCACTTAGCTCTGCAAGTCTCACATATAGTATGCACAAATCATTCACAACTATTCGCACTTAGCAACCTTCACAGGTTCTTGCACCAACCCAATCAGAACTACAATCACACAGATTGAAGTCCTCTTACATCGCTAGGATACTTATTTATACATTACAAAAAGAGGCATAAACATGGGTAAACCCATGAGTCGACATCCCATACCTGTTACATAAACCCTAAAACCCAAAAATCCCATAAAAAGGGCAATATCCCGCAATCTCTGCTTCGCCTAGGCACTCCATCTTTGACCAGCCTGTTGAAGTCCCAAGAATGGTCAAACATTACCAACGTTTCCTCAAAACCTGGTCAAGGTCCAACACTTCTGCTCCGAGAATAAGCTTGCAACTCCAGGAATATGAGGCAGAATCAGAAAGGACAACAAGCAACCATAGATGAGGACCATGATGATCTAGTCCACACTGTCCAAACTATGTAAATTCAACTCAGAGGTTTATCATTATAGGTTTTGTCTATTATGGAAATCATCGTTCAACAAAG
Source organism: Picea glauca (assembly GCA_000966675.3). Classification (NCBI taxonomy): domain Eukaryota; kingdom Viridiplantae; phylum Streptophyta; class Pinopsida; order Pinales; family Pinaceae; genus Picea; species Picea glauca. Next base: position 528,451 of record JZKD02S0658680.1, read on the forward strand.
AACTGATCAACAAAGGATGCACAATGAATGTGAATCCCTTAGGCAGCAAATTGCAGACTTTCAATTTGTCGCTGGTCCAACTTCCCCTCTAGTTTCTCCTTCTACTTCCCCAACCATTTCTTTTGAAGCTTCCTCTTCAGGGCCCACAAACCAGAACTTGGACTTAAATGTCTCTCTGCAGTAGTCAAAAGATGAAGAAACCAAAAAATGGGACGCGCAGAACCTCTCTAAGTAAATGGAATGTTTTTTTGTCTATGTGTTAGGCTATTTTTGTAGAATTTACTTTGTTAAGGCTTATATATCCAAGAGTACTTCAAAAAATATCTCCCATAGTGCATCCCAAACTCTTGTCTCGAGAATATGGGGGATTTCAAACTCTGTTTTATTGTTCTTATGGACTTATGATGTAAAATTCCTATGTTCTCACATAGCTTTTTAAT
>JZKD02S0658680.1:544680-560526 GCA_000966675.3 Picea glauca
GAAGAGGCAAATATCTAACATCTTTTATCACAATTTGGCCTCGAACCAATCACGATCCTGAAATACAATGATTTGCCACATACTCTTCGACATGCACTGGAACTGATCGTTGTCCAGATAAGATAATAGGGGCCCCTCTCTTTGAGAGCCCGGTCAAAAAATATACACCCTATAACTTTATGTTGAGAATTTTTGGCCAAATTTGGAACGCATGTTCAACAATATTCCACAACCCAATCATATACTCAAGTAAAAAGACTTATTTTTTCATCTTCTGCAGTTTGAAATACTTGAGGAGGCCACAATTTCTCAAAGTGGCCCTCGCTTTGGGTTTTTGTAATGTGGATACATCATTGAGCTTGTTCTCACACTCCTTCCACTCAATCGTGGATTTTTACCAATGAAAACTGCAAGCACAACCAATTAAAATCCATTAATCACCTCATTAGAACAATGTTTTGGGTAAATTTAACTTAAAAATCAATTCATTTTTTCTTTATGCGTTGACGCTCCCATGATTACATGCGCATATCTCTAGCACTCCCTTGGAGTGCACACCACAGTGCCGAAAATATGGGCAGTGCTCCCCTCAACCCTTTGAGGGAGCACCGATCTTTTTCAGTGCTTAGGGCTCTCTAGGGCATAAAAAATGAAACAAAAAATTACCTAAAATACATTTTTAAATAGTATAAAATGATTGGAAGGTGTTAAGTAACAACTTGATCCAGATGAAAGAAAAAATGTATGACCGTAGCTCCAACGCCAACGACTTCAAAATCGTTCTCCAAAGTCAATTTTACCATTGCTAGAAGATTTTGGCACAAATGGAATGGTAAAAACATTTTTTAACCCTATTTCATTGATATAGAATTATTTTTTGCTAACCTATAGTCTATTTTGGGTTTTAAAATCATTTTGGAGATGTCATTAATGCCCTGGAATGCATATTTGTCATCACTCACAGGTTTCAAAATGGTATTGTTCTATTTTAACCTTGTCACACTAACGATCATGGTCTTAGTTCCTTCTCACGATCGAAAAAATATGAGAACGCAAGTGAGTAGAATTTTATCTCTTTTTCATACTCACATGGATATACGAAAAAGGATCCCCCTGGAGTCATCTTTAAGTAATTTTCAGACTCTCTAAACATGAAAAACAACCAAGTTTTTCTTCTCTGAAATCGTTAAAAATTATACATTCAAGGGCCCATATGGGACTGAACCCTTACTTCTTCTGGTTCGTTAAACAAAAGAAGAGGAACTTACCGAAGGTGAGTTATATCGATCATGTGTTATCCTCCTCGAGCTCATAAAAATAAAAAGAGGTACTCGTCTATCTAGATGGGGGGAAAAATTGAAGGAAGCAATCCAAGCAGTTTTTGAAAACATCATAGGTCACTCTTACAGTCACCCTTGAACATGAAACTTTGTCTTTGCATACATTTTAATCCACTGAACCTATGCACTGAACCAATCCTCTGAGTTTATTTACTCCTTTGGGTCACTCGACAAAATTCATAGTATCCACAACATCATGTTTTGGTCCATGTCATGTTTCTGTTGTTTGTGCCTCAATGTTCAAGGGAAGTATCTGCCTCGAGAGTCAACCATCACAAATATCCAATTTCAATACCCGTGTCACTCCATTCTCATTTTTGATCCACCAACTTAAATCTCTATGTTAGTTTCACGTTTTTTATGGGGGATACATCAAGGCCCTCCTTTGACGATTCTTTTCCTGTCAACTTCAACACATCATCCGAGAACCAGACTTAGAAACCAGTTAGTACCTTAGGACCTGCATGCCTCAATGGCAGGCCTCCTCACTTCCGACAGTGGGTTTATATCATTGACCTTTGATCATATGGTTCCATGAATGTTCAACTTCGAATCACCTATTCACATTTGTTGGATTGTACTAGGGTACCTTGGGAATTATTGACATCACTGGTGATTTCCCTTGCACTTGTTAACAGTTTACATCATTGACCGATAATCAAATGGTCTCTACCATGTTAGATGTCAAAACATATATTCACATGGTTATATTCATACCACATTGGGATCGGTAAGAAGACCCTGGGTTGATTTTTCACTCTGATATCTACTTTACCCAGGTTGCGAAGGAGTTTCTTTTCAGAATATTGATATATACACTGTCACACAAATCCACTTTGTATTGGTCCATGGCTATGTTTTTTCATCTCGTATATCCATTGTGTAATTCTCATGGATATGATCAGTTCATGTCATGGAATTATAGATCCACAATGTATATTCGGTGGCTATAGCTTTTGATTCAATATGATTATGGATCCGCAGTGTATTTTATGGTGGCCATACCTTGAAAGTCTTTTATCACTCAAGCATAGGTATGCTTGCCTTGGGTTTGAAACATGTCATAACATTTGTCCAATGGTTGTTTGTAGCTTTTAACAGGTTCTCTGAGTCCATACCCTTGCTTTGAAAAGTATATAAAGTACTTCAATCATCAGTTTCCATATTTTGACCTCACACTTTGGGGGGAAATCTGTTACACGTCAAAATTACTCACTTCGATGATGTCTCATTGTCATTATAGAAAGTGTCGCAAGTGTCACACATTTTTCACAAATGTCGCAGAAATCATACTATCGTCTCACCTGTGTCGCATCATGGATGACATCATAATAACACTTGATATATCCTATAAGACTGGTTAAAAGAATGAAATATGTCATTTCGCGAAGAGTACAAACTTTTACCTTGAGAAATTACCATCATAAAAGAATTTTTGGAGATTATCCCTCCCCTGCCCACTTGCAAGAAGCACTAGCACTCCTTTCCCTCTTAGCAAGGAGCGCTGCAATGCTCTGTGGCCAACTTTGAGGGAGCACCAAGCTGTTGAGAAAATCAAGGGACAAATCCCCCTTATCTTTGAAGACAGCTGGGAAATATCTGAGTCAGTTTGGCTCAAATCCAAGTCCAAGGCTGGATATAAGGGGAGTTCCACAACTGATGGAGTAATATACTCAAATTATCCCAGGAATATCTAAGATGGTTATGCCTCTCAAAGCCTATATAAGGAGGCATCATCATGGTTAAAGGGGAAGAATAATAAGTGAAAAGTATTGTCATTTTGATTGTGGATCATTCGAGCAAGGGGTTGGATAAGGAGAGCTTGGTGAGGTTGCTACTTATGCATCTACACTTTGTAAGAACCTTATTTTGTTCTCATTAATACATGTGCTTGGCATGTTTCCTTCAAGATTGTGTACATTTGAATTAACTTGTCTCTTGGATAGATCTAGATTTAAACTAATCATGGTAGAATAGGAAGTATGTTTTGTCTTTGTTGTTTTTGGATTGCAGGACTCGTTAAGGGACTTGGAGATCAAGATCAACTTGGATTGAGAGAGGAAAAACTTCGTAAAAAGGTACTCATACTTTCTTCCTCTTCTTCATTGACTAGCTTAGCTATGTTTAAAGGAAAGTCAGTGTTCAAAGTTAGCACTTTTTTGTCTTGGTCATAGGAGTCTAAGATCCAAGAGGGAATTCACATGTCCACGAGGGATTTTTCCTAAAACAACTTCTTCGAGAAAGGGTATATGTTTCCCTACATTATCTAACAGATTAGATCTAGACACAGAGATGGGAGAGATGGTTAATTCAGTGTCGAACACATCTTAATCTATGTGAATTAGGGCTTCTTCGTTTTATGTGAGATCTTGTTCTTATACTGACATAATGAGAGGGTCCATGGCGGTGATGAAAAATACCTATGAATGAGAGGAAACCATGTGAGTTTGGTGCACTGTTGATCTTTAGTTCGAATGGAGTGGTCGCACCAACTTCCAACGTTCCAGTGATTTGAAAAACCATAAATAATGACGAGGGCCCACCCCTTTATATAAATTTTCCTGATTTTGGGAGTGAGGAAAAGCATTTTGGGGTAGACTGCTTATCGCCTCGAAATGCACCCTGTGGTGCCACGTGGTTCCAACCTAAAACCATGGTTTTCTTTTTATCCTTCTTTCGGGGAATATCGTCTATGCAAGTTCTCCTCCCAAAACGATCCCTAGTCGTTTATCTGTAGCACCCGTGATCTGTGATCCATCGGGTCCCATCAAATCTTCACTTCCTCTAGACTTATACTCCTTCTACTATATTTGTCCCCATTCTCCAATTTATCACACTTCTACATCACTTTAGCATCTCGCTAAATTTTGAATATTATCTTTCCTGCAAAAATTTGTTATGGTGATAACATATAGAACACCAATACAATAGATTTTTTGGAAGAGATGAGTAAGCAAATTCCTTCTCCTCCCTCTAATATTCAAAATAATTATAAAAACTTATATTTTGGGTCTTTGGAAGTATGATTAGAAGAGTTTATTAGAGAATAGTCTAGTGAATTCATACCCATTCTCTCAATAATTAAGGGTCCTAAGCCTCCTACTATCATTCCTTTGGATGGATTGGGAGTTTCAAGGTGATGCATCCCACTCACCTAGAAAATCTAAAAAATCAATTGGTGTGGTTGCTAATATGGAATCTCATAGTGGCTGCCAAGTCTCTGAGATTATTAAATATAATATCATGCTAAGGACCAAAGTAGTATACATTTTTTCTAGAGATATAGCAAGATGTTTAGGAGTTCTAGAAGCAAAATATCCCATATCTCCATAGAGGTAGAAAGTCCTTTTTATGCTTGGCTCAAAACAAAGAAAAATTTGAAGTTGGAAGTGGAATATATATTTCATTTATTACGGCTCTTAGATAAAATTCCCCCAAGGATGTTTTCAAATTATTTTCATAACCCTAAATTGTAGAGGATTGGCCAATTCCTAAAAAAAAACCTTAAAGAGGTTAATCGAGGTTCACAACCCATCCATCATTTATTTGCAAGAAACAATTTCAAATGGGGAGAAGGTTATTAAAGACTTGTATAAGCTTCTAGGGGGGTGGGATTTTAGATTTATTGATGTTATAGGAAGATCTGGGGGTAATATCATTGGATGGAAAAAAGGATATTTCTCCCTTTATAATTCATGGGATTTTGTATCAGGTCTTAGACTAGCATTTTCTCATTGGATCATGGTAAATAGATAAATTGTATGAATACATATGGGCCTTACTCAGATAGGATATAATACTAGGAAATATTATTCATAATAAATTGGGTTTAATAATGTGTAGCAGTAATTGGAAGAGACCTAAAAACAAATTGAGAGCATCATAGGTCTAGGGACCAACATCCCAGCTAGACAATCTATATGGGTTCTTCATAAAAAAACTTGAAATAGAAAGGCTTATGTACATATATCCTACTAAGTTAACCCCAAAATGAGGGAACGGGAGAATAGGGGAAGCCTAAATTACTAAAAGGTTAGATTGATTTTTAATATTGTAATCCTTTATAGATGAAGTAGTCAAATTTTGTCAATGGGTCTCTTCAGGAGGGAATTCTGACCACAACCCTGTGCTTCTAGAGGTAGATCCATCCCAAGTGTTAGCGTCAGAAATCACTCCTAGATTGCATCAGGAGTAAGCCTAAATGACACAGTTACAACAACTATAGTGGCAACTCAAATAGATCCTCCAATTCCGATCATCCCAACGCTATTGTAACAACTTGACTAGATCCTCCAATTCCAATCTATTCAGTGTGAGAGGGAGAAGGTAGCACAGGAAACTAATTAAAACTGGTGCAAACATGCAGTGATCAAACATACATCATCCTACAATATCACAACCCTCAACTAGCTCCTCCAATTCCGAGTGTTTTAACACAGAGATTACAAAGATGGAAAGAAGATGACTTTCATTAAATAGGAAGTTTCAAATACAAAAGCATAACCAAGAAAACTAGTGCTACATTAAAATTTTACAGTTGGGAGCTTAGATCTACCATTGATCCATACAAAAATGGCAAAAATGCCTACATATACTTGCAACCAACTCAGGCACTAAAGGCACGATCACGTCATGAGTTCAATGCTTGATGTTGAGGAGCTTCTCTGTCAGGCTGCGCATGCAGACATTGGGAAGAATGCCCATGCAATCTTATGTCAGACGCGATCCTTATCAGGATAGACTGATAGTCTTCCTCTGTGCTTTGTCCTTTCCTGGCCTTATATTTATGGAAGGATATGATGTTCAACTACCTCAATAACTACTCTCTCCAGATCAGGTAAGGCCTGGTCAACTCTGCCCCTGCAGGACATCGCGGTCTCCCTTTGGATGTCTACTGCTTCGCTGGACTGCTGCGAGGGGGACCCATATGGAAGGTGTGGATGAGGATCTAATGAGGAGGGAGAAGGTGCCAACACTGTGAAGATGAGATGGGGAGGCTTATGTGGAAGTGATATGGAAGCAAGGGACAACGGATGGTAGAAGGTGTTGAGGTGGAGGTGACTAGGAGAGAGAGACACATGGCAAGATGTTAGAGGATGATGAGTGGAGGAGGGGCCATGTGGACAGACATGGTAGAATACATGGGATTTGAGGTGAGAGAGCTAATAGGCGGAGAAGCGAGGGGCCGTGTCACCAACTGATGAGGTGATGTGCCCCAGGAAGGTGATGAGGAGGTCGTAATGTGATGGGTCGGAGAGAAGGGACATGACACCTAGGAGAGCAGAGGACACATGTATTATGAAATAGCATCATGGAAGGGAGAAGGATAGGTGTCTAAAGGCAAGAGGGAGCGAAGGGGAAAGGGATATACCCTGAGGGTGAGTGGAGGAGAAATGGCAGGGGAAGAGGGATGCGATAAGTGGTTTGGAAGAAGTGGGGACCGACGCAAGGATGAGGTACCACAATATCAAGGGGGCCCTCACTGAAAAATACCTCATTCCAGACCCCCCCCACCCCTACTAAAGGAAGAATGACAAGGGGGGTCTGGAATTGGGTGTGAGCTATAGATCAGAGTGCTTTAATCCCAGCCACTCAAAATTGCGTGTTGAATTTTGGACCCCCCCCCTCATTAAAGGAAGAACAATGGAGGGGGTCCAGAATTGGACCTTGTCCATAGATCTGGGCACGCAGATCATGACCTCCCAGATCCACGCCCTTTTCAAATCAAATGCACCCAAGTGTCATCCCTGGATGGATGGCTGAGATGGCTTCGACACTTTCACTATGATAATCCTGAAAGGCCCCGCTCTTTCCAGCTTTTCTTCCTTGTGACCAGGCACCAAGACTGTGGGCCCAAATCTTGGAGGCTTTCTCATTTTTCATTTCGGGGTTTCGAAATGAAGCATAAGAGAAACCCCTTGAACTTTGAAATCCTGACTCCCAAAACACTGATGGTGCTTAATAGTGCACCACATGTCCCTTGGTTGGACGACTGAGATCCATATTTAGATGTGGGGCCCCTTCTGGCATAGACCCTCCGCCAAGTGTCTTCCAAGATCGAATGGACGGGATCTCTCCTTGATCAATGGTATCGATCATTTTGGGACATCTCCCACCGGGAGTCCGTGATGCACCTCTTCCCCATTCTCCCGGTGACCAAATTGTCGAAAGCGTAGATGTGCGCCACATGTCCTATGATCGAACGACCCAGATTAAATCATGGAATATGGGCGCTATCTCTTGCGCTAAACCTTTCGCAGCTCCGTTGATCATAATTTCCCAATGATCATTGATCTTCCATATCGATGGATCCTCGTAGTTGAAAGGTGATCTTTGCCCGCTCGCTTGATTTTAAGCCCTATATGGAATTTTTTGAGTATGTTCTTTTGCATTGATGGTTGTGGCCTTGGATAAACTATATTTGATGGGATTTTAAGCCCCTCTTCTTCACATTTAACACCAAGGGCCCGAAACTAGAGGGAAACAACCCCCTTGCAAGAATTGGTGCTAAAATTAGGCTCCATGGGTGATAGAGTCGTCCCTGTGATGCTCTAAGAACTCCTTCTACAGTTCCAGTGCCTTGTTGTTGTGCTATGGAGTCATTTATTAAGTTGAAACGAGTAGGAAAACAATATTTATAAAATAGATGAGCCACCTATGACTCAAACAAAACATTTTTTCAGAAAATGCCCATTTACTAGGCCATTGAAAACTTCTTCGCCCTCCAAATCCTGCAACATGTAGGTAGTGTTCAAAAACACCTCAAATATTTTGAAGGGCCCAATACAAAGGGATTCAAACTTGTTTTGTTTGCCTCTATCCTGCTTGGGTGCATCCCACTTAAGAACCAACTCTCCCATCTTGAATTCCTCCTTTCTGACCCTCCTATCAAAGGCCTACTTGATCTTCTGTTGATGATTGTGAGCTCTGTCCATTACCTGTTCTCTAATATACTACACTTCCACCAGCTGATGAATTATTCTGACCATATGGTCTGGCTCTCCTTCATAATATTGAAACAATTTTTCTATAGCTAGAGCGAACTGAGTGGGAAATACATATTTTGTCCCATAAACAAGTTGAAAAGGGGAGGTTATCAGGAGCCTCTTTGTTGTCACTCGATCATCCCACAAAGAAAATTTCATCTTTGAATCCCATGCCTTCTTATTGTCTTCCAACAATCTTTTAATGAGCTTGATTAGACTTTCATTAGAAGACTTTTCCACTCCATTACCTTGAGGGTAATAGGGAGTGGAGTAAATAAGTGAAATCCCAAATTGCTCACAGAAACTAACTAGGGGCTCAAACTTGAAAGATGCAGCATTATCAGTGACAATTCTACTGGGACAACCAAACCTTGCTATGATATCCTCCAGGAACTCGATGATTACCTTGTGTGAAGCACTCCTGGTGGGAATAGATTCTATCCACTTGGTAAAATAATATGTTGAAGTTAATATCCACTTGTGTTGACCACTTGAAAGAGGATGAATCTCTCCTGTGAAGTCCAACCCCCATTGTTGAAAGGGCCCTGAAGATACTACAAGCTTTAGTGGCAGATATTTGAGCTTCTTCTTTCCTAAGAATTTTTGACATTTGATGCAGGCTCTGACGTTTTTGCAGACATCAATGAATAAGGTGGGCCAGTAATACCCATCTTTGAGAATTTTGTGGGCTGTGGTTTTCCAGAAATGGTGCCCGCCACATAGGCTATCATGAAACTCAAAAATAATTCTTTGGACCTCCTGTGGGTTCAGACACCTCAAAAGCACTCCTAGAGGATCTTTCCAATAGAATATCTGGTCAATAAGGAAATACCTGATTGTTTTGATCTTTAAATATCTTTCCTTACTCTTCCCCATTCCATCAGGAGGCTTTAACTCTTGCAGAAAATATAAAATGTCTTTGTACCAGGTGCATTCTGCTAGTGGTAAGTTGTCCTGAGAGATTTTGTTATACAACTCAGCTTTCTGAATTTCTGAGTCGTCACTGATGAAGTTGACCCCCAATGCCTTACAATTGGATTCAACCAACATCTTGGCTAAATCCTGCCCTTTAACTAGTTTTGTGGGCTTTATTTCAAGATCAAACTCAAGGATTTTGGCAATCCATTTGCTTCTTCTCCCATCTATGTCAATTTGTATAAGAATTTCCTTCACATAGGCTGAAGGAACATATGAAATTACCTTTGAGTGTAAGACATAGACTCTAAAAGATTTGAGATCTTTCACCAAGGCATAGGATTGTTTTTCCATGATTTCATACATGTTTTTCGCATCCCTTAATGACTTACTAAAGAAGGAAATAGGCCGCTCATGCCCTTCATCATTTTTCCGTAGTAGAACAACAACCATTGTGTCAAAAGAAGAAAAATAAAAGACCAGGAAGTCCTTGGAATAATCAGGACTGATAAGCACAGGTGCCTCAATCAATTCCTTTTTGATCTATTCAAAGGATTCCCCGAGTTCAACGGTCCATTTTACTTCATTCCCTTTCCTCAACATGGTTGTAATACGCTTCACCAATTCAACAAAATTTGAGACAAACCTTCTCAGAAAGTTGATCTTTCCTAGGAAAACCTGGACTTCTTTCCTGGACCTAGGAAGTGACAAGGTCTGAATTGCCTCCACCCTGCTGAGATCGATTCTCACTCCCTCTGCTGATACTATATGGTATAACAAATTTCCCTCCTTCATAACAAACAAAGATTTCTTGGGATTTAAGGAAAGGCCAAACCTTCTACATTTCGAGAAAACTTTCCTTAGATGATAGCAGTGCTCTTTATCAGATCTGGAGAAGACTGTGATGTCATCCAGATAGATCACCACAAACTGATATTTCTCCCCAATGAAGGCTATGTCCATGGCTCATTGAAATTTTTCCCCTGCATTCATCAACCCAAAGGGAATTTTTTCATACATGAATGTACCCCAAGGAGTGGTGAAGGATATTTTTTCCCTATCCTCGGGCAGAGTAGAGATTTGATTGCAGCCAGAAAATCCATCAATCATTAAAATTATGGATGCACCTATTACCCTCTGCAATATATGTTCCATCTTTGGTAGAGGGTAATTTTCCTTCCTTGAACTCCTATTCAGATTTCCGAAATCAACACAGAGTCTAATTTCTCCACTTTTCTTCCTCACTAGGACCAAATTAGCCACCCATTCATAATATCTCAAAGGGAAAATGATTTAAGCATCCAACAACTTCTTTACCTCCCTTTCCATAATAGGCAACATCATAGGATTAATCTATCTTAGCTTCTGCCTGAATGGTTTGGCCTCCTCTTTGAGTGGGATCTTTTGCTCAATGATAGTTGTGTCATATGTCTTGAGGTATTCATAGGTCCAAGCAAACACATCAAAAAATTCCCTTAATAACTCAGTATACTCATCCCTCTTCTCTTTTGATAGGTTTATTGACAGCTTGATAAACTTTGGTTCCTTCTCTGTGCCAATGTTGCACTCAATAGTATCAACATTATCTTTGGGGTGGTTTCCCTTTACTGCCACATCATTGTTGTCAAAACTTCTTTCCAAAGGAACCAGTCCCTTGGGAATATGATTGTTGGGCAGCTGAACAATATGATGATCAACAATCTTGTTCAGAAAAGTACCAGCAATAAGGTCAGATTCAGAAGTAGGGTCATGTTCAATGTGCAATGATGAAAATTCCTCAACAGTCTCCATGAATCTTTTGATCTCAAGCTCATCCTCAAACACCTTCCAATGCTTGACATTGTCAGATATGGAGGGCATGTATTTTACTTATGTGTCATACCTGAGTTTGGGAGGTAGAGGGACTTTGAAATTGCTTGCTGAAACAGCCAGAGAATTAGCCTCAATGTTTTCTCCTCTTGGAATAAATGATATATTGAAAGCTAGGAAAAAACTGTCAATGAGGTCCCATACTTCATTCTTGTAGCTCCTAAGCCGAGGGTGTTTGTTCTGGTAAACATTTCTAATTTTCTGGAAAATTAACTCAACATCTACAAACATAACTATCTCTTTAATCCCCATGTCCTTTGCAACCCTTAAGCCCAAACCAAGAGCTTCATACTCTACCACATTACTGGTAGCTTCAAACTCTAATTTGTATGATAGAGACATGGTTTCCTGAACAGGGGAAACAAACACTATTCCAGCACCTACACCATATTTAGAATAAGCTCCATCAAATAACATTTTCTACACAACAGTAGTTGGGGGATGTGCTTCATGAAAAGAAACGAACTTCTTTCTGAGTTAAAGAGGAAGCTCAGGGGTGTTTTTGAGTTGCAACAAGCTAGATCCCAAATCAGTGTCAAGGGAAAAGATGGGGTGATTGGTGGGATCTTCTTCATCGCTTACAATGTAGGCCAATTGAGCTTGTCTGTACAACCTTCCGTGTTCCCCTCCAAAGACTGGGATGGTAGCGTATGTAAGGTCCATTTGTAATGTTCCTCCAATCTTTTTAATCCAATATCTTGACAATAGCATGCCAAACTTGGGAGGAACATCAGCTACCACAATGTCCATGACCACACTCTTCATTGGTAGATGGAATAAGGACACCAGTAGGTATTTGATGAATCCAAGACAATGCACCCTCCTTGAATCAAAAGAGTACAAATCATGATAGGCCTTTGTTACTTATAGCCCAAGTTCTTCCATGACATTTTTGGGCATGAGGTTATGAGATGCTCCAAAATCCATCAGACAGTTATGCATCACCTTATCATGAATGTTCAAGGATGTGTAGAAGGGAGGTGATGAATCATATATGCCTTCTACCATGGGGCCTAGCATGACTGATGGATTTTCATCTTGGAGATTCATTGAGTCTATGGAATGGAAGGATGATTTAGGATGCAAAAGCTTAGAGAGGGATTTTTTGAAATCTTCATGTTTGAATAGCTCTGAAATGGGCACATGAATTTTGATTTTCTGAATTTCATGCTCAAAGCTGAAGGAGGAAGGAGGCTTTTGAATTTATCTTACCTCAGGGACAGGGTCTTTGGCTGTTGGTGAGAGGTTCTGAGTTTTCTTTTCTCAAGCAATGTTTGTTGCAGGCTTAGCAGGCTTTTTTGCTATGAGGGCCTGATCAGACTTCTCTTCTTTCTTCTTTGACCTAAGATTGTATTTGTTAGAACTTCTATGATGGGATTTCTCCCCTTTATTCAACTCATTTATTTGACTGTTCATAAGGGATTATTCATATGAAGATTGAGTCAACTGGGGAAAAGGGGAGGTGTCTTCAATACAGTGAATTTCAGGGTCAAGCTCCTTTTCTTCCCTCTCTTCATCAATGACAAGGTTATTTTGGAGGGGGGTATGAATCCTTTGATCATCCCTATCTCTATTCCTTTGTTCCCTTGGCATAATCTGAGGAACATTGTTGTTAGGCCTCTGGAAGATGCCTCTGTTGTCGGTGTTTTGAGGATTTTTGTATGTCTGTTTCCCCTCCATTTTTATTTTCTACATTTCTGCAAACAAAGACTTCACCATCTTTGTCAATTCATCCACCTGAGGGTGAGTTGCAGAAGAAACATAGGTTGATGCCTCATATTTCCCTCTTCCTCTGTCTTTGTCATATTTACTCATGAGCCTATTAACTGCCAGCACATTTGATTCTACGTCCAAGGCTGCATCTTTCATGTTAGACAGGGAAGTGGCTCTTCTTTCTCTAAGTAGGAGGCAAAAATTGGGGTCAAAAGAACTATCATAAGTGATTTTGGCAGAGGCTTTTGAGGGTTTGATCTTAGCAAGGATCTTATTGTACATCTTATTGAATCTTTTGGAGAAGTTAGGGACAGACTCTCCTTCCTTCTTCTTCAAGGACCCAAATTCTGTCATGTAATACATGAAATATTTTTTATCTCTCCACTGTCTCAAGAAGGCGTTATCCAGAGCCTCAATCCCAACAATAGATCCAGGGGTAAGTCCCCTAAACCATTTTCTAACCTCACCATCAAGGCTCTGGACAAAGACTCTCATCCAGACATCTTCATTTTCAATGTTCAGGTTGTCTACCTAACTGTAGAAGGAAGCAAGGTGCTCTTTAGCAGTTATGTCTTCCTCTCCAGTGAATTTAGGCATATATTTTAAGTAATCTCCAGCGGGGAGAGGATTTACTAGATGAGGTAGGACTAGAGGGGGATATCTAGTAGCCACTATGGCATCCATTCTATTACCAGGGGGATTGGATCCTGCCATAGAGATATTAGGTGGAGGATAATTAGGAGGAGATCGAGATAGAACAGGGGAGAGAGGAGTTGAACTCGTAGAAGGAAAAGGGAACAACAAAGGATTTGAAGAAAAGGCTACAAGGATTAAAGGAGCAGAGGGCTAGGTTAACACAACAGTAACGACAGTAATGGGAGGAGGGGTGTTAAAGCCTGGGGTAGGAAACTCTCCTAAGTTATTGGGTCTAGACCAGGCTGTGATGTCAGGGGAGATATGAGTGACAATATTTTCTCCCTCCAATGCAAGACCAGGGGAAGGAAACTCAGCAGGAACACTCCCAAATTTTAGGAAATGGGAAACTTCAGTAAAGGGTCTGCTAGGAAACTGAGAAACAAGAATTGGAGTTTCTAACAGAGGGAAAGGAGAATTATCAGAAATACCTGGTTCAGTATTAGAAGTTCCTTCTTTGAGGGCCTTTCCCTTTCTGATAAGATTCTCTGGATTGGCTTCAGGTGTTGCTAAAGGCAGCTTTGGAGTACACCGCATGTGTCTGCCTCTGGAAGCCACAACTAAAACAATAGGTTCACCACAGTGGAGTCTCCAGGTGCACAATAGAAATATTGTATGGCTCTGATGCCTGATGCACCTTCAGAAACAGAGGCTCAATGTCATTCATTCCCGGGGAAAATCTTCAACTTCATCCCTAACAACGATGCCAGAAATGTTAGCGTCAGAAGTCACTCCTGGATTGCAACATGAGTAAACCTGATACCCATCAGTTTATATGTCATGATTTTTTATAAAAGGGGTGATCAAATGGAAGTAAACTCAGAAAAATATCATTTTAACTCAAAAAACTGGGCCAGGATATGCATGAATGGGTGAGGTCTTGATCTAACTTCTGTCAGTAAGATGAATATAAAATGAGAAGAAGAATTACTTGGTGAGAAATATGAACAAGACTACTATGGGCATCAAGCCTTCCAGCAACTTGGAGAAGAAAAGCAAAACATTGAAATGTGCCTAAATGACACAGTTACAATAGCTATAGTGACATCTCGATTGGATCCTCCAATTCTGAGCATCCTAATGCTACTGTAACAACTTGACTAGATCCTCCAATTCCAATATATTTAGTGTGAGAGGGAGAAGGTAGCACAGGAAACTAATTAAAACTGGTGCAAACATGCAGTGATCAAACATACATCATCCTACAATATCGCAACCCTCAACTAGATCCTCCAATTCTGAGTGTTTTAACATAGATATTACAAAGATGGAAAGAATTTGAATTTCATTCAACAGGAAGTCTCAAATACAAAAGCATAACCAGGAAAACCAGTGCTTCATTAAAATTTTACAATCAGGAGCTTAGCTCTACCATCGATCCATACAAAAATGGAAAAAATGCCTACTTATACTTGGAACTGACTCAGGCATTGAAGGCACGATCACGTCATGAGTTCAATTCTTGATGTTGAGGAGCTTCTCGGTCAGGCTGCACATGCAGACGTTGGGCAAACTGCCCATGCAGTCTTCTATCAGACGCGATCCTTGTCAGGGTAGACTGGCAATCTTCCTCTGTGATTTGTCCTTTCCCGACCTTCTATTTATGGAAGGATACAACATTCAACTATCATCAACTACCTCTATAACTGTTCTCTCGGGATCAGGTAAGTCTCGGTCAACTCTGCCCCTACAGGATGTGGCGATCTCCCTTTGGATATTTGTTGCTTCGTTGGACTGCTACGGGGGGGACCTAGATGGCAAGCATGGGCGGGGATCTGACGAGGAGGGTGAAGGCGCCAACACTATGAAGGTGAGATGAGGGGTGCTTATGTGGAAGTGATACGAAGGCAGGGGACAGTGGATGGAGGAAGGTGATGAGGTGGAGGTGACTGGGAGAGAGAGACACATGGAAGGAGGTGAGAGGACGATGAGTGGAGAAGGGGCCATGTGGAAGGACATGGAAGAATATGTGGGATTTGAGGTGAGATATCTAAGAGGTGGAGAAGCAGGGGGGCGTGTCAGCAGATGATGAGGTGATGTGCCCCGGGAAGGTGATGACGAGGAAATAATGTGACGGGTCAGAGAGAAGGGAAATGAGACCTGGGAGAGTGGAGGACACATTTCTTATGATGGAACAACGTGGAAGGGAGAAGGATAGGTGTCGGAAGGCAAGAGGGAGCGAAGGGGAAAGGGATATACCATGAGGGTGAGTGGAGAATAGATGGCAAGGGAAGAGGGAGGTGGTAAGTGGTTTGGAAGAAGTGGGGGTCGACGCAAGGAGGAGGTTCCATTATAGCAGGGGGGCCACACTAAAAACTGCCTCATTTCGA
>JZKD02S0658680.1:560606-573120 GCA_000966675.3 Picea glauca
AGAGTGCTTTAATCCCATCCTCTCAAACTTGCGCGCTAAATTTTGGATGCCCCCCACATTAAAGGTAGAATGATGGAGGGGGTCCAGAATTGGAACTCGTCCATAGATCTGGGTGCGTGGATCATGACCACCCAGATCCATGCCCTTTTTAAATCAAATGCACCCAAGTGTCTTCCCTCGATGGACGACTGAGATGGCTTCATCTCTTTCACTATGATAATCCTAAAAGGCCCCACTCTTTCTAGCTTTTCTTCCTTGTGACCAGGCACCAAGACCATGGGCCCAAAACTCAGGGGCTTTCACATTTTGGGGTTTTGAAATGCAGCGGAAGAGAAACCCATTGAACTTTGAAATCCTAACTCTTGAAATGTCGATGGTGCTTAATCATGCGCCACATTTCTTTTGGTTGGACGAATGAGATCCATATTTAGACTTGGGGCCCCTTCTGGCCTAACCCTCTACCATGTGTCTTCCAAGATCGAATGATCGATATCTCTCCTCGATCAATGGTGTAGGTCATTTTGGGACTTCCCCCATCGGGAGTCCGTGATGCACCTCTTCCCCATTCTCCCAGTGACCAAATTACCGAAAGAGTGGATGTGCGCCACGCGTCCTATGATCGGATGACCCAGATTAAATCATGGAATATGGGTGCCATATCTTTTGCTAAACCTTGCACATATTAGTTGATCAAAATTTCCTGATGATCGTTGATCTGCCATGTCGATGGATCCTCGTCATTGAAAGGCGATCTTTTCCTGCTCGCTTCATTTTAAGCCCGGCATGGACTTTTCTGAGTATGTGCTTTTGTGCTCATGGATGTGGCCTTAGATAAACTGTATTTGATGGGATTGTAAGCCCCGCTTCTTCACATTTAACACCAAGGGCCCGAAACTAGAGAGAAACAACCCCCTTGCAAGAATTGGTGCTAACACCAAGGGAAACCACCTTGTCCATTCAAATGGAATATTGAATGGTTAAAGGATGATTTTTTTTTAATAAAATAAAATAAGAATGGAAGTACTTCAATCAATCTCTTAATGAATCATCTCCCAATCAATTTAATCAAAACGTAAAAAGGGAAGAAAAGGATACAATTGATTGGTCTACAGAGAAAAGTAAGAAGAATGATAGGATATTAAAGGAAATTAAAGAAACCCTAGATTCTTGTTATAACAAAGAAAGAATTAGATTTTTGACACAAAATCAAAAGGAAGCAATAAAATATGTTTGGAGGATAGAGAAATAATATAGCTCCAAGGAAACATGCTTCTTTGTGATGGCATATGAAGGGGTAAATTATTTCCGTTCTCTCTTTAAAGAGGAATCTTGAGAAACTATAGCATCATTAATTAGATAGGAAACCTACTTTCCAATATTTTTCAACCTGAAACATAACTAGGATTGAATGGCAGAAGTAGATAAAGAGGAGCTTCTTAGAACTCTCCAAATATTTAAAAAAGATAAAATACCTAGCCCGGTTGGCTTCCCTATTTAATTATTTTTAGGTTGTTTCAAATCCATTGAAGAGGACCTTGGAAAATTGGTTGAGGTTTCTAGAACCGTAGGGAAAATTTGGTATATTTTGATACAAAACTCATTACTTCGATCCCTAATATTGATAATCCCTCATTCTTTGAGAACTCCATACCAATTTCGCTATGCAATTTCATTTACAATATTATCTCTAAAATTAT
Organism: Picea glauca; assembly: GCA_000966675.3. NCBI lineage: Eukaryota > Viridiplantae > Streptophyta > Pinopsida > Pinales > Pinaceae > Picea > Picea glauca. The sequence continues at coordinate 562,304 of JZKD02S0658680.1, forward strand.
AGTTACAATAATGAAAGGAATTCTCTCTCGTTAGATATGTTGGCACAGAATAGATCAGACCAGCCTTCTCAGGCTACCAACAAAAGGTACCATGTAGTCTAGAGCGTTGACATTTTCATCTCCTCCAAAGAGAAGAAGTCTCACTCAAAGAGAAACCAAGACAAAAGGATAGGGAAGGGAAAGGATAATACTTGGGTGGGTTCCCAGAACCTTAAGGATTCACCATGATTTTGTGCAGGACAAACTAACTACATAACAAATGTGAGCTCATACATGCAGGAACTAAAGATACTTAAGTTGCGAAAATAATTTATACACAGAGACATCATATTGAGTTTATCAAGCATAAAGTACTGTAAATATACAATGCATAATCATAAACACAGTATGACACATTATATTTCAAAATTTTAGGTCCTTCTTCATATATTAACTATTACACATTATTTTGGTCACCCCAATGATCCATTAATAAACATGTGTTCATGTTCCCAAAAAATAATCTCTTACCATGAGGGAAGTGACTGAGGTTTTCTTCTTGAAAACCTTATGAATAAAGTTCATCGCAGGCTGCACTATATGCAAGGTGCGATGATGCTTGATCGTCACCCCCTGTCCTGAAGCTGGCCTGTGACATCTCCGCAGTCTGCTCTATAGCTAGGGTGTGAAAATGTCAAAAGACTAAGAAAAGGTCAAGTTTCACGAAATTTAGAGAATGGGATCTTCTAGAAGGTGAGGTGGTGTTTGAATGGTTTGGATCTTACTCTCTTCTTTGAATCGGTGGGATCATCCTAATCTCTTCAACCATCTCTCTTTCCCCTATATAAAGAAGGATCTCTCAAGGAAAAGGTTAAGCACATAAGGTTGATTCAAGGCTAAGAATTGGATGAGGAATTCTACTTCAGTTCATACTTGAGGGATCCATTTCAGTTCATCAAGTCATTGTGGATTTTCTTCATTCAATATTGGGGTAAGTGTGTGTTGGAAAAAAGGGTCATCGAGAGGGGACCTTACAACATCAAGGATTTGCTTGTAATCTCCACTTTCACTTTAATATAATACAATGATATGTTTCTTTCCCATAACATTAACATCATAACTCTCATATACAACCTCAGAGATACAAGTTAGTACTCTTTTACATACCTCTGGCTTTGGGCTCATGTCGCAGAGCTCTATCTACCCAGAACTGAAAACACAGACTACATGTACAACATTTGCTTAACAACAGAAAAGCTAAAAATATCAAGAAAAAGAACCATGAGCTAAGCGAGAGAAATCGTGAACCCCTTTACAATTGTATACATCCCATATATCTAATTTGATTGGGATCTTCTAGATTTGGGCTCACATGATTTCTTGTTCTTTTGCAACTGCTTTTTCCTTGCTGGCATTGCGATGTCCTTTTCCGCAACCAATTTCTGTTATTTTTCCTTTCTCCACTCTCCAGATTCTTTTGTAGCTTGCGCAGCTCATGCTAAGCCAAAAAATGGGACTGTAATCCTTCTTGTGCAGATTCAAATCCAAAAACAAAGGGCCCAATAGGATTTGACCATAATCCTTGACTCGCCCTTGAGTCAAGTACTTGGCTCTTTCGTAGCTTCTAGGAGTAATTGTTGCTTTCCCTTGTCCTCCTTTTCATGTTTCCTTTCCTCTTTTGATTTCACTTTATCTTTCTCTTCCTCTTCAAACAAAGGGCCCAACTCTGGGACCAACTCTAAGGCTCACTTCTTGACTTCCTGAAATATCCCAACTTTATCTTTCCATTTCCTGGAAAGGAGTGAGGCCTAGACAATGAACTATTGGGTTGCATATGTGATACATCCCTTGGGATTGGATGCGACCAAAAAGTTCCATTCAAAGTCTGTTGTTGCATCCAACTGATTCATTTGCATGTATATTGTATGAATGATAGTTCGAAAGTCGTGAAACTCCTCCTTGGCTATGGATTGCGCCTCAAACAGAATGTTTAGCTCATTTTCTGCTTGTTGAATTTGATCGAACTTATGTTGTTTCTCGAACGGATCCATAGTGATCGAAACTTCCTCATTTAATAACTGTATTCATGCACACATGTTCTTTAGAGTCTGGTTTCACCTAGAGATAATTCCCATCCAATCACTGACTTCTCGTAATATTTTTGTGCACTCAATTGTGTGCTTGTGTAGTGTTTCTCGAGCATTATTGCCTTCTAGCATTATTTTCTCCATCTACTCCTACAACTTCTGAGGTTGTTTCTCTACTTCTTGCTGACTCTACCGCAATTGCACTTCCATATGCTCTGCACAAATGGACAACTGTGATAATGATCCTTGGAGTAATTCGATCTGATTCTCAAGCTCTCTTGCATCACTAGATTCTGGCAGTTGGGGTGTGACCTTTCATATTTTTGGTCAAGCTTCAACAATCCTCTCCTGAACTCTCTCCAGTTTTTTCTCCATCTAGATCTCGGCATGGTCTTCCTCTTTTATGCACACTTGAGAAAGGAGTGCTTCCTCCCTTGGAAACTCTATAGACATTTTGGCCTGTTGGAGCCTCTACTCCAGTTGATCAGTTGAGGCTCTAATCATTCCGACTACCTGCGTTGCTGGCCACTGTGAAAGGTCAGTGGAAGAAGGGGTGAAATCCCTGGGTTCTCTAACCTACAGTGGAATTCCAAAAGCTGTTGAGTGCTCTGAGGGATTCTATACCTCCTCCTCTCCTGTAGATGATCCTAGAACAAGCCTCAACCTCAACATTGATGGAAGGAGCGTTAGAACTTTTGTTCTGTCCAGGAAGAGTTGTAGCAACCCTGTGCACTGTTGATGGTTTGTAGAACTAGCTCCATATGTTCCTGTGTTGATGTTTCACTTTTTCCTAAAGTCATATCAGGTTCCTTATGAACCTCTGGTATCTCCACCTCTTTATGTTCCTCTGCTTCTGAAATTGCGCTACCCATGGCACCCTCAAACTTCATCGTTGAGGAAGTGTGTTTGGGACTTCGAACTTGCAGATTTTCTACTGTTTGAATATTCTTTGAAGATGAAGTGTCCTTTTGCAACACAAAAGGTATGATCTATTGGTCCTGGGATTCAGGGTTCTAGCCAAACAGTTGTAGCCTCTGCTCAGGTACTTCTAGATTTGGACCAAGAATTTCTGGTCTTTGCTTGGGTATTTCTGGTTGATCGAGTTGCATGGGTTATGGATCAGTGGTTTGGGGTGGACTGTTGATTTTTGGAGGTAGCAACTGTGGTTGTGGTGGTGATGGAGGGTGCTCAATGATGATGGTGGATGGAGTGGTTTCAGGGTTAGGGTCATCCTGGATATGTATGATGTGGGTTGCTCGAGCCGTTGAGCGAGTGCAGGGGATAGTGGATGAGATGGGTTGGGGGTTCAGAACCGTACTTGGGGAAATCCCTAGCTGAAGATTCTTAGCCACTGGCTCGATAATGAACGCAATGAAAAGGATTTTGTTGACATCCTTACCTGTTAACAAAAATTGCTTTGGAAGTTGTGGGAACACCAACAGTGTTCTCTTCTTATGCTCCAATGGTCGTGTCTCCTACTCTTCTTCAGAGTCTCTCTATGCCAGAGCTTCTTTCTTCTATACCTCAGGGCCTGAGCTCGGTCCTACCCATACTTCCTAACTTTTCTTATTCAATATCTCGGTGGGAAAAACATTAGTGCACCCCAAAATTGCACGGGTTGAATTTGACTCTAGGCCACGACATAACCTTCTTGTCGAAGGCCTCTTCATCCAAATAGAACGACAGCATCTATGAGTCGAAGTCCTCCTTGTTGGCATACCTCATCCTATTGAGGGGTGTTTATGACACACCATCAATGAGAATGGAATATCCAAACCAGGGTTGTCTATTTAACCCAAGTCATTTGGTATAATCTACCTTGACAGGTTTTATTGCTCCATTAGCCAACTAAGATCCCAAAACAACTAAAATATGTGGAATAACTAAAGATACAACTCTAGAAATCAACACTTTAATTAAAAATGCTTAACTAATAGTGTTTTTGTACATTAATTATATAAAGTTTACAAGGTTTAAATAAAATCTTGTGAAAGTAATTGTTTGAGATAAAGTTTCTAAACAAGATCAAGTATGAACATAACTCTTTCTAATGTTTTATAAATATTAAACTAATAAACAATGAATGAATACGATTGTAATGATAACATAAAAGTAGACAAAGATAATTAATGTCTAAATAATTCAATCATTGTTCATTCATATACAAACAATTTAAAATAAAATAAAACAACACATTAACTAACCTCTAGCTGATCAGCAATAGTGTTGGCCCTTGTTTATGGAAGGGAGCGAAGATCAAGGAAGAAAGGGTGGAATGCGAATTGGGCAGAAGACACAGTGATTGTTACTGGGTTGAAGTGAGCAAACGAGTAGAAAAGATGGAGTGAAGCCCGAGAAAGCAAGTCATTGGATGAGGATATCGAGGATGACAGATCAACAAGGGCGAAGGATCATGGACAACTCAGCAAGTGGAAAACACCACCATTAGATGCTTTGGAGCACCACTTGAGAAGGAAGGAAAGTCAGGCTAGCGAAGCCCTGAAAATACAAGTCAAGTTGACCTAGGGTTTAGACACCTAGGATTTTGTTATCTAGGGTTTTGACACCTAGGCTTCGGCCTAAGGATGTCGGTGAGCTATTGTAATGTATAAATAAAGGTCAAGAGGACCTAGGTTGGGTTGTTTTCATTATTCCTGGGCTCAATCTAGTTGTTGTTGGTATGTTGTGAGAGATTATTGTTGTATGAGAGAGAAGTGATAAGTGTGAGAGCCTTCTAGTATTGTAAGATTTTCAGCTGGGTGAAAACTTCAACTCTGCAGTTGGGTGTGTAGGGAGAGGGGAGAAAGAGATAGAGAGAAGAGAGAGATCTATTGGTTAAGAGAGCAGATCATAACTGTATGCTTTCATTTTAATATATTATAAAGCAAAGTTCTGTGGACATAGACCTAGAGAGAGGGTGAACCACGTATATCTGTCTTGTGTGTGTGATTGATGCTGTGTTATTTTTCCTTGATTTAATATTCTTTCATTATTATGTTAGATCTGATAAGTAGATGTGAAGAATATAGATAAGTTTCTAGGTGATATATGAATGTTGTGTTTTTCTTGTATTAGATCCACTTGATATTCCTCTTAGTTGTAGACACTTCTGTCCTGCAACCCCCTCATAGCTGCTTTGAGTGAGACTGCATTTTCTTTGCAGGTGTAGATGAAACGACCAATAGTTAGGGATTTTTGGTGCGCTCTTGGAGCTGAACCCTGGGTCTGCCCCTATGCCAACAAATGGTTTCGTTGCTCGGACCAGAATATTCTTGAGGGAATGTCAAGGTGGTTCCCATCAAAGACAAAGATTCAAAAGTGGATAGAGGATCAAGAAAAGGACTCTGTTGAAGCCCAAAACAAGAACCCTAATCTGAGTACAGAGGATTGGTTGGAGAGACATATTTTTACTGATATACACGAGATATTCTTTGGAGGAATCCATCGATAACTATATGAGTGGTTAGCTAGGTTGGTAGATACCCATTTTGAGTTCAGATATAGACCTCCTGTAGTTTTTACATTGACGTTGATCAAGAAGGTCAAGAGAGTTGATAACACTGTGTCAAGAGCAGTGGACCACTAATTCGATAGCACCATTAGAGGCTACATCACAGAGTTTGTTGTTGACAGAGTAGAATCATATAGCCAAGCCGAGAGATATTTTTTCAAGGAACCCAAAGGAAAATGTTTACACTTTCTGAAGTTGAGAATCAATATGTTGTTGCATGCGAAGAACATCTTGAAGATACAGTATATTTTTCTAATCTAAAAAGGCTAATGTTCAAAAATTCAGATAGCGACATTGACACAGAGGTTGGACATACACACAGTGGGAAAGTGTTTAGATAAGCTCATCTTGCGAACATGTTCAAGAATAACTATGGAGACAAGGGTTCCTACAGTGGAGAAGAAGCATATTTGACCGATGAAGAGCATTCAAAACCTACTAGGGCAGAGAAAGAGGAAGCCTAATAACTTCGTCAGGATGAGCCAGAAACTTCAAGAACTGTGCAGACTGTTGAAGTAAGTTCTATTATCCCTCCTATTGATTCAGTAGTATTAAGAAATCAGAGTAATCCAAGCCACCAGATCATCCAGAGCACTGTCACTAGTAGTCCACCACAAACTCAGTTAGGGACCCTAGGAAGATCTATGGCAGATGATATGAGACTTCCTGTCTTTATGGGAGATGGATCTGAAGATCCTGACCAACACTGGTTCCTGTGTGAAGTCGTATGGAATATTAAGAATGTCACCGACAAAGTAGTGAAAAGAACCCAGTTTAGTACTACCCTAAGAGATCGCGCAGTAAGCTAGTACATGAAGCTTGTCCAAGGAATTGTGCAGCCTAAGCCACTGAATGAGATCAAGAATGCGCTAATTGAAAAATTTAAGAAACCTAAGTCGGAGTCCCAATGTATTACAGAATTGAAGGAGATCAAGAATTAGGTAGCCGAGCCAGTTTGGGAGTTCAATCAGAGATTCAAGACCCTAACAAATAGATTGACTTTTCGGATTCCAGATGAGCAGAACAAGGAATGGTTCATTATTTCCCTCTTACCACACATCAGAATTCCTTTGATGCAGCAGAATATTTCTTCGCAGGATGAGGCACTGGAGATCTCCATGAAGTTAGAATCAACCTCTATGGGAGAATTTAGCTCAGGTATGAGTCATATCTTGAGTCAGTTGGCTAGTTTGTCTTTGCAAGTCAAAGATATGAAGAAAGACAAGGGAAAAGATAAAAGAGAAGACATATGGTGTATCATATGCAGATAAAAAGGCCATGACAAGGAGAACTTCCCTCTATTCCATGAATACTTGGCGTCTGGAGCCCTGATCCCTTTGAATCAAGTCACCTTACCTTGGTACGAGGTATGCAAAAATAGGCATCAACCTGGTGAGTGATATTACATGCAAAAATATGTTCAGACACCCACAAATTTGTATTTCACGTTCTGTAAGTCCGTGGGACATGATGATAAGGATTGTAGGTCTTATGATCTCATGCATGAAAGGTCAAGATACATATACAAGATTCAAGGCGAAGTACAATAAGAAGGAATCTCTACGTAGTACAACTCCCCTAGGAGAGGAAACTTCAATCCTCGCAGTGGATTCATAGGAAGAGGATGAGGAGGAGGTATGGGTCGAGGCCGAGGACAAATCATCTGTTATAACTACGTACAACTAGGACACTTAGCAATGCACTGTCAGAACTCTTGCACTACTTGCAGCTACTGCAACTCCTTCGAGCATGTTATTGAAGAATGTCCAGCACTGGTGGCTAAAATACAAGAGAAACGAGGACCTTAGAAAAACCCACAGATACAGTTGATCAAAGTTGAACCTCACAGGGAATACCCTAGAGTCGTCGTTATTACTAGAGGAGGTGTCATTACAGGAGATGATAGAATGACCCAAGGGAAGACTACAGAAGATTCAAGAATTAGGAAAGCTGCAAAGAAGACCCAAACCTTTGATGTAAATAAAGAAAGACAAATATTTGAGGAAGCTAGAAAAGAGTTCAAAGGAGACCAAGGTTCTTCATCAAAGACAAGACCAGAAGTAAGAGAGTATGGAATGCCTCAGGAATTTCATCGGTATGCTTCACCAAGAGAAGGAAAATAGGTAAGAGAGATCATGGTATTTCTATATACTTGTGTTAAGTTAATTCAGGATGAGAGCTTTGTCCAAGAACTACAAAATTTAATCAGACAATATGAGCTAGGAAAGATAGACCCCTTACTGAATAGGTCAATACACCAAATCGGTAAAAAGAGAAGGACTAATAAGAAATTACATTTGAATGCTCAAATAGGCAAATATGATATATATTATATAGTCCTCGACTTAGGGTCAGATTTCAATGTCATGATGAAGAAAAACTAAGCACTGATGGGAAACCTGAAGTTGATCTATTCCCCTATCAGGCTTAGGATGGCCAATTAGCAAGCTGTAATTCCATTTGGCAGACTGGAACATGTCCCTATGGACATTGATGGAGTAAGCACATTTGCAGATTTTGAGGTAATTGATATAGTTGATGAAAGATTCCCTTACCCTGCACTGTTAGGAATTGATTGGGCCTTCAATAATTCCACTGTGATTGATTTAAAGAAGAGACGTATGAATTTTGAAAAATATGGCCTTAGGGTCATTTCACCCTTAGATCTCGATGAAGGCCAGAGATACACAGAGCCCATTAGAGAAGAAGACCGTGCATATGAACTGGAAAATATATACAAATTATCAGCTAGACAACAATATTACATTAATCCTATGTCCAATGGAAACTCAAGTTGGTGAAGTGAAAACATATGCTCATCAGAATTAGAAGAAGCACTGGATAATTGGCAGAATAAAATGTATGAAGTATCTACAAGAAGATGTGCTATACTAAGTAGATAAGTTTGTTGGATCGACACAACAGTTAGTAACTTACCCACCTTTGATGGTCTAAATCCCTTAGAAACCTTCTTGTCAGAATTTGAAGAGAGTTTACCAATGCAACAAAGACTGTTGGTGATGGATGAGGCCCTGAAAGAAACCCCAGCAAGATGGTGGGGGGCACACAAAAGTAACATTACAGATTTGGTACAGTTTTGTACCTTGATGACAATGCGGTTCTTAGCACAAGTAGAAGGCTACGAAGTTTGATACATAGGTCAAAGCTGCAAAAAGGACCATGTTCGAAGCTATGAGGAAGCCTAGAGAAATGTTCCTCAAGAAAAATGGGTACACAAATTCATAAAAACACTGGACATGACACCTATCAACTGGTACCTTCAAGCAGAGTTGTGCCTCATCACTACAGATTGGAAAGGTATGACTCAAAATTTCGTAACCACCTTCTTATTTGAAAGTCAATATCCTTTAGTATATCAAGCACTACAGATTTTCAGACAGAAATTATTTAAGGAGGCCTCTAGCCTCCCTTTGAATAAATACGAGGACAAATGGACTGTGCCTCTCCAGAAACTACAAGGCTATTACAACATCAATGTTGGTGAAGACGATGATCCAAGAAAGGTGAAAATTATAGAAACAGAAGGCCAAAGAGATTTGGAAGGACCAGGAGTTGAGTTACCATTCATTGGACACCCAATCAATATTAAGAAGGTCAATATTGGAACAGAACAGACACTGAAGCTTGCAAATGTTGGAGATTATTGGGATGCTGCCACTCTTGAAAAGATTACAGAATTATTGCATGAATATCAGGACTTGTTTCCAACCAAGTTCATTGATATGAAGGGAATTAAAGGGCCTATGGGAGAGATGGGGATTCCTTTAAATCCATATGAAATACCAATCAAACAGATACCTTACAGATTGAACCCTAAATATAAGGAGAAAGTGAATATTGAGCTCGACAGAATGCTGGAAGCAGAGATCATAGAACCTATCAAAGAGTCAGAATGGATTATCCCTATGGTGGTACAAGACAACAATATAGGAGATATCAGGATCTGTGTAGATCTCAAGAATATGAACGATGCTTGTTTGCACGATCCCTTACATACACCATTCACTAATGAAGTGTTAGATAATGTGGGAGGCTAGGAAGTATATTATTTTACAGATGGATTTTCAGGATACCATCAGATCCGAATTGCCAAGGAAGATTGCCACAAGACAACATTTGCAACATAATGGGGATATTATCAGTATACAATGATGCCATTTGGATTAAAGAATGCCCCATCCATCTTTTCCAGGGTGGTGGTCGAGCATTTAAGAAGTTTTTGCATAAATTTCTAGAAGAATACTTTGATGATTGGACTATTTTTAGTTTATTAAAGAATCATACTGAATGTCTAAGGCTAATGTTGGAAAAATGCAGGCAGTTTCAAATTGATTTGAATCTGAAGAAGTACATCTTCTTCTCACCATTTCGAGTGTTGTTAGGTCATGTTTTATGCAAGCGGGTATTGATGGTTGATCCATCTAAAATTTCCATTATAGTTGATCTTCCACCTCCTACTTTAGTCAAACAACTGCACACTACGTTGGGACACACAGGATATTACATGAAGTTCATTAAAGGATATGATCAGATAACAACACCTATGCAAAAATTGTTGAAGAAATATTGTCAATTTAGTTGGATAGAAGAATTCCAACAAAGCTTCGACACACTGAAATAGAAAATGATTATTGCACCTATTCTGGTTTTCCAAGATTGGACCAAGGAATTTCATGTGCATGTCGATGCGTCTTCCATTGGTTTATGAGATGTGTTAGCACAACCTAGTAAAGCAGAGACTGACCACCCATTATCTTCTGCTAGCAGGAAGCTATCAACTGATGAGATCAATTACACCACCACTGAGAAAGAAGGGTTAGCCATGGTGTATGCATTGCATAAATTTTTCCACTACTTGTTGGGAGGACACTTTAAAATGTTTACTGATCACTCCATGCTGAAATACCTTGTCAACAAGCCAATTTTGGGGGGAAGGATATGCATATGGCTTCTGTTATTTCAGGAATATGGTTTTGAGATCATAGTAAAGCCAGGAAGAATGAACAAAGGTCCTGACCACTTGTCAAGGTTGGAACATGGTGAAGAGCCCACCAGTTTGGAGGATGCACTACCGAATTCACAACTACTGGAAATTAGAAAGATTGATGACCACTTAGCAGAGATAGTCCAGTTCCTATCAATAGGAATGGCACCTAGTGAGTACATAATTCCTTAGAAGAAACAACTAGTAGTACGCGTTGCAGACTTATCACTTATAG
>JZKD02S0658680.1:593080-626620 GCA_000966675.3 Picea glauca
AGTCATCTGGTCATCATCGTAGCATCCACTGCTTCTCGTCGTACTATGGCCCGCCATGGCGGCGACACCCCCACACACTGCTCCAAGAAAGCCTCATCCTGGATGCGAGACCATATGCCCTCAGGCACATCCTGTAACACCACCTCCAGATGACAACGTATGTCCTCAAAATCCACTCTGATATCCGTCAGAGGAGCGTGTGATGGCCCAACACCAGGGTCATCAAACCGACGTCTCCTTGCTGCCCTCTCTAGCTCAGTTGGTCGCACCGTGGCATCCTCACACGGGCATCTCTCTCCCCACGACAGTATCTCCAGCTCCTGACAAGCCGACGCTCTCTACAACTCCACCTCATGCCCGCGAGGTGCCACATTTGCACATGCAAAAAAAAAACAGATAATATCAACATCTATATCATATACATATGGAATGCTATCTCAAAAAATACAAAAACATACACATCAACATCATCCACATACCTTGGCGGTCAAAAACCTCCCCTGGAGGTAGCACCATGTCTGGATCATCCCGGAAGTCAACCCTGCCATGGGGGTACCATAATATCACTTGCGGCATCTGCCTCCATACCTATGCCACCTCTGTAGTGAAGAAGTGGCCACCCTCACCACTACCATGATGAAGCAACATGGTCGACCACCGCCTCAGCCGTGGCTCTCGCGCCCCAGGCGCACCCAATAGAATCCTAGGGCACAACATCGACAACCTCTCCAGAAACCAGGCCACTAGGATAGACCTGAAGGAAATATCCTCCGTATCCATGGACCAACAGTGGTCCAACTTCCCCACCATCCTCGAGTGCAGCGTAAGACCCTATGCGAAATGCTCGTCAGCCAACACTCTCTCCATCACCATCGGCTGGCCACCGCTGATCCGCTGCGTCACCAATGAACCATACACTCTCACAATCATCACTGCTATGCAGCGACGTGCTAGGGAATCCATCACCCCGATGCTCACCACTGTGTTGGACATATAGTTCAGCCCCGAACAATATCTCTGGCCCACTGTCGCGAATAGTGTATCCCTAGGAAGCACCGGCTCCGCTAGTAAGGGTGTTCCCCGAAATGGGAGCCCAGTCAGAAAATACATGTCCTCCACCGTAGTGAAGGGAATATTCTCTCCCTACAATATGAAGCAGTGTAGGTCTGGACTCCACATTCGGATAAGAAACTACAGGAGATACTCCTGCGCCCATATCAAGGGGCACTCAAAGAACTTCAGCAGCCCACAGGCTTCCAAAGTCGCACATATGCCTGGGTCCTCAATAGCCATGGTGTCTCACAACTGGGACCAATCCTTCTCTCGCCAACCAACCGGCATCGTGCACACAACTCACTTGCACAACACAAAACCTTCCTAAGTCACCCACATGGACAATCAAAAACATTTAAAAGACACGTTTTATACCTGTCAACCTTTCCTCCACGGCGCGGTTTTTTCACCCATAGGCATGCACACATGCGCACTTGTACACCCCACAGGCGCACACATATGCGCACCTATTGACTACACAGGCACGCATGAGTGCACACTTGTTCACTCTACAGGCACTCACATGTGCGCACCTGTTCAACCGACATGCGTGCCCATCGCGCATGCCCTTAATTCCCTTAACCGCGCTCCCATGCATGTATATCTAGTGGACAAGCACATATGTGTGCGTGCCTATTACCGGATATCCCGTGCATGTGGGGCCCATACCCCCTAAACACCTCTGTATGGCCCTCCATACAACCCCTGCCCAAAAAATGAAATCCTAATTCTATGCAGGATGATTAGACCACTAACCTGATGCTCGCGGGTCATCAATCGGATGCCTCGTCCTCCCTGAATCTCACAATCTCCTCTGAATGCTTCTTGTCCAATCACTATAGCAGCAAGTACAAATGAGGTGGCAATGTGGGCCCTACAGCTATATATAGGCCTTTTTGCCAAACTTCCACTCACCATTCCGGGAGCCCATGGTGTCCATTTCTCGATCTGTCTTGAGACACGGGATCAACATCCCGTCATCTCCATCACAACAGTCCCTGGGCCTCTTTTCATCCTGAGCCCCCGGGGCGCCATTTTTCATACCCTGATCAGGTACGCATGCACATATTCCCGCTTATCAAATACATGCTCATATCTTCGATTCTCTTCAGATATTATTCACGTCAGGTATTTGGTTTTCATGTGTACAGGTACTTGATCATCATACATCGGCACAACCCCTTCAGGTATATACTCAACACTGGCATGTATTCTTTCCCTCTGTATCGCACTTATATTTCCAGTCACACCCTCTGACATTTGCCTCTAGGATCCCCATTCTCGGCTCTGCAGTACCCACACCTCCATTTGCATCTTCGGTACTATCATTCGGTAGCATTCTTACCCACATGAGTTGTCCCATTCATAGCACCTTTTGGCACTTCTGACACTCATGCTATTTTTTCAAAACCCTTTAGGGATGGGAGTTCCGATAGTCTTACATCATGGCGCGAATCAACCACATACTCCTTCTCCTCATTTTTCTATCTTTCCCAATGGACTCCCATATTATATCTCCATAGTTCTATGGTTGGGCTGCACCTCCGCAGTAGCATGAACCCTCTATTTCATCCACAATCCATCTACCCATATGCAAATCTCCCTTCATTTCACCTACCTCATACAGAAAACCACCCATGGTGCCCCCACCCTTCATCATTTCTCCGAGAAAATTATTCCCTACCCGGGCCCACCATATTACACTGGGGCACTTGTTTCTATATTTGTACACTTCCCCCCAATTATTTGTTATTTATTGTACAAACGCCTTTATTTTCAGTCATTACATTACCTTTTTGTCGTCACCTTTGGGTGACCTACTTCCCTTTTTTTTGGCCAACCACAACCCATGTCACCCTTGGTTGGAGAACTATTTATCGTCCACCCTTATCGACATCATCCATATCTTCAGAGTACCCCACAGGCCACATACCTCTGCCCTCTGAATTTGTTCACCTTCTCCTGCCTCTGGCACAACTTATCCCCGGTCTTGTCGTCCCCCTAACACTCGACCTCGTTGAACGGTGGCAGCCACTTTTTATCTCACACATACTCCAACTAAGGGAAGTCTTGAGTCTTCCCACATATTGACTTCGTCCATGTACCTCCTCCACTTCCTCAGCTCACCTAGTAGATTTCATGAAGCCATTTTCTTCTGGGAGTCGCATCCCCCTTTTTGTCGACATCGGCACAGTTTTCCAGAAGGGCAACAGTATCTTGATTCTCATTATCCACTCAATGAGAGATATCGGATGACACAGGGTGAAACACACTTTCTCCCTACTGTCATTGACCCCCATAACATTCGACGTCAACACTTTCTCATGTTACAGTGGGTCTTACTTTGCGACTATTGCAGTTAGTTCTTTCATTTGTCGAAGACCTATGAACTTGGTTGGGCTATCAATGCCCACATAATCAGTGATGCTTATTATCGTGATCACTGTCTACTATTCAGAGTATGTTCATCTACAAAATTGTCTTCTGCCTTTATTTTGACTGCCCCCGAGGGTGCTGCAGTTGTCTACACCAACACTTCATTCATTTTTTTTGAGTTACCTGACACGAGCATGAGGCATGCCCACCTCGTTTGTACACGGCTTTCTTTTTTACACACCTCATGGAAGTTTGGGTTCTACCAGTTCCTTTTTCCCTCCAACGGATTGCTCTGGACGATCCCACTATTGCTCTCTCTTACAACAACATTCTCAGTAGAAGAAACATTGATGGATTTCAACTATGCGTATTCTCCTAACCTCATCCATCAGGGGGCATCTGTTATCACTGAAATTTCATCTGCACATGGTTACAAGAACTCAACATCGTCAAATAGCGATGAAGTCATCCATGGACCTGAATTAACACCAAATCATTCATAAAAGGGTCAAAAACTATACAAAGTAGTGAAAAATTGAAGGGCGCTATGCAGACATTGGGCACGCGCGCACATGCATGGAACAAGAATGCAAAAATTTCACACATGCGCACGATGCACGACTGTTATTGAAAAAATCCACGCACTTGCTAAACGACACATTTATGAGAGTGGTCGGCCTCCCACCCACTTATGGTTCAGCTCCCAAGCCAATTTGACCCTCAAATCTGGACTGGATTCGACTAGATGGCTAGTCAAAGACCTAGAAATGCCCTAATTAGCCTCTTTTCACACTACAAAGAAGTTAAACAATAGCTCAAAGGAATGCTATAAAAAGGCCATGGATGCACCTCATTTTTCAAGGAATTCAAAGTAATGTTATGATGCCTCTATTCTCTTGAGGAATCCATCCTTGTCAAGAGAATATTTGCACCATTGCATTGGACAATCCATCTCACCCATTGAGTGGATTTGTAAAGAGTTCTTTCATCACTTTCCATTTTTATTTTTTGTAAGAAGAGCTAGCTAGTGGGGGTCCAAGAGCCCTCCCTTGGAGGAAGAAGGGACTCATAGTCCCCTTTCTTCTTGCTGTATTGTTTCACTAATAGATAAGCCTCAACATTGGTGACATGGGTCTTATGGTTCTTTTTGTTTCTATGTCCCTATGCTCATGAATTTAGTTGTTATTGCATTTCTTGGTTTAATTCTTAATTTTAGTCTTTTATTTATTTCCCTAACTCTTTTCCTTGCAGTTGTCCTGCTCAGCAGACCCAACTGAGCTTGCAAGAACCTCTATTTTTCTCACTAAGGTGACGAAAGAGACGCAACAATCATAACTAGGTTTGGATGCCCCAAGATCCTTATGAGTGATCAAGGCACACATTTCATAAATAATACTGTTGAAGCCCTGACTGAAGAATTTGCAGTCTGCCATCAGAAGAGCACACCTTACCATCCACAAGAAAATGGGACAGTGGAAGCATTCAAGAAGATCTTGGAGAAAACACTAAGGAAGATTTGCAGTTTGAACAGGGATGACTGGGATTTATGAGTACCAGCAGTACTTTGGGCCTATAGAACCACTTGCAAGAAGCTAACAATGCAGACCCCCTTCAAGTTGGTTTATGGTCTCGAAGTTGTTATTCCAATGGAATACTTGGTGCCAAGATTAAGAATTGTTGCCTTTATAGACATGGATGACACTGGCACTGCTCAAGAGAGTCTTGCATAGTTGGTCAAATTGGAAGAAGACAAATTTGTTGTAGGATTCCATCAACAAGTACAAAAGGAAAGAGAGAAGGCCTACCATGACAGGCACATCAAGAAGAAGGAATTTAAACAAGGTGATTTGGTACTGGTATACAAAAAAAAGTTCATGAAGCATCCTAGGAAGTCCAAAATGCATTAGCTTAGACCATATGAGGTCACTCATGTTACAGAAGGAGGAGTTGTGTAGTTGAATAATTTAAAGGGAGAATGGAAGGAAGGATTAGTGAATGGGATCCGACTAAATTTGTACTATCACAACCAGTTGCCTCATAGATCTTAGTATAAGCATAAGGAAAATGTTCTAGGTACTAGGTGTAGTTGAAACTGGGTGAAAACACACAGAAAAGAAATTCTGCACAAGGGAAGGAGTGGAGGCATAGAGTAGAAAGCAAAGGCTGCACTACGTAGTATGAAGTCGAAGTAAAATAGGAATCTCTGATCTGAAGTGCCTCAAGATGAGTCACAGGTGAGTGTTGGGGGCCTGTTGGCCCTTGGTTTTGGAAGGGAGAGAAGATCAAGGAATAAAAGGCAAAATGTGAACTATGCGGAAGACACAGTGACTGTTACTAGGTCGAAGTGAGCAAAAGATTAGAAAAGATGGATCAAATCCCAAGAAATAAATCCATTGGATGAGGAGATCGAGGATGAAATATCAGCAAGGAAGAAGGATCCTTGACAACTCAGCAAGTGGAAAAATCCATCGTTATATGCTTTGGAGAACCGTGCGAGAAGGAAGAAAAGTCAGGCTGGTGAAGCCCTGAAAATGCAGGTCAAGTTGACCTAGGGTTTAGACACCTAGGGTTTTGGTATCTAGGGTTTTGACACCTATGCTTCGGCCTAAGGATGTCAGTGAGCTATTGTAATGTATAAATAAAGGTCAAGAGGACCTAGGTTAGGTTGTTTTCATTATTCCTAGGCTTGATCTAGTTGTTGTTGGTATGTTGTGAGACATTATTGTTGTGTGAGAGAGAAGTGATAAGTGTGACAGCCTTCTGGTATTGTAAGATCTTCAGTTGGTTGCGAAGATCAACCCTGCAGTTGGGTGCACAGGGAGAGGGGAGAAAAAGATAGAGAGAAGAGAGAGATATGTTGGTTAAGAGAACAGATCATAACTGTATGATTTCATCTTAATATGTTATAAATCATAGTTCTATGGACGTAGCCCTAGAGAGAGGGTGAACCACGTATATTTGTTTTGTGTGTGTGATTGATGATGTGTTATTTTTCCTTGATATATTGTTCTTGCATTATTATGTTAGATATGATAAGTAGATGTGTAGAATAGATCTAAGTTGTTAGGTGATATATGAATGTTGTGTTGTTCTTGTATTAGATCCACTTGATATTCCCCCTAGTTGTGGACACTTTTGTCCTGCAACCCCCTCATAGCTGCTTCAGGTGAGATTGCATCTACTTCGTAGGTGTAGCCAAAAGGGCCAGTAGTTAGGGCTTGTTGGTGCACTCTTGGAGCTCAACCCTGGGTTTTCCCCTGTTCCAACAAATAGTAAACTAAGTTCATCTCTCTTCATTGTGTGATCTCCATTTTGTCATGTATTAAGTGGAAACCGATGACATAAACAATCATAATATTTCCTGAAGAAATTCAAGGAAGTGTTTCATGCTTTGGAGTGAATTTATAGCAGCAAAAAGATAACTAATTATATATCTTGTGACCTCGAGATAACCAATAGCTGAGGATGAAATAAATCTCAATCCTGGGCAGTGATGTTATCAACCATTTAACATCGGAAGTAAACTCAAAAATAAATAAATAGTTGATTGATCATACGTAAGAAACTAGACCAACAGATCATGGACAACATTTAGATAATCAACGATATGAAATATCATGTGAATAAAAGACTAAATATAAATCAACACAAGTAACATTTCATAACATAGAAATTATAGGAGAACACAATGAAACAAACATTGTATAGTTTACACAGTTCTAAAGGCAACAACAAAATCCTTTCCCATATCACTTCCCAAATTATATGTCCATTATGTGATCCAGAAAACCATTTTCCATTAACACCAAGCAACAAAAACTATTTAAACATGTCTTGGATCAATTACCTCTTATCATACAAGATAGAGAACGATCCCTGAAAATAAGTTTGTTTTACAAAAATAGAATAACAAAAGGATACTCATGTAGGAGTCTTTACATAAAAAAATGATTACATTAATGACATTGTTTTTTCAAAAATGGGATATTACTAAGCTATTGACCGCTCAACCCATGATTCCTTTTCCTTAAACATAACATCATAATTTGTTGTTTACCTAAAAAGATAAAACGAAATCAAAGTTTAGAAAATAATAGAAACATGTAATTTTAAATAGAATGGCTATAGAATCTTTTGATTATGTACCTAGTCTCAAAATAAAATAAAATCAGAAGTGAATCTATTTATATTTTCTCAAATAGAATCAAATCAAAAAATTAAAAACAATATTTACCATTTCAGAGATTTGATAAAGAAGCATCTGATAAGTCTGAATTTATGATGGTGTTGAAATTTGTTGAGATTTTAATAATCACATTACTAGACCACTTAATCCTCTTGTTTTCCCTGTGATTGTTTGATCGAATGCAGACTTTTAACTTGTCATTCTCCCTCTCCAACAATGAGTTTCAGGCTACCATTTGGTTTAATTGTGCTTGAATATAGGGGATATCCCGGTAATATCTCTCAACCCAATCAAAAAAGTTTTCACAATGAACTAGTTCTATGGTAGGAAAAGGTGGAGCCTCTTTTGCAGAAGGCAATTTAGTTTGTCATGTGATTTTCTTCAGATCGTGTTGTATACCACATAAACCCTCTTGTTTCTTGAGGAACGATGGGATATTAGAAACAAAATCAAACTGTATTGCATCAATATCGATATCGTTACCCAGAATCTGGTCATCTACATCCTCTTGAGAAATAAAATTATTGATCTCATCCTTGGAAAAACGGTCATCGACCTCGATCACAAGGATTGAGCTCTGATGATCACGTTGTCGATTTCTCAAATTTATATATATGAGTCAGCCTAGTATCTTGTTTGTAAAATTCACATCTATATTACTATGTTTCTTATACCTTCCATTTTTCTTTACAATTGATACATTTAAAATGATCTGAATCAGCTCATGAGTAGGAACAATAGAAACTCTATCCTTTAAATCATCTAAAACTTCTTCCAAAGACTTTCTGGGCATGAAATCGCATTGTGGATTATCGCCTTATGGCTTCTGGATAACAATATAGGTTTGCTCTATGGACACATGGCCTTCTTGTGGATTAAAAAATAGGTTCTCGATGGTGGGGTTAGATTGATAGGGATTGGGGTTTTCATCTAGATGCAGAGGTGATTCTATTACATTTTCGGGTAGGGTAAAATTATTTCTAAACAAGAAATTTTCCCAACTGTCCCTAGTCTTAAATAGATGCGAAACCATGAGGATTCAGATGAGGTGATGATGGAAAAGGCTCGATTGTGGGTTTAGTTTCTATCTTTTATAGAACTTATCCATTTTATGTAGACTCGTATGTAGATAAAAAGGCACATTCAACTTGAAACCTAGAAAACCCATCAACAGGCAGACATGATACAAGCAGATCAAACCATATCTACCTTCACAGGTATTAAATTGCTTAAGCATTAAGATCAAGCCATGCCATCGGGGTTTGAAAAGATAAATTGGTGTACCTTTTGGATAACAATGCAATTTCTTATAGGACATGAGTAAATTCTAGGGCACGCCCTCAATTTTGGTGTTTTAAAACCATCGATCTCCCTCTTGGGATAGTCCTGTAGCTTCTACAAATGAAAATTCAGTCACTTATAGCTACAAATCCCAAATCTTAGCCCTGGTGCCATCAAATGTCTGAGTGAAAGCTTGGGCCACAATGAGGTTGAAACCCTCAAATCGTCTGATGAAACCATCCCATCCATATGCCACAATGTCGTCCATGGAATCGTCATGAGAGAGGAGATATTGTGAACTATTGGGCTTGATTCTCATCACCGACGCCATTGATATGTTCACATAGAAACAACAAGGGTAACGAGAGGTGGGTTGTGTTCTCCAACACATGAAAAATAGGATGAGGTCTTCATAATCGGGAGGAACCCAATACCTAAGGATTCGAGAGGATACCATAACAACCATTTGGAGCTTTGAGGGGGTAGTAACCATAGGACACGTAGAATAGGAAACCACACTGTGAAATGAATACCAAGGTCAAAGCATCAAAACTTAACACTTGCAACCATGAATGTAGGCATGAGCTATGCAGGATGAATGGATGATGTTTGAAGGTAAGTGTGTCAGTCATGCACCAGGATGACAATACTGTGATTCAACTGCTAGGGGTAACATTCAAATTTCAAATTAAACCAAAGTTTTCTTTCTACACGATCATAGATATGTCAAATGTGAAAACCATATAATCAAAGATAGAAATGACTAAGTTATATCTCCCAAGGTGGACAACTCAAGTGTTATGGTAATGGATCAAAAAATGAAAATGATAGGCTTACAAACTTTAAGGTTTATAAAAATATAGATGCCCTTTAGGTGTAATCCCATTTGTAAAACAAAAAATCCACAAACTGTATGATGACCACTCAAACCAAATTTTGTTGTAATTTCATGATTTAAGTCATGAAATTAAACAAAACAAACGGTAGATTAAAAACAATGAACTCTTACAAACAACTAGGCCAATGAATCTTCTCAAAGCCAAAAAGATAGAAAAGTTTGTAAGGGGGAGGCAACTACAGAAAATTTATCCCTTGGCGATGACATTTTACCATGATAAAATTTGACAAGAATTGTTGCCTGCCAATAATGGTGACACATTGGGCGAAGAAGTTATCTCTGGATCATCAGAAATTTATATTAGGGAACATATGACTCAATAATAATTAATAGAAACAATTAAAAGACAGATCAAGCACTTCAACAATAACTCAGAAAAATAACAGAGTCATAGTATTGGGTAAAGTTATGTACACAAATTGTAATCCGGTATCTCGTTTAGATCACAAGGGTAGCAATGTTTATATAGATAACTTCAATACCATTGACAAGGCCACTGCTGCTAGCATGCATCCATAGCCTCGATAGGGATGTCATTTAACCCACTCTAGTACTTCTATCATGTCCAAGATTCGTCCATTTATGATAAAAGCATCCTAACATCTGATCAATTTAAAAACATACCTGAGGATATTCGAACCGGACATTGCTTCGCTACCAGTAGGCCTATTCAGTACACCAATGAAGTTGTCTTGGTATCATGCATGCATTCACCCACTGCCAGTGGACCTGTTCAGTATCCCGACGGGTTTACACACAATTCCCACACATTATAGTTCTTCCAACTCTCTAAAACTGTTTATGAAATTTTCAGAAAATTTATGATATCACGAGAGCGGGGTGATACTGAAGATCTCATAGACAGGAAGTGATAGGATCAATATTTAAGAATATTTTCTCGTTTTTTAGGGACTGGTGACTTTTATTGTAATTTGGAAATTTAGATTTCAGTTAAGAAATCATCTCTGGGATGGGAAAGAACTATGATTTGTTTTCTTTAAAACAGGGATGACGTTAGAAGTTTTTAAAGATAATTGTGTTTCTTTGAGATTTCAATGAAAACAGGGAACAATGACTGGACAAAAATTATTGTAACTGATCTGATTTCAGATACTTCGAACTGTTATTAATTGTTGCTAATGAAAAATCCAATTCCCTTCAATAATGAATAATGATTCAAACATAATCATCCAAAAAATACAAAAAATCACACAAAATGAAAAGAACCAAAATAAAAAAAAAATAAAAAAAATGTAAATTAAAATATTTAAAAAGGGGTGGATCTGATTTTCTTAAGTGAATTATTTTTTCAGAGACTAACCATTCACTGGAAAAGTGTCTCATTGTCCCTCTAAGTTGTGTAGCCTAAAAGAACTTGGACCCAATTTTTTAGAAATGATGAAAGGCCCCAACCACAGGTTTTGAAACTTGGTATGTTCTCCTTTATTCTCGTGTGTTTTGTCCCATTTGAGGACTAAATCCCCTACATTAAAATTTCTTTTAGAGGATGAACTTGTATCAAACCATCTCTTTACAATTTTTTGATGTTGATCCAATTTTTTTTTTCTTGTGTTCTTACTTCTTCTAATTTTAATAGAGCATTTATCTGATTTTCTAGAGGAGGACATTCCTCTTCATGAAATTTCTATGACAATTGCAGTGAAGGAATCAAGACATGTGGGGGTAGGATGGCTTCTCTTCCATAAATGAGGCAAAAAGGAGAATTCTCAATGGAGGATTTTGGAGTTACCCTATCAGCTCAAAGTGCTTTGTACAATGCATTGTGCCAATTCTTGTGGTTTTCTGACACAATCTTTTTTATAATCTTGATCAGATTCTTATTTGTTGACTCGGCCAAATCATTTCATTAAGGGTAATAGATATTAGAGTAATTTAGTTTAATCCCTTTTTCTAGAGCGAAAACAGTCATATCTAGGGAAGAAAAATAAGAATAATTGTCAAAAACTAGACATTCAAGAATTTTGAATCGAGTGATAATATGGGAGTTTAGAAATGACACTACCTCATTCATATTGACTAGATTTAATGGTAAGGCTTCAGACCATCTCGTAAAATAGTCAGTTTTCATGAGAATGTACTTGTGCTGCTATGAGGTGGGGGTTTGATTGGTCCTATAATGTCTAGGTCCCATTACTGAAAAGGTGTGTCTACTATAACAGACAACAAAGGAAAATATGTTTTCTTCACTCATCATGTAGCCTTTTGGAAGATAATACATTTACAGGACAACGTGTGAACATCCTTAAATAGGGTATTCCAATAGTATCCATCCCTTAGTACTTTGTGAGCAGTGGTATCCACACCAAAATGACCCCCGACATCACTGAAATGTAGTTCATCCAACACCTTTTTGGATTCCTCCTTCTCTAAGCAATGCAGAAAAACATCGTCAAAATTATTTTGAAATAATATATCATTAATTAATTGGAAAGAAGAAGATTCAAGCCTAAGTGCTCTTTTGTTTTTTGGATCAATATTACGAGGATCAGTTCCGTGCAACAAATAAAATATGATATTCTCATACCATGAATTGGGCATAGTTTGTGTACAGTTGATATGTGTTTCGTTATGTTTATTTGCAATTGATGTATTTATTTGAATTTCTAACTTCTCAACTAAAACAGCTACTAATTTACATAGGCCTTGACCTCTAACAATTTGTGAAGGTACTACTTCAAGGTCATAATCCTGAAGTGATGTCATCCAATTTTCCCTTTTCTCTCCCAGCTCTTTCTGCACTAACAAATTTCTTACAGCAGGGTAAGGAACAACAATTTTTGTCCTGGATTTTAACAGGTAAGACCTGAAATGTTTAAGAGAGATAAAAACAATGTATGTCTGCTGATCTACCGCGGGGTAATTTAGTTCTACTCCTTTAAAGGAAGATCTCATAAATGAGATGGGTATCTCATTGCTTTCAACATTTTTCTTGTAAGTACAACGACATAAGATCTGTCATATGCAAAAGTATATAATGTAAAATCCTGGGAAAAATCAGAGCTCATTAAGGAAGGTGCCTCAATTATGGACTTTTCGATAGAATCAAAATATTGACTCTCTTGTGATCCCCATCTATATAAAACATCATTTTTAATCAGATTGTGTAGAGGTCTACCATTTCAGAAAAAAATGGGACAAATTGTCTGACAAAATTAATTTTACCCAAAAAGGATTGCATGGCCTTTTTGGATAGAGGGGGAAGGTTGGCAATGGCTTGGGTTCTTTCAGGATCAATTATCATTCCATATTTAGAAGCTATAAACCCAAGCAATTTCCCTTGTTCTACTACAAATACTGATTTTTTAGGATTGAGTGGAATGTCGAACTTGCAACATGGTTCTAACACAGCCCTAAGATGAGACATGTGATCTTTCTTTTTTTTGGAAAAGATAGTGACATCGTCTAGACAGACCATAACTGGCTGATTAATAAGGCCACGAAAATCAATGTTCATTTCACTCTGGAAAGTGGCATCGAAATTTATCAATCCAAAAGGCATTTTTTTGTTGGCATAGGTGCCCCATGGGGTACAAAAGGTGGTTTTCAGATGATTTGATGGAGACATAAGTACCTGGTTATAACCTGAGAAACCATCTAACAAATATAGTCTTTGAGAACTAGATACTTGTTGCAGAACTTATTCCATTGGAGGAATGGGGTAATTGTCTTTGTCAGAGGCTCAGTTTAAATTTTGAAAATCGACACAAAGTCGAATTTCTCCACTCTTCTTCCTTACAGGGACTAGGTTAGATACCCATTGAGTATGCCTAGCTGGAAAAATGATCTTTGTAGTGAGTAATTTATTTAATTCATTTTCCATGATGGGTTCCGATTTAGGATGCATTTTCCTCAACTTTTGTTGGAAAGGATGAGTTTGGGGTTTCATAGGAATTACGCGTTGTATTGTGTTTGGGTCGAAATTATTTAAATCGTCATATTTCCAAGAAAATACATCTTTAAATTCTTTGAACAATTTTATAAAATCATACCTTTCTTGTTCAGAACAACCCTTTCCCAGATTGATATTTTGAGGATGATCTTGCGTTCCTAAATTTACAGTTTCGTACAACAATGAGGAACTTTTTGTTTTACAATTGACTACCCCTCTAAACTTGTCATGTAGGTCATAAATTTTTTATAATCTGACAATAGATTTGGGAATAGAGTTTACCAGCTCAGATGATGATTCTAAAGATCGAGGATCGGATATTACCGTGAAATCTCGGAGATTTTCATCATGAGTGATTTCATCGATTATTGTGTCTTTGGAAGGTGTCTTCCATGTGAAAAACATTGATGATTTGTTGGTATTCATCAAATACTCTCCATTTAGTGAAGTTGTTAGGAATCGATGGCCTGAATAACAATTCGACTGAGAATGTGTTAGGAGAAAGACCTTCAACAGGCAACAATTTAGAATCAACATTAGCTAGTAAATCAACTTTTGAATTACTCATCCTAGGAATCGAATTTATATTGAATGCTAGAAATTTGTGCATTAAACCCCATACCTCGTTTTGGTAATTCTTCAAATGCGGTGATAAAAAATGTATTTCATTTCTTACCTATTTGACTACGATTTCAAAGTCACTGAATACTACCATTTCCTGCACATTCATATCCAATGCCTTCCTCAATCCCTACATAAGTGATTTGTATTTTGTTGTATTTTTAGTACATTCAAACTCCAATTGACAAGAAATAAATGTTTTATTACCCATGGGATCGATAAGAACACAACCAACACCTCCCCCTTCCCGGGATTTGGATCCATCAAAATATAAGGACCAAATTTGTTCTTCATTAGCAATGTTCGAAGTACTTGGAAAAATTGTTGCCTGAGTATAGGTTGGTACTTTGGATTTCTATTCTGGGTTGGTGATAGAGGAAATTTCAGTCAAGAAATTACCAAAAAAGGTATTCATCCCCTACGTCTCAATCAAATTTGAAGCAGTAATAAAAGGCTCATTTGGGTTGTTTAGATATGTCACCATGTACTTGAGGTAACGTTCTCTGTTTATTATAATCTTGTTGGGTTGTCCATTTTCTAGCAACCATAAATGAGGTCAGTCCGTATAAAAATATCCATGTAACTGTTCTGACCAATCTCTACTAAAAAATAAACCATAAATTTCAGGAATGTCAACAACAATAATATCAATTACTTGGTGAACCTTGGGATTGGATGATAATCTTATCAACACATTTTTAAGTTCACCAATGACTTTGACATTAGTTCGATCTAACTGAATGATTTTTAGATCAGAAGGTTTTACTTCAGCATTAATTTTTTGACACACAGACAGAGGAATTACATTTGACGAGGCTCTAGAATCAACCATACATTTATGTACATTCCTATTGAAAATTTCGAAAGTTAATAAAAAAGGAGGCACATTTTTTCGTGAAGAAACTACATAATTTTGTTGATTTTTTATGACTGTACCTAAAATAGTTTTATCTAAATTACCTACAGTTTTTTCTGATGTGTCCCTTTTATCCTAATTTTCAGATGAATTTTTACCTGTGAAATCTTTAGCTTTGTTTGAGTCAGTTTCTGTTGATTTCTTGTTGATAAGATCATTCTTTTTATTATTTTCAGCGATGCTTTGGAGCATTTTCTGTAGGATAAGTGGAAATTTCAAAAATTCAAAAACTGAAATATTTGCCCTTAATTTTTTAAGATCTTCAACTAAATCATACTCTAAAACTGGGGCAGCAGAGTTTTGTCTTGTTTTAGTTTTCTTTGGTTGTTTTGAAACCACATTTTTACTTGTTTCGGGTGAAGGTTTGTTTTGTGATTTACTTCTAGCATTATAGGGATGGACAGTTTCAAAATTTTCTTGAAATATTTTGTCCAACAAGTTCTCGAAAACAGGAGGAGATGAGTCCTCCTCATCAAGTGTCTCTTCCTCACATGTATCATCATGATCTTCAGGGGGAGAAAAAACAAAGTTATCATGTGCTTCCGGATTGGAGGAAAAGGTTTTATGAAAGGTGGTATAAAGCCTCCTTTACTTGTAGATGCCTCCTTGGTGGATATTTTCAAGCCAATGACCTGATTGGATAATTTCTGGAAACATTTCTACAAACTTTCCAAGTCTAATGTTTCTTGTTGATTTTTAGCTTGAGGTAAGAATTTATATTTTTTTTTTAGAAGATGAAGTTGTTTCATCCTCACTACTTAGATTATCTTTTAACCTCAGAATGTCCTTCTCAATTAGGACTGCATCTTCAAAGGATTCTAATAATGTGTTATTTTTGGACCTTTTACCCCATATGGCTATATTGTTATGCAGGGCCTTAGTATAGTATGCAACAGTCATATTTTCTGTTGGCATTGAATCTATAAGATTTATTTTTTTTAACGTCAATAATCTCTGGTTGAAATCCTTAAATTTTTCTTTAGGGTTCATTTTCAAACTAGAGAGTTCCATTACTAGAACTTTTGGAGATTTTTCAACTCCGAATTTTTCTAGGAAACAGGTTTCAAACTTGTCCTAAGAGACAATGGTTTGAGATTGTTTTGCAAAATACCAGGTTGAGGCATTTCCCTCAAAAGTGTAAAGGAATAACCTACACACAAGATATTCATGTTCGACACTCCAGAGTCTAACAACTAACATAAATTTCTTGATGTGATCCTTGACTGATTTCTTTGAATCGGGATCAAATTTGGGCAGCCATTTCTCTGGATGTTTGGGAAATGGGTGTTGGGATCCAGGTACTACCACGACATCTTGATTGAGCCAAGCTCTAGTTGAATTATTTTGGTGTGCCATGGGAGTTGGTGGAGGTGAAGTTTGATATGGTTCATATGAGGAACTACCTTCATCTGAGGATTTCCCTCCTGAAAAAGGTGGATAAGAACCAGGTAAGGATGGTGGGATACTAGATCCTCTAGCACCAAGGATAAGTGCTTCAGTAGTATTGGTAATATTTCAACCTACAGGGCTTTCGTGCAGACCAGTGTCTTGAGGTTGTTCTTGAATATTTGTGAAATCAAGGGGTTGATTAATTTGTCTACCATGTTCTTGGATTCGAGATAAATCACTCTGAGTTCTTATGATTGATTGGTAAACAATTTCTTGGACTTCAATCCCTTGAGGAACTGGTGTCATTGGTTCAACAAGAATGTTAGGGGTAGTGTTTGAGGTAGTAGTTGGGTCAAGTGTAGTGGTATTTTCTGAGCGACTACACATTATGAAAGGATAATGATTGTTTGGGGGAGTCTTACAACCTCCACGTGCCATCAATGAATTTTAGGCCCTCCTTCTAGTGCCATTTGTTGGCGAGCATTTTATACACACCGTCAATGGGAAGGATAGATCCGGACCGGGGTTGTCTATTTAACCCAAGTTGTTTGGTATAATCTATCCTAATGAGTTTTATGGCTCTGTTAGCCAACTAAGATTCCAAAACAACTAAAATATGTGGATTAAATAAAGATACAACTCTAACAATCAACACTTTAATTACAAATGCTTAACTAATAGTGTTTATGTACAATAATTATATACAATTTACAAGGTTTAAATAAAATCTTGTGAAAGTAATTGTTTGAGATAAAGTTTCTAAACAATATCAAGTATGAACATAACTCTTTCTAATGTCTTAAAAATATTAAAATAATAAACACTGAATGAATACGATTGTAATGATAACACAAAAATAGACAGAGTTAATTAATGTCTAAATAATGCAATCGTTGTCCAGTCATGTACAAACAATTTAAAATAAAAGAAAACAACACATTAACTAACCTCTAGCTAATCAGAAATACTAAACTAAGTTCATCTCTCTGCGTTGTGTGATCTCTTGTTTGTCCTGTATTAAGTGGAAACCTATGACATAAACAATCATAATATTTCCTGAAGAAATTCAAGGAAGTGTTTCGTGCTTTGGAGTGAATTTATAGTAGCAGAAAGATAACTAATTATATATCATGTGACCTCAAGATAACCAATAGTGGAGGAACAAAGAAATCTCAATCCTAGGCAGTGATGTTATCAACCATTTAACATCGGAATTAAACTCAAAAATAACTAAATAGTTGATCAATCACAAGTAATAAACTAGACCAATAGATCATGGACAACATTTAGATAATCAATGATATGAAATATCATGTGAAGACAAGACTAAAGCTAAATCAACACAAGTAACATTTGGTAACATAAAAATCATAGGAGAACACAATGAAACAAACAATGTAGAGTTTACATAGGTATAAATCCAACAACAAACTGCTTTCCCATATCACTTCCCAAATTATATGTCCATTTTGTGATCCAGAAAACTGTTTTCCATTAACACAAAGCAACAAAAGCTATTTAAACATGTCTTGGATCAGTTACCTCTTATCATATAAGATAGAGGATGATCCCTTAAAATAAGTTTGTTTTACAAAAATAGAATAACAAAAGGATACTCACGTAGGATTCTTTACATAAAAAATAATTACATTAATGACATTGTTTTTTCAAAATGGGAAATTACTAAGCTATTGAATGCTAAACCCGCGATTCCTTTTCCTTAAACATGGCATCATAATCTGTTGTTTACCTCAAAAGATAAAACAAAATCAAAGTTTAGAAAATAATAGAAACAAATAATTTTAAATAGACTAGCTACAGAATCTTTCAATTTTGTAGCTAGTCTCAAAATAAAATAAAATCAGAAGTGAATCTATTTATTGTTTCTCAAACATAATCAAATAAAAAAATTAAAACACATATTTACCATTTCAGAGATTTGATAAAGTCTGAATTTATGATGGTGTTGAAATTTGTTGAGTTTTTAATAATCACATCACTGGACCGCTTAATCCTCTTGTTTGCCCTGTGAGAGTTCGATCGAATGCAGGATTTTAAATCGTCATTCTCCCTCTTGAGCAATGAGTTTTAGGATACCATTTTTTTTAATTGTGCTTGAAGATATGGGATATCTCGGTAATATCTCTCAACCCAATCAAGACCATTTTCACAATGAACTGGTTCTATGGTAGGCAAAGTTGGATCTTATTTTGCAGAAGGCAATTTAGTCTGTCCTGTGATTTGCTTCAGATCGTGTTGTAGACCAGAGAAACTCTCTTGTTTCTTGAGGAACGGTGGGATATTAGAAATGCAATCGAACTATATTGCATCAATATCGATATCGTTACCTAGAATCTGGTCATCTACATCCTCTTGAGAAATAAAATTATCGATCTCATCCTCGGAAAAATGATCATCAAGCTCGATCACAGGGATCAAGCTATGATGATCACGTTGTTGATTTCTAAAATTTCTAGATATGAGTTAGCCTGGTCTCTTGTTTGTAACATTCACATCTAGATTACTTTGTTTCTTATACCTGCCCTTTTTCTTGACAATTAATTCGTTTAAAACAAACTGAATCAGCTCATGAGTAGGAACAATAGAAACTTTATCCTTTAAATCATCTAAAACTTATTCCAAAGACTTTTTGGGCATGCAATCGCATCGTGTCTTCTCACCTGATGGCTTCTGGATAGTAACAAAGGTTTAATATATGGACGCATGGCCTTCTTGTGGATTAACACATAGGTTTTAGATAGTAGGGTTAGATCGATGGGGACTGGGGTTTTCATCGAGATGCAGAGGTGATTCTATTACATTTTCGGGTAGGGTAAAATTATTTCTAAACAAGAAATTTTCCCAACTGTCCCCAGTCTTAAATAGATGTAAAACCACGAGGATTCAGATGAATCCATGGTGGAAAAGGCTCGAATGTGGGTTTAGTTTCTGCCTTTGATAGAACTTATCCATTTTCTTGACACTCCTATGCAGATAAAAAGGCACATTCAACTTGAAACCTTGAAAAACCATCAGCAGACGAACATGATACAAGAATATCAAACCATATCTACCTTCACAGGTAATAAATTGCTTAAGCATTAAGATCAAGCCATGTCATCAGGGTTTGAAAATAGAAATTGGTGTACCTTTTAGATAACAACACTATTTCTTGGAGGCCATGAGTAAATTCCAGGGCACACCCTCGATTTTGGTGTTTTTAAACCATCGATCTCCCTCTTGGGATAGTCTTGTAGCTTCTACGATGGAAAATTTGGTCACTTCTAGCTGCAAATCCCCAATCTTAGCCTTGGTGCCATCAAAAGTTTGAGTGAAATCTTGGGCCATAGCAAGGTTGAAAACCTCAAACCGTCTAATGAAACCATCCCATCCATATGCCACAATGTCATCCACAACATCGTCATGAGAGAGGAGAGCTTGTGAACCATTGGGATAGATTCTCACCACAGGCGCCATTGATATGTTCACATAGAAAAAACAAGAGTAAGGAGATTTGGGTTGTGTTCTCCAACACATGAAAAGTAGGATGAGGTCTACATAATCGAGAGGAACCCGATACCTAAGGATTCGAGAGGCTACCATAACAACCATTTGGATATTTGATTGGGTAGTAACCAGAGGACTCACATAACAGGAAACCACTTTGTGAAATGAATACCAAGATCAAAGAATCAAAACTTCCTACTTGCAACCATGAATGTAGGCGTGAGCTATGCAGGACGAAGGGATGATGTTTGAAGGTAAGTGTGTCCTTCCTGTACCAGCACGACAAGACTTTGATTCGATTGCTAGGGGTAGCATTAAAATTTCAAATTAAACCAAAGTTTTCTTGTTGCATGGTCATAGATATGTCAAATTTGAAAACCATATAATCAAAGATAGAAATGACTAAGTCATATCTCCCAAGATGGATAACTAAATTTTTATGGTAATGGATCAAGAAATGAAAATGATAGGCTTACAAACTTTAAGGTTTATAAAAATATAGATGCCCTTTAGGTGTAATCCCATTTGTAAAAAGAAAAATCCACAAACTATATGATGAACACTCAAACCAAATTTTGTTCTAATCTCATGCTTTCAGTCATGAAATTAAACAAAACAAATGATAGATTAAAAATGATGAACTCTTACACACAACTAGACCAATAAATATTCTCAAAGCCAAAAAGATAGAAAATTTTGTAAGGAGAAGGAGGCAGATATAGAATAATTTATCCCTTGTCGATGAAATTTTACCATGATAAAATTTGACAAGAATTGTTGCCTACCAACACAACCACACAAATGTATGGTGTCGGTTCATGTTGAATTATATGTTCCTAGTATTGCAGTTAAGAAACTCCCATGGAATGCACAACCTTTGTGTTGCATCAATTATCTCATTGTACCACTTGGAGAATGTCATGTTTTTGTATGTGGTGTTCTCCGAGTCCATCCTTGAATGTGAGGGCTCAAACATTTTTTCTAAGTGCCCCTTATCTGCTAGTGCCAACGGTCTTCTGGTGGTTGGAATCCACTTGAGCATTGCAAATGCAAGCAACAAGTATCCATAGGTGAAATTACCACCTTTCTCATGGGCTTCCTCGCAGGCCATAAGGAGTTCCTCCAACAGGTAGTTGCAGCATTTGAAGACAATGCCAATGGCGCAAAAATATGCCACTGATAAAGCATCCAGTGTGCATTATACCTTATAGTAGGACCTCATGACTTTGCTAGCTATGATGTAGCAACCAATCTTGACTGTCTCGGGTAGTATGGGGTCAATATTGTCTGTGCGCCCCCCCCACCCTCTGTGTGTGAAATATTTCGTATAGGCTGGGCTCCCCCTTATTCTTGTCATGCTTAGTGGGACCCTGGAACCCTTTGGACACGTCCTCACCCTTAAGGGACAATACAGTAAGCTAGTGGATGTATTCTGCATGGATTGTATATCTCATATCCAACCATAGACTTATGTCATGTACCCTGTTGATCAGGAACTTTGTACACCTCGCAACTTCACCAGTGGTGCCAAACACTGGTAAGTCCCTAAGGTTCATGATGGTTGAGTTGAAAAAATTAATAAACTTGGGTTTTGTCACAAACTTCATTCCTCCCAAATCATTTGGAGTGACACTCCAGAAAACATCTATGTTCATCTGGGGGAACAAGAACTGGTCTGTTAAGTCGATGTCGAGGATATTGACTTTCTCCACCTTCCTCTTGAAATTACCCACGACCTTGATTCGAGGGTCACAAGGCTCATCTAGTACTGCATCCTTTGAAACAATGCTTCAGCTTCCTGTAGATCTACGCATGGTAAGTCTGAACTATCAAAAATTTGGACAAGAGAAACAGGGATTAGGGATCGCGACTAATGGTCGAGGGATTACACAGGCTTGCTCACTTTGCAAAATTTGTAAATTTCTAAGTTCATTTTGGGAAACAATGCATCCTATAGTGAGTTCTTAGAGCCTTATACTCAGGGTTAGCTGGTAAGTTCAGTAATAACTGTTATTCATCATTACCCTATAGACACAACTTGCATCTAAGTTGTCGGATGAGACTGGTTAACAGGGTAAATCCTATTGGGTGATTTTGGCATTTACTGTGCAAGTTGGATAGGGACGTGGCTGATTTCAAACCTTATTGTTTAAAGGATGAGAATCTCGATGTGAATACCGATGGCATCTTCGTGTATCGCGTCTTTATGGCTTAACCGAATTAAGACGGGGTACCATAGTAGTAATAAAGGTTATGACTGGACTAGGTTCGTGTGGCACATGGACTCAGATTGCGTTTAGATCTTCTCTCCCTCCGACCAAAAAAGGGGTCCCCGTCATATTAATGATTTTCATTAATATTTTCTTGATGCTTCTGATCCTACGCTGATGAGTAAGAAATTCTGCATGAAACAACACTTAGATAGAAAAATGAAATGAGCTACATGTTGAGGTGCAACAAGGCACTCTTCTACTTTATTAATTGAATTCACAAAAAATTGCAAGGAAATTCAAATCTAACTACTATACATGCTCCTTCGGACTATAGCAACATTCCTTTAGCTCATTTCGGAGAAAGATAGGGTTTCAGGCAAGCGTTGTTCACCCATCTTGGCCCCAACATACCATCTAGTTGCACAAGTCTGACTACTCAAGATGATTGGATCTCCGCAACTATAAATGGTCCCAACCAATGCATGTTCAAATTGCCTGGATGCTTTTGGTACCCACTGTCATCGACTAGGACCTTGTCTCCTTATGCAAATACTTTAGTCCTAATGTGTCTGTCATGCCAATCTTTTTGCCTTTCTTTCTCAACTGACTAATGGAAGTCTGCTAAAAACCCTATCTCTTCAAGTTCTTGTAACTCCATGAGCCTCTGCACAATTGATTCTTCCTTTGACATGTGTGTGATCTGTGCAATGTACAAACTTGGAGTAATGAATTATGTAGGCACCACAACCTCTTTCCCATAAACTAGCTGAAATGGAGTGTACTTGTGGATTTTCTTTGTGGTTGTCATGTAAGCCCATAAAACTGTTGGAACTTTGTCATCCCAATCTTCCTTTTTTGTGAAACGAACCTTCCTTAACCCTCTCTCCAGAATCTTGTTAAACACCTCTATTGTTCCATTGGCTTGCGGGTGGTAGGGGATACTTTTATGATGTTGGATCAAGAACTCTGTTGTAAGATTTGCTATGGTACTACTGATAAAATGAGCTCCCTCATCACTGGTCAGACTCTTATAACATCCAAATCAAGTGATAATATTTTCAAAAATGAACCTAGCATCAGTATCGTTTCAACAATCATGAATAATTGCTTCCTCATCCCAACGTGTAAGGTAGTCCATTGCGGTAATAATGTACCTAGCCTTTGAATGCTTAGTTGTGGGGTTGATCGACCCAATTAATTCAACTGCCCATTTCTCAAATGCTTGTAAGGATCGAACTGGTTGAAGTGGAAATTCATCTCATCGTGATGGCTTTCCCACTCTTTGAAAAACATCACATGATCTAGAATATTCCTTTTCATCCTTGAAGAGCATGTTCCACCATATTCCAGATTGGAGGACCTTCTGCACAGTGGCCCTTCCTCCCACATGACCTCCTGCAACTCCACTATGGCACTCTCATAGTATATCTTGTATTTCATGATCTAAGACACATCTCCTGAGGATACTATCGAGTACCAATTTATACAATTTCCCTACAATCAATTGATAGTCTATTGCTATAACCACCATATGGCGTTTCTAGGTTGCAGAGTATGTTTCTGGGAAAGCCCCTATACTTAAGAAGACCGTTATGTCTTCCAACTATTCTGATATGACCTCAACCTAGAACAGGTGTACATTTTGGATTTGATCATCGACTGCTCTGCCACTTTCCCCTAACTCTAATCTAGACAGGTGATCAGGCCCTACATTACATCTTCTAGGCTTAATGATCACTTCAAAATAAAATTCCTGAAATAATAGAAGCCATCTACAAATTCTCCCTTCCAACACAGGTTTGTTAACTAGATATTTTAATGCAGAATGATCAGTAAAGAACTTAAAATGAGAACCTAACAAATAATGCCTAAACTTTTGCAAAGCGTAAATCATATCTAAACCCTCCCTTTCTGTCATTGTATAGTTGCGCTCAGCTTGAGACAACTTCCTACTCACAAAATAGATAGGATTATCCATGGCTCCATATCATGGTTGCGCTAAGATAATCCCCAAGTAAATACCTGAAGCATCTACGTGGACATGAAATTTGTTTTCCCAGTTTGGAAATATCAGAATAGGTATTGTGTTGAGCTTCTCCTTTAGGGTCTCAAAAGCTTTATCACATTCTAGGGTCCATTGGAACAATTCGGCCTTATTTAGTAGATTTTCCAGAGGTACAGTGATATTTGAGGATAAACCTGCGATAATACCATGTGTGCCCCAACATGGAGTGCAACTGCTTAGCACTCATAGGTGGTGGCATGTTCACAATAATTGAAACTTTGGATGGGTCTACCAGTACTACCTCTAGACATACTATGTGGCCTAACAAATTTCCATGTGTCACACAAAAGATACATTTTCTAAGGTTCAACGATATCTACAATTATCTACATCTGTCAAACATCAAACATAGTAGCGCTACATGTTCCTTGAGAAGACTATATATCGTCAAATCATCCATATAAACTTCTATAAACTTGTGAATAAATTCTCAGAATGTTGTTATTACAATCCTAAAAAAAATTGCAGGGGCGTTATTTAGGTCGAATGGCATCACGTTGTATGAAAATGACCCCCATTCCATTATGAATGTGGTCTTCTTTTTGTCCTCTTCAGCAATCCTTACTTGTTGATACCCCAAAAATCCATTTGTAAATAAGTAATATTCTTTCCCTGCAACATGTTCTAGAACCTCATCAGTAAAAGGTGTTGGAAAAGGATCATGCACACAGGAAGAGTTAAGGCTTATGTAGTCTACACAGACCCTAATGTCTTATGTACCTTTCTTTCTCTGGATGACTATTGGGCTGACCCATTCTACTTCTTCCACTGAAAAAATAAGTCCATCTTCCAGCATCTTGTCTATTTCCCTCTTAACCTTCTCTTTCACTCTAGGGTTAAGGAGGTATGGTCTATGACTCACAGGCTTTGATCATGATTTTCATTCAATTTTAATCTCTCCCATTAATCCTTTAATCCCTTTTAACTCTGAAAATGTATTTGGGAACAAATCCTCATATTCTCACAACAAACTCTACATTTCTTGACCAATTTTCTCATCTTAGTAATATCCCACCATAGCTATCTTAGGTTGCTATGTGGTCCCTATATTGACTTTGCGCAACTTCAATGGGTGATTACAAGAACTATCAGTCTGACTAGGTATGATGTTCTAGATTTCGTTCCTCCCTTCTATTTCTTTAATGGCTAAGTTCCTCAATTCTTCTAACTCATATGGGATTTCTAAATCCCTCTCAATATTATATCATTCTATAGGTCTCTTGTCCAAGTTTAGGTGAAGATTAGTATGAAGTTATCGGCTATGCTTTGCACATACCACTAGGTGTGATTTATGTTTACTATTGTCTGTAAAAAGGAATTCTTTGATTCTTTGCAAGACTACTTCAAGCTCAGGGTACTTACTTGTAAACGAGAAGTCCTTGCAAAAGTGATCTGCCAATGTTTTCCAGTTGTTGGTCTATGTTCTAGTTTCTTCATGCATGAACCAAGATTTCAGGATTTGACCTAGTGAGTGGGGAAATGCTTGAACCCAGAAGAGAGATGGTATTTCCGCAACTTCTCACTATGTCACGCATTGTCCAATATGTGCTTTAGGATCATACTCTCCATTGAACAGTTGTTCAACTTGGAAATATGTCTGCATCTCTGATTCCAGCTGCTCCTTATCTTGAAATCTATATTTGATAGATTGATTCACATCGTCCCAATTTTCGAGTAAGGATTTATGATTGGACCACCATCTGGCAGGGGTGTTCTGGAGGGCTAAATCTAGTAATTATATCCTTTGATCCTCCACTACCTTTTCTTCCATGCTAACCAAAAAACTGTCAAGTCCTGAGGTACCATCATATATTGGGTGTTCTCTGACCTCAATTCCAACCCATATAATTTCCCTGACAACTTCACATCTTCTTGAAAATCCTTCATATGAGCCTTGCTACCAAGTGTCAAATGCTAGCTCTAAATCTTCATCCAGTGATTGTATACTCCTCCAACTTACTAATCCATCAGCAATAGGATTTATGTAATATTATCGTGTTCCTATTGTTACAATGTATAATTGATCCAAGTCTTCTCCTTCCATATTATTGTCCGTTGGCTCTGTATATCGAGGGCCTACATATGGATCCAATGGTTGAACTACTTTTATTCCATTTGCCTCAAATGTCATAGTGTATTTCTTTAGGTAAATCACTGCATAGTTTTCATAGGCCCAATCAATACCAGGTAATGTAGGATAATGGTCATTATCCCCCATGATTTTGATCACCTCAAAATCAGCTACAGTCTTTACTCCCGCAACATCTATTTCCACTTTCTCCTGTCTTCCTATTGGGAAATCACAATATTGATTGGTCATTATTAGCTAGATTGGGGAATATGTTAAATGGAGTTTTCCTAAGCCTTCCCAAGTATTTTTAGGGAGTATGTTAAAATTAGATCCTAGATCTAACATAGCATCCTTAATCTCAAACTCATCTAGTTGGGCTACTAGTCTAAGCTTTTTTTCGGTTCGTACTTTCTTTCTCTGCACTCTCTAAGTAATCTTCTCAGGAAGATTAGTCCTTATTCTTGCTTCTATGGGTTCTTAATTCCATAGAACTAGGTATAGAACATTGCACAACTTTTCTATTAACTGGTCATTCACAAGAATATCAGAAAATAACCGAAACCAAAGGTCGACTACATTTTGTGGTTGCTCAGGTTGTCTCAGCATTACTATAGGGTTTCTTGGTGTAGGGGGTGAAGCAGGGACTTGCGCAATATTAGGGTAAATAATAGGATGAGGTGGTTTCTCTTGCATCTCAGGGCTAGGGATATTCTGAAATACTTCTATGGAATTTTTAAAGAACAACTTCTATTTTAGAGGATCATACATGTCTTCCTTAGGTGTTTCTTTCTGGATCTGAGGTAAATTATCAGCATCAGCTCCAGTCTTTTCCCTTCCTCAAGTGACGATATTAATATTGGGAATATTTCTTCTAATAACTCTCTTGATTTCTGAACTGATGAGGTTATTTCCTTGTTGACGTACCCGATCTTCCCATTTTGCAATTAGTTTTGGGTAGTCTTTAGTTGTGTGCCCATTGGTTCTGCAATGAGAGCACCATGACCGCCTTGGATGGGGACAGTCTCTAGCCATATGGACTTGTTCATCACAATTGTAGCATCTACTTGGTCCTCTTCCCCCAGTTCATTCTCCTCTGAAGTATCCTCTAGCTCCACCTCCTCGACCTCTTGCTAGTCCCTGAGGGGTTTCATTCACCCTGAATGTTGTTTGATCCAACCTGTGTACAAGTGCATCTGACGCTCTACACTGATTGGTAGTATGTGTAGTATATGCAAAAAACTCACAATGTATATTATTTTGTACTGTTGAATACTTATGAATAATGGGGTATTGTCTTGGCCCATGCCCATGGATTCGAAAAATCTCTCAATACTCAACTGTTGGTGTTGCTTGCCTACCTGGAAAAGCATGATATGGGGTGGGGTTATGGAATGGTAAATTTGCAGATACTTGCACAATTACTCCCATGGGTCTCGGTGGGGGTACCATCATATTTTGAGTAGGTCCCACTCCCCTCATTCATGGATATTCGTTCACTAGATGCCCCTGTGTAACATCTTCTACACAAGAACTGGGGTTGTCCTATTCTAGGTATCGTCAATTCTTTAATATTTTCTATAAGTGTTGATATTTTCCCTTATATTTGCACCAAATTTTCATATGTTGGGGGTCTGGTCACTTTCAGGCTCCCTGGATATCCTTCCATGGCTTCAATATTCATTGATTGTTCCAAGGCATCTGTCAAAGTGGCTATCCACCTTTACGTTAACAGAATCTGTGTTAGAGGTAGAAATCCCTAAATATACCATTCGCTTTGATGTTCCTCATGAATTGGACACGCTAACCTCTCTACAACATCTTTAAACTTATGGCTATATTCCCGGGATGATTTACCTTCCCTTTTTTGAACCTCATGCAACTCAGAAAAAGCTTGTTGTTCTGACTGAGGTACTCCGCTATGAAACGTGTCCGTACTTGGTCAAGTGTGAATGCTTGACCTTGCATTCTTGGCACTCCTAGCTTAATAACCTTCATGTACCATTTTAGAGCATGACCTCTCAAGGTAGTATGGAACTCAACCAATTTATTTGCATCTGGAGCCCCTCTGGACCTCTAAATTGCTTCACACAAGAACCAATGCTACTCAACATCTTCGTCTCCCTTACCCAAAAAAATTGGGTATTGAGCAATTGAAATTCCCGCATTACCATCCATTGTTGATCTTTTTTCTCCTATAAAAACAAAAACTAACGGTCATGGTTGCAACCTACCAAGGGATCCCAATATTCTCCATGTACTTGCACTTCCCAGTTGTGACTAACTAACTAGCTGTATTGGAACATAATTAGCATAAGAAGGTAGTATCAAATTTACCACTTGTATAGAAGACACTTGGGGTATGGGTGATTTGGGGCTAGCGCAACTGGCTTCAGGGTGGGTTTATTTGATCTGGGGGGTCTTTTTCTCTTCCTCTGGAGTAGTCTCTTCAGTCAAATTCCCAATCTTTCCTAGAATCAAGGTTGAATATTCTCTTTCCTCTTCAATATCCATGTAGGATTCCTTCTCTCTTGGTTCTACACCTCTTTCTTTTCTACCCTCCTGGGGACTTCTTTCTCTATGTGCTGCTCTTTCGCTTAATCTTTCACTAACCAGTCTCTCCTGTCTTCTCATCTTCTGCAACTCTTCCATCTATTTGTCCTGTACTTTTCCTAGTCTGAATTCTTTCTGCAACTTCTCAGACTACTATGTTTCTTTCTTTATCTTACCGCGCCACTACTTCTCAACTATGGCGTCTCTTTTCAAGGCTCGCTCATCTCTTAAGTTCATTTTTTATTGTTTCCCCCATTTTTCAAAGAACCCTCTCCCCTCTCTCAGGCCATGAATCCACCCCAAACTCTCCCTACCCCAAGCGAGGGTGTTTACGATGCCATCTCAGTCGGGGACATAGTTAGCATCGCCTCTTCCAACTGATGAAGTAATGCAATATTTTTTGTATCCCAAGTACATGTCCTCTTGACTCATTCTTGGAATTCTAGAGCTTCTTGGAGCCTATATATCTACTAGAAAATTTATTCTGGGAACTTAACCCAGAATATCTCGTACTGGTCACTCGATCTTTTTGAGTAAAAGACTACCTCTCGTGTATCTTTCACAGATTTTCCTCTCAGCTCCGCTTCTTTCCATATGAAGGCATCAAAATTTCTCTCCCACCATTGGTGAACATTAGATATGTGAATCCGCAAAAGCATTCTCCCTACAGGTTCCTTTTTAATGCAAGTCCCGACAACAAAACCATTTTGTTGGCGCGGAATTGATCAGACCAGGGTCCTTCTTAGGTTACCAACAAAAGGTATCATGTAGTCTAGAGTTTTTTCATTTTCATCTCCTCCAAAGAGAAGAAGTCTCACCCGAAGTGCAACCAAGAAAGAACGATAGGGAAGAGAAAGGAGAATACTTGGGTGGGTTCCCAGAACCTTCAAGATTCACCATGATCTTGCGCAGGACAGACTAACTACAGAACAAATCTGAGCTCATACATGCATGAACTGAAGATACTTAAGTTGCGAAAATAATTTATACACAAATACATCATATTGAGCTTATCAAGCATAAATAAGTACTGTAAAGATACAATGCATAATCATAAACACAATATGACACATCATATTTAAAAATTTCAGGTCCTTCTTCATATATTAACATCAGAAATCTCATATACAACCTCAGAGATAAAAGTTAGTACTCTGTTAGAGACCTCTGGCTCTGGACTCATGTCGTAGATCTCTATCTACCTAGAACCGAAAATACAGACTACATGTACAACATTTTCTTAACAACAACAAAGATCAAAATATCTATAACAAGAACCCAAAGATGAGCGAGAGAACCCGAGAACCCCTTTACAATCATATAAATCCCATATATCTAAGTTGATTGGGATCTTCTGGCTTTGGGATCACATCCTTTCTTTTTCTGTTGTAACTGCTTTTTCCTTGTTGGTGTTGTACTATCCTTTTCTGCAACCGATTTCTGTTACTTTTCCTCTCTCCATTGTCCAACTTCTTATGTAGCTTGCGCATCTCATGCTAAGCCAAAACTAGGACTGTAATCCTTCTTGTGTAGCTTCAAATCCAAAAACGAAGGGCCCAACAAGATATCTCCATAATAGTTTGGTTTCTTGGGAGGGTAGGAAATTCATGAAGCTATGGGGGTAGTGAAAGAATTTATTCACTAAATCAATATCAATAACTTAAATGACCTAACTATTAAATTTAACCTTTCCAAATCCTTTGAATGGGTGATTTGGATCTTCATTAGAATCATCTTTATTCACTTAGGTTTTTGCCATGGTTTTGTCTCTTGGTTAATGAACTGTATCAACTCGATCTATTTTGAAATTATTATTAATATTTATTCCTCTCCATTATTCAATCCTGAAAGGTGGATAATATAGGGTTTTCCTCTCTCCCCCCTCTTATTTCTTATTTTCACAGAAGGCCTCAATAAGTCATTAAAGGAAGCCTCAGGATCTAGGAATCACAAAGGTATAAACACAGGTTTTTCCTACAATGTTACTCACTTAATTTTCATTGATGACATTATAATATTATGTGAATGATGTATTGTTCCTCAATATATTCTATTGAAAATAACATGGCCAAGGAATCCTATGGAGAAACATATACTCCCCACTTTATGCTTACTAAAAGCTTCCAAAATCTAGAGTGGGTAACCCTCAAAAGTGCATATTTTGATTTTGAGCCTTTCTTCAAATAAATTGAAGACATTTTGAGTGAAAGTGTTTGTATATGTTTAAAATTCAATACTTGAAACAATTAGTTGATGCAATATGAAAAAAATGAGCTTTAAATAAAACTAAAATAGACATGCATTCATGTTCATGAAGGGAACCTGTTACGGAGGATTTAGGTCAACAAACTAACTAGATCTCCCTTGGATTTGCCCTTGATCCAAGATAGACAGAGGGATAGAAAAAAATAAGTTTACATTCTAGATCAATAGAATTTATCCTATTATGCTATGAGAATGGAAGGAAAGTTCACCTTTTTTATGAAGGTTTCCCTCTCATTTCCTTGGACGATGTAGCTCTCAGGATTTTTCTCTACCTCTTTATCACCCTTTTACCTGCACACTAAATACAAGAAACACATTTATATAATCTATCTGAGATAAAGGAAGGAAAATTTGAACTATATCTATTTCAATCTACTCAATGAGAGACTATACTTTCATAAGAAATACAAACTCATGGATTAAACAAGCATTGAAAGGGGGAAACAATATTGATCTATATTAATCAAAAGTAGATAACATTACACAAATTTTACCATAATCATTGAGTCTCGATGTGAGCCTCCATAGAACCCTTGGCTCCAACTCCTCCTTGGACCTCTCTCAAGTTAAGGTTGAATTTCAAGAAAGTGGATAGTTGATGAAGCTATTATGTGTTTTAGCAGCATAACTTTACTCTGAGTTATGTCCCTTCTACCATAGAGTTCCTTTTCTATTTATTGAGTGATGGAAGGAGATGACTAGGCCTCCATAACTAATCCATAACTCTAAGTGACGTGTATTTCTTAAGTGGGATGAGTTGACATCTCATCTATCCTTGATTTCCACAAACATATAGAATATCCCCGACTAGAATCATTAGATATTTTCCTCGATCATATCGAAATTCCATCGGATTGGAACATCACAGGTTGAACAATGGAATCTAGTGATGCATCGCAAGTTGATATTTATGAGAAGTGTGATGCCCCTCCAAAAGGGATTAATTCTTCGTAAAAATGGTTGTGTCTCTTTCGCATGTCTTCCTTTGAGTTTCAAGGTGACACATATAGTTGTAACAGAACCATATTCCCATTTAATCAGTTTTAAAACAATTTTAGGAAAATAAAAATAACACAAACCAAAAAAGAACAATCTTTTGAAGATATTAAATATCCCTAATAAGTTGTCTTTCACAAATACAAGATGGAGTTGATTCTTCAAAACAAAATAAATAAAAATGAATTTAAAGAAATATTATATATTGTATTCATAATATTCTTAGTTTCATGATATTTCAGTAATAAATATTGTAAGTATGAAATTGGAAAAAACAAAAATTAAGAATATGAATATATAACACTAATAATAGGATTTTGCAAAAATAAACAAGTGAATAAGTTCATAAAAATTGTTTTGTTGTATTAAAGATTGATAATTACAAAAATTCTTTTGAAATTAAATATCATAAATCTTCTCACAAGTGAGTCTTGAATTTTCTTATAAAAAGAGAGAATTACAATTGATGATCAAATAGGGGATGAATCCTCTGTGAAAATGAAAACATGAAAGCTATATAAAGACTCTAAAGTCTATGGATTGAGAATACTGTTGAAGCAAGTTTTTTTGTCAGTCTGGTAATGATACCATATTTGATGGGTGTTATATATGCACTAAAAACACACTAAAAACCCTCAATTAAATTGTCAACCCAGGGTAAGTAAACTTAGAGTTGTAGCAAAATATATGCCAAAGGTAGAAGGGTTTGTAGGAGTGTAGCCTAACTAAGGAAGGTAGCTATCTAAGGCTAATCTACTCAAACAAACCTATCTAATGAGAAAAACCTACTAAGAAAATTAAAACTATGTAACCTAAGTACTTTTAGGCCAAGGATCGATGGATAGTTCTAAGAAAGCAAGTAAAAACCCTACTTGAAGAAAACTAGTTCATAACAATAAGCAAAAGCAACTATTTAAGCATAACAAACAAATGAAAAAAGAAAACTTATTTAACTTGTTGTTATTAGACTAATCGGTAGGTGCAGACACTAACTAATCTCCCTAAATCCACCTAGATCTAGAACAAAACACACCAGAACATGGCGCTTTCCTTAAGTTTTAAATATTGAATTTACTAACTAAATAGGGATAGGTGACATAACGTTTACGTATCTTCTTCTCACCATCACCATCCTAGCTCTATTCCAACACTCATACAATGATGATCCTGCAAAAGAAC
Source organism: Picea glauca (assembly GCA_000966675.3). Classification (NCBI taxonomy): domain Eukaryota; kingdom Viridiplantae; phylum Streptophyta; class Pinopsida; order Pinales; family Pinaceae; genus Picea; species Picea glauca. The sequence goes on from JZKD02S0658680.1 coordinate 626,557, forward strand.
ACAACCAACCAAAGTGATAGTAATAGCATAAACTCAATATAAACCTATGTATGTGATCAAGGAA
>JZKD02S0658680.1:629681-654895 GCA_000966675.3 Picea glauca
TATTTATTGAAAAAAATGGGAGCGAATATGCTAGATTAAATAAAAATTTAGTAAATTTCAAATTTACTGTTCTATTTTATTTTTCTGGTAGTTTAATGAAATCCTGGCCCCTACACATTTCCAATTCTCCCATCACTACCTGCCAATACCATAACCGCCAAGTCTCCCTTCATTGTTGTGCAATACGCAGTGCTAGTTAGAGTGTCAAATCAGGTACTGGAACGAGTGTTGGAAGGAGTGTTGGACTGAATGCCAGAAGTAGAAATGTGATGTGTTTTTCCCTGTAACACCAGAAAAATGTGAATTAGCTCTTGGTAATCATAAAACGTGATGAATTATACCCAATAATGACATTAAACATGAAGCACACGTACCTGGTGGAGATCATACAGTTTTAACATAAAATTCTTCAAAATGCTCCTTCAAAATATGAAAAACACATATGTACATGCGGCAAAAGTGTATAATAACTGTCATAAAAGTGATCGTATCTCAGGCCCAACAATATTCAATCGGTATGTCCTCCCTTTATCTCCTTTCTCCTTACTATTTTGTAACGGTTTCCAAATTTAGACAAGAGTGAGAAGGTGGAAACCCAATATTTTTGTAAAAATCGTTATTTTCCCTATTGTTATGCTTGAATAAGTTAGGATATTAGCATTTGTAATCCTTTTTTGTTGTGTTACTATTGATGTGGTAGGTGTTGTTGATGTGGAAGATAGTATTGGTACTTTATTCCTTAATTTAGCAATTTTCTTCCATTCAATCCCTTCTGGTATTTTTAATTCTAACATCCTTCTTGCTGCAATATCTAGTTTTATATCAAGATTATATGATGTTGAAGGAAAATTGTTTTGAAGATGGGTAATAGGGAAAAGCAACATAAAATCTTTGAACAATCTTTCATAAATAAGAACACCTTAAATTGGACCAATAACATCATTAAATTGCTCATGATTATTTCTTTCCTTATCAAGATATTCTTCATATAATTTGGACACTATAAAACCATATATATTGGTTCCATGGGGATGGAATTCCAATTTCGAATTCTTCTACAAATTTTCTTCTGAATTCTTGACCAAATGGTATCACAATGCTGCATTTACTCTAAGCTACGATTATCAAACTATGCTTAGTATGAATTGTTCTTATTTTCATAATGAATGCAGTTTTGTCATTGATTCCCAAAGCTTCCAAATCCTTTTAAGTTTTTTTATTCAATAATCTTACAACTTCATCAACAATCTAAACTTTGTCACCAAGACACTCCCAAGCATTTGAAACATGATTTTTTACTAATCTTTCAAGTTCCTCTATTTCTTGGCATAGTAAAATGAGTTTTGAATTTTTGGATGATCAACTTGATTTTATCCAACATATGATGTTTCACTCTGATCATATACTTCCTTGCAAAAAGTATCTTATCAAACTCTTTCTACAACTTTTCAAACTCTACAATTATTGGATTTCGCTCCTCTATGATTTTATCCTTTTCATCTAGGCTAGCATGAGAAATATATAGAAGTGAATTTTGTTTATCAAACTGATATTTCATCTCTGACGTTTCTGAATATTTCCACTGAAAATTTGTTTCAACAACTTTAAGCTATTTTTGTAATGTTTTTAATTACATCTTTAGCTTCTCAACGTGTTCTACTTTTGAACCTTCTCTACGCATCTCAACATCCGGCACTGTATATTTGAGAGATAAATTAGTTGAAAAGGTAGTTTCCTTTTATTTATTGATTCTATCAATAATTTGTCCTAATTGGATGTTTTCATTTGGTAGTATCTTCACTTGATTTTCAATTGATCTTTTTTTTTCCAATTCAACAATTTCCTTTATCTAGACATGTTCTAACACTGGTAAATTCAAATTTCCTCTAAGAAGTTGAATTTATTTATAATTTTCTTATATTAGAGATGAAATCACAAATTTGTCTCCTAGAGCTTGTCCAAAAGAAATTATATTTTTCTCTAAAACATTGATTGATATTTGGCAAGATTTGTCCGTACTTTTTTCAATCTTCAATTGATTTTCTGATTTTCTAGCCTGCTATTTTGCATTCTTATCCTTTTTAATTTGATTGTTGCTTGCATCAAATCTATGAACATCATATTGACTATTTGTTTGCACCATTCCATCTTGTATTTTGGTGGAATATGATTTGAATCAAAAGTCACTTTCGTAGTTTTAATTCATGGGATTTGCTATCCTTTTCAGGCTTATCAACTTTAGGCTAAAGAATTTCCATATGTAAATTACCCTTTTCATAATAAATTGAGCAAATTACCCTTGGTGGAGTAGGCCCTTCATGAATAAATTGAGAGAATAAGCTTTCTTTAGTATTTGTGGCCATATTTTTCTTCAATATCATCTCTTTAAAAATATCCATTTTTTCCTCGGTAATCGATACTTCTTTTGAAACTTCACCCCCTAAAATCACTCTACTTGATGCTTTATGTACATGATCATTGGATGATGAAATTTGGGCTATTGAAACTACTGATATTTCAAGCAATTATTTACCCAAATGATGGCTCTTATTTTATTCCTCTTCATATTCAAAATTTGAATCTATTCTCATATTTTTTGTGAGAGGTCCTAATATTTATTCTTCCATTGGATATTATATTTATATAATATTCCTTTGAACATCTATTTTTTCTAGAGTTTTGATTATCATATCCATTTATTCATTTGTCTGTGTTGATACTGAGAGAGGGGTGAATCAATATCAAGTACAATTTAAAACATTTTTCAACTTATACTTACACCATTCAATTATATCCAATGAGCAATGAACAATAGTATAAGAGTTACACCAATACACCACAATACACCATGCACAATATATGTGAAATAATCAATAGTTATTGTCCATGGGAAGTAATGGCTTCCAAAGGTAGCTACAGCTTCCAAATGTAAATGGAGGGATAAACCCCCAAGAGGAAGATACAATCCTCCAATATCAAGAGAGAGTTGAACTCTCCATCCTTTCCCCTTCCTTCCACCCAAAAAGAAGTTATAGAGAGAATGGTAGACTTTGTTCAATTATGGTTTATTTAGGAGACCAAATTTGTACAGAATGCCCCGCACTCAATATTTAACATAATATTTTGAAACTCACACACAATAAACGATAGTTTGTACTATTTCCAATGAAATTTGTCCCACTTAATTTGGATTCACTATGAAGAATTTATGACTGTTTTACCCGGAACACTTGTTTATTGACTAGCTTCAGGATTGGTCAAAAACCCTATCTTCCACAGAGTGTATCTCCATAATTATAGTGAATCAAGAGATGAAATTTTTACCACAGGTACATTGATATGTCTTATCAATACCATATCAATTTCACCATATGAATCATTCTATAAAAAAATTTATAGCACAAATGGTAAGATGACCTGAAAATAACATACCTTAGAACACATCACCAAAACACTTCATCCTCCCTTGAAATCTGGCCTTCTTTACTTATGATTTCCTCTGAACTTCGAATTGTGTATCAAATGAATGTATAATGATATTTATTTATACCATTTATGTCACTTCCTTTTAACATTAGGGCTGACCTAACAAGTTCTTATTTTGTAATTATTTTCTTTAATTATCTTCACGGCCTACATGTACTTCCTTCTTCAATTCACTTTGTCATCTTCAAAAATTAATTTATCCTCAACCATGAGGATCCACGTGATGTGTCACATACTACCGGAAACAACATGATGTACCTATCCATCCATGGGTCTTGTATCTACATTTTAATTTTCCTTCATGTCCAAATACCTTCATCAATATTGCGGTCCAAAACCCATGACTAGGGTTGACATCAATGACAACAACCATTAATCTTCCAACAATCTCCCCCTTTTTCATTGATGGAAACACTGATTCTCCTCCTATCATCATGATCCCAATTTCTCTCCCCCTTTGAAATCAATGGGAAAGGGTAGGGCTTCTCCCCCTGAGTTTAATGGAAAAAGGTAACTCTCTTCTTTGGGGTTTCTCCCCCTGAACATGTGGCACTCAATAATACTTCATCCTTACTTTTGGTCTTTGGGAATTTTAATTCCTTGGAATCCTTTTATGTGGCTTATATCTTCTCTCTCTTCTTCATGTCTAGGAAGTATATGTTGTTCAGTCTTCTTGTTGCAGTTGCAACCAATATTCTTGAGTTATTTTCTCTGATTTTACATTTTCGGGAGTCAAACGTAAGAGTGTATCCTTGATCACACATTTTACTAACATTGAGTAGATTATGATTCAAGTCTTCAACCAATAGGACATTCTTTTCTTTTACATTTTTTCTTCCAAGTTCTACTACACCTTCTCTAAGTATTTTGGCAGATGAGTCATCTCCAAATGCAACATTTCCACCCTTTCTCTTCAAGCTGATGAATTTGTCTTGATCCCTAGTCATGTGTGAAGAACACCCATTGTCTATGTACCATTCATCTTCTTCTTTACATTCTTCAGCGGTCAATGCTATTTGACAATCGTCATTATTTGGAATCTCTTTCCTTCTCCATAATGTGGTTGGCATAGGGACATCTTCATTCATATATCTGCAATCTCGTTCTTTGTGAACAAGATAATTACATTTGTAGCATGCAATATTTTTGTCTATTAATGGGGAAAATGAATTATAACTTCTGTTGACAAATCCACGATTATTTCCATATATTCTATTTACACCATTCATGTTTCTTGCATATGTGTTCCTTTCATTGATTCTACAATTAATTTCCTTATGTCCAAAATTTTTGCAAGCGTAACAATGACCAAGAAAGAAATTTTGATACCTTGGAGTAAGTGGGATTCTTTGTGATGTATTCCATCTGGGTTCATGATCTATTCTTTGTATTTTCCTTCATATTGATTGAAGATTCTTTGATTCCTAAAGGTAGGAGGTCTTCTTGGATATTCATCTCTTTTGTAATCATTCATTCTTTCTAGTATCCTGGTCCACTTCTCATCAACTGTCTATGTAGCTCTTTCTTCAACCTTCTTGTTGGTATTTGCATCTTCTTTGTATGAAGTTTCACCCGTGAATCCAATATGTGTTAAGTCTTTTGGCACTTGAGAGTTTCTTAAGCACTTCCTCAATGAGACAACTTCTTGTTCAAGTTTCTCACAATCTTCTTATTTCTTCATCGTTTGGACATTCCTTACTTCTTCTATTCTTCTTCGAGTAGAGTTTTCAAGGAAATGGTTTCTTTTCTTAGTTTCTCAAATTCCTCTAATTGTTTCTTCAAGCCTACAACTGTCTTTTCACAACTACCCAATTCACTTCTTAGTTTTCTTTGCGCGTCTTTGAGCTTGCTATTTTCAATCTCAACATGCTTCAATTTTTTAAGATTCTCATCTTCTTGTTGAATAATTTTTTCTTCATGATTTTATTCTTCTTCATTGGATTTTTCTTCTTCAGTGTCATTTATTTCAATCCTTGGATGAGGACATTCAAATTCAACATGACCTACTCCTTCGCAATTAAAGAAAAAGAACTGACCTCTATTTTCTTCTTTGAAATATGAGATGTTGTAATTTGCTTCAACTTCTTCTTCTTCTTCTTCTTCTTCTTCTTCTTCTGCTTCTTCCCTTACATAAAGGTCTTGTAGCTTGTCCCAAATCTATTTTGATGATGCACATGATCCCTCCTTTGATTTCACTGAATCTGTCAATCCATCCAAGATGGTATCTATTACCAATTTGTTGTTCCTTTTTGCTTCCTTCTGAGCTGCAGTATTTGGTTTCTTCAAAGCATTGTATCCTAAAGAAACTGAGAACCAAACATATACCCCAAGAGATTTCAAGTAAGTTTCCATTCTATTACTCCAGTATTCAAAATTGCTTCCATCAAATGGTGGAATCCCATTTGAAATTTTGTCTTCCATTTATTCTTAGGATCTTCCTTCCAATGGTTAAATTGTACTGAAGGTAACCCACTCTGATACCAATTGTTGATACTCAGAGGGGGGTGAATCAATATCAAGTACAATTTTAAAAAAAAATCAACTTATACTTAAACCATTCAATTATATCCAATGAGCAATAAACAATAATATAAGAGTTACACCAATACACCACAATACACCATGCACAATATATGAGAAATAATCAATAGTTATTTTCCAAGGGAAGTAATGACTTCCAAAGGTAGCTACAACTTCCAAATGTAAAGGGAGGGATAAACCTCCAAGAGGAAGATACAGTCCTCCAATATCAAGAGAGAGTTGAACTCTCCATCCTTGACCCTTCCTTCCACCCAAAAAGAAGTTATAGAGATAATGGTAGACTTTGTTCAATTCTGGTTTATTTAGGAGACCGGACTTGCACAGAATGCCCTGCGCTCAATATTTAACACAATATTCGGAAACTTGCACACAAGAAACGATAGTCTGTACTCTTTCCAATGAAATTTGTCCCACTTAATTTGGATTCTCTATGAATAAGTTATGACTATTTTACCCGGAACACCTGTTTATTGACTAGCTTCATGACTGGTCAAAAACCCTATCTTCCACAGAGTGTATCTCCATAATTATAGTGAATCAAGAGATAAAAAATTTACCAAAGGTATCTTGATATATCTTATCAATACCATAGCAATTTCACCATCTGAATCGTTCTAGAAAAAAAGTTATAGCACAAATGGTAAGATGACCTAAAAATAACATACCTTAGAACACATCACCAAAACACTTCATCCTCCCTTGAAATCCGACCTTCTTTACTTCTGATTTCCTCTGAACTTCGACTTGTGTATCAAATGAATGTATAATGATATTTATTTATACCATTTATGTCACTTCTTTTTAACATTAGGGCCGACCTGACAATTTCTTATTTTGTAATTCTTTTCTTTAATTATCTTCAGGGCCTACATGTACTTCCTTCTTCAATTCACTTTGTCATATTCAAAAATTCATTTCTCCTCAACAATGAGGATCCACGTGATGAGCCACATACCACCGGAAACAACATGATGTATACTATCCATCCATGGGTCTTGTATCTACATGTGCATTTTTCTTCATGTCCAAATACCTTTATCAATCTTGCGGTCCAAAACCCATGACTAGGCTTGACACCAATGACAACAACCATTAATCTTCCAACAGTCTGATCATCTTCAATAATGATAGCTTAAGTAGATGAAAAACCTTTTCCAATTGTTTCTTTTTTTACATTTTCTCTTTGTGTTGATATTAGACATTATCCATGCAATATTTGTTGAACTTATGTCCATGATTCATTTTTTTCTATCATTTTTGTTCATGCATCTTCATGATGAGTATATGGTGCACATCCAACTAGAGTTATCATGTTTGAAATTAAATAACAAGGATCATATTGTCTGAACTTATCTTCTTCAAACTTGAAACACTTAAACATATTCTCAACAATATTAAATGCTTCTTTAGTTTTCACTATAAAAGAGAAAAAATTCAACTAGAAGTATAAAGAAGCTTTATGATTATTCGAAATAAATAAAACTCTGGTATGAATTATGTTGGAGATATTACACACCCACCTAGTATTTATTTTCCTAGGTTTACTATTCTATGTTGAGGGAACCCTTGGTTAGAGATATTCTCCCCTAGATGAAGGAACACATTCACTTTAGTCTTGATTTAGTTACACTTCAATTAGACTAGTGGATTAGAGTCATGCATGGTAACCTCAGTATTATCACTAAGTGTGGCATGCATACCTTTGGATCATCACTACGAGGGAGAAGTTACCTTGGTATCATCACCAAGAAGGCACCACACATGTGTATGCATGATTATATCCTCGTTCCACTAGTTATTATCCAGTTAACGAATAATTGCATGGCCAGTTAACTAGGACTAGCTGGCAATTCACTCCAAATTTTGTCAATGGGTGTTCACATCTCTCTAGATCATTACTATGGTGCATCAATTTTTTTATGTAGATTATATCATGTGTATTTTTCCCATTCTCTCATTCGGTTAATACAATTCAATATTATCTCTCTCTCTCTCTCTCTCTCTCTCTCTCTCTCTCTTGCAATCTTTGTGTGAATTTATAATAGCTAATTTCTCTGTGCAGGTTTCACCAAAAATTCACATGGTATCAGAGCACACATGTTGCTATTAGTAAGGCACAAAAGAACTCATTTTCACATACTGAATATTGAAGAAATCGAAAAGAATGGAATTTTTCATTAGCAATTTTTCTTACGTCACACAATTATTTTAAGTGGAAGCTAAAAATGCTAATTAAACTCAAAGGCAGAGGCTTGTATCGAATAAAAATGGATATAGAGGAAGAATCTACATCGGTGATCAAAAAATCAAAATACTTCAATCACATGGATGAGGTCTTCAGTCTTATTTGCATCTCAATTTCTCCAGAGATATTGTTTCATGTTGAATCCCATGCTACTCCAAATGAGATTTGAACCACTCTGGAAGGTCTCTTTGGAGAATAGGACAAGATGAGAGGTCACATGCTCGATATTTAATCAAACTCTTTATATCCAAATATTTTTTATAATATTCAACACTTATTCACAAATTTCAAGTCCCTAGTTCTTCAACTAAAAGGATGCAGGATTGATAAATCAACTCAAAACAAACAGTGGATTCTTGTCATTTTTTCAAAATTGGGTCTGGAATATGCAACTTTTGTCTCAACATTACATATAGTGAGGATCACTTTGGGAGCATCCTGGACAATTCCCACAAGTTCATTGAGTCCCTACCGCATGAGCAAGACAAGCTCATCAAAATGGGAGAAATCAAGATCTCCAAGGCGCATGCACTTTCTATGCATGAGAGCATCACATCCAATACGAAGTACAAATAGAAAGGAAAGGGAAAGGTGCATCCTGAGAAAATGAAGGAAGGAAATTCCAAAACCTTTGATGAATCCTTCGACTTTGTTATTGAACAAACTATAGGTTGGGAAAATCCCAACCAATCCAAGGTATGGTGATAATGGTGGGAGATTATACCCACTGTCACCTTAGATAAACCCTTCCCTCACTTTGGTGAAGGATAAATCCAACTCAAGGGGGGGATCCCCAGTGACCATAGGGGAATGAGATGGAAAGGTGATATTATAGAAGTTATTCCCCTATAGGTCAAGTTACTAAGTGAAAGGTGTCTTGGTAACAAGTCTCGGAGATGGTATATGGTTTCCAAGTGCTTGGGTACTTGTAGATGAGAATTGTACCTTCCTGGAACACAAGAAAAAACATGTATACAAGATCAAAGTTAAGTGGAAAATAAATTTAAGCTTGTTGTCCCTAATTACAACACTAAACAGCAATATTTGTTTGGAAGTGAAGCAATAAAACATGTAGATTGTTTCCAACACTTTAGCACAATCTTTAGTGGTATTAGAGGGTTGTTATATGACATTTTTAGAGTAATGTTTTAACAACCAACTTGTTGTAGAAAACATTTTATATAGCAACAAGTTAAACCATGAAAACAAGAAAATAATCTGAAAAAAAAAATCACTAATTAGTAGTAGATGATAATGACGGTTTACTAGCATATTTCCACAGTTGAATTGCAAGTTAGAATCAAAATAGAATATGATTTGTTACATCCCTAATGGTCATATATTTCAATTAGATATATCTCAAGATCCACTTGACCAATCTAGATGCCCTAGAGTCTTTGACAAGCTTAAAGCATATAGAAAATATCACAACTTAAACAATCTCAATATCTTGTGATTATATGCATCCCAATGCAATGATTTTATTTCTACAAGGAAATATATCAGAGCCTTTAACTATTGGGTTATGGAGTCTTTAAAATGAAAGATCTAAGTTTTGCTACTTCCTTGGGGGTGTAAGCCCTTTTACTCCCCAAGGTAAGAAAAACTAGCTAAGACAAACCTAGGAGGGTGTAACCCTTTACTTCTCCTAGTAAAGGAGGGTGTAACAAATTATTCCAAGAAAATGATGGGATTAGTGGGTTTGTATGTGTTGAAACACACACTGACACTGAGTGGGTTGGGGGGGGTGAATCATTGCCTGGAACTTTTGACTATTTTTCACACTTTCATTGATTAACTGAATTAATTGAATAATATATATGAATTTCAATTAATTATTCATAAACATGTATAACACAAGTTGTATGAAGTAGATAAAATACATTTATTTTATTTATTTAACTTGAATGAATAAAAATTAAACCAGTCATTTAATATCTTCAAATTCAACTGAATATGAGATATCCAACTCTCTGATACAAGAACCAACTTGTAGTTCTCAAATCCAACTAAGAAATGAGGAATCCAACCCTCATAACAAGACCCAGCTTGTTGATCTCGGATCCAATAGAGATGTGAGGAATCAAACCCTCATAACAAGAATCAGCTTGTAAACATGCACCAACCTGATAGAATGAACTTCCATTCAATCCATTATATATGCATATATTTAATCCACCAAGACACCATATATTCACCACCACTTCTAGTTTATATAGTATTTCAATAGGTATAGGATTTAAGCATTATGTCTTTTTGACATGAACCATTGCACCTCTTCATTTAATTTTAACATAAATAATTTTTACCTTTTATTCATTAATGTATCGTGTAAGTTTCACAATTTAATTAGAAGACTAATATTGATTCTATTTTTTTCCTCATGAGTTGATCATAGATATGGATCGAATCATTATATCTTTCCCATGATTTTGTTGCGTCCTCAGTTCATCAACAAGTCATTTTAAACCTTTTATAGGCTATGTATATTGTTATTGTGTTAATCTATGTTTAATTATTCTACAAACCTTAAGTTATTTACAGAAATGAGCTTTGTATGAGGCACTTCCTTCAACCTAATGTTCAAATGACAGTGGGCTCATAACCTTAGGTTTATTCTTAATTTATTCTTCCTCTTTAAGATCTGTATCTTACTATATGATTGTCACCAGAAACACGTCTTTTGTGCTTCAGAATTATTCCCCCCCCTTTTTTTCTTTTATCTCCCATATGTCCAATGTTGGTATTGTGTTCTTTGGGCTTCAACGCTCCCAAACTTTCCTTATATTCACCAAATTCTTATTATTTCCGAAGCGATATCTTTTGGAGTGTTACATCTTGTGAAACTTCAATTCACAGTTTTTAATCCTCATCGTTGATCACAATTTCATATCAATGATATGATCATTCTTTTAAAGGACTCATTTCTCACAATTTTCTTATCCTTATCCAATGGCTGGGATTCAATCGTGAGATGGAAGATTATCGTTTCCTCCTGCACTTTGCAGCTTTAGGAATTATTTTCTTTTATAACCTTCTAATTCTCCCAAACTAAATTTCGTAGAAGTGTGTATAGTTTATATGTTTTCCATGTAGATACACCATCCAACAGTTCATATCAAAAGTACGCTGGCTCCACCAGGTTAATTTTCATGCACATTGATTTGTTCTTTTGGATCTTGACCTTGGATCTTCCTCCTCGACGAATGGTCATATCTTATTTCAGGGATTCTAGCACTCTAGCACTCTCGGTAACTCAAAATTTGAATTAGTTCAATCCCTCTGGAAGTTTTACGTATCGAATAAGTCATAAAGTCGTGGTGATCGCTTGTTGTCAGTTAATTCCTCATGCTTACTCTATTCTTCCACTATACTTGATCAACGCTTGATAATGCTCCTGAAGTAGATAAATGTTTAGTGTTACTTCACAATTCCGACCTTCAGTGATTAGCTGATAGATAAAATATTAGATATCCCCGAAGTTAGTACTCCCAGAATGGTGTGGCTTGTTGATGTCACTATTAACGTGGTGTTGAGGAAAAGATATGAAATGATCTTACTCAAGCATTTTCAGATTTTGCTTGTCTAAAGAAAAATAGACGGGAATTTCACCCTAGGTTTATAACCAACAAAAATAGCATCCTAACTCACAAGTATTAATTACGAGTGCTTAGGCTAGTCTTTTTTCAGTAAAGAGCTTGTTGGAAATTTACTTTTTATTTAATTTTCTGAACATGTCAGTTGCTGAAATAAATGTAAAGATATAAGTAAAGTCACCAAGATGACAATCAAGATAGATGAGACATAAAGAAATCCTTTATTTCATTCAAAATCGCCAAAGAGTCATTCTCTTTACAAAATATCATGCAGAAATTTTTGACCAAAGTCAAACTTAGACATCCCCGATGGAACATACAAAAGGACATCTGAAATAAAACCAAAACTGAACTCTAAAAGTTGGATCATCTTGCCACAGATTGCTACCCACTCGACTCTGCACAATAGCCTTTGTCAGTCATGAAAACTAATTCACAAACAAACAAATATACACAGACTATCAAAGATAGATCAACACCTCTGAATAACAAGTGTCTAAATGATGTGATTCATCCTTGAATATTGGTGTCTACAATAAGACCCTTCTATCGTAAAAGAGAATTAGGCTTGTGATCAATAAATGAATGAATGAAAACTGAACTATCTCAACATAAACTCAAAGAGAAACCTTAGTATGCTTCTGCTTATATCCTCCTCTTGTTCCTCCCTTTCCTTTTGATTTTAACCAATTAGAATTGGTTGAAGTAGTTGAAACAACTCATTAGTTAAGTTAATTAAAATAATCAACTAAATTTAGTTAGGGGGGGGAATAATAATCATAATAAGGGTTATAAATAAATAATAACTAGTAGGTGGAACCCTTTGTGACTCCCATTAGCTCGTAAAAATCATAACATAACGATTAGTTAAGTAAAACACACCTCCTTGTGAATCCCATCCACATATTCCATTTGACAATTTAGCTCATGATATTTGAAATTATTTCCAAAAATACTACTCATATATCCAAAATAAAACATGTTGTCCAAAGATTCCTTAATTCAACTGTCATAAAATAATAGATAAAATAAAACTTAAAAGCCATAGTTTCCATTTTCTGATGCAATATTTCCTTGATTGATGTTGTCACCCTTTGATTTCCCTGAATTTTCCTTTAGCTGCGTTGATCCCTTGGGCCTAATCTCACTGATCACCTGGGAACAATCGTCCCTCAAATGCATCCGAGAATACATGGATTTGTCAAAGCCATTGGAGGGTGAGGAAGGGGTAGTTGTGGCTTTTAATTTATCAATGGACTGGTGGGACTCAATTTTCAATCTCTTGCTAGCATGGGAGGATTTCACTGGTGAGTGGAGAGAGGCTTGGACAAACTGGTTGTCAGGCAGAGAGCAGGCAAGCACAAATTGGGCCAGCCATGATGTTGGGAGACTATCAGGTGGACAATCTCTTTCCATCCATCATTTTCAAGAACCTCGGGTTGCAAAGCGACGTGAAGGGGCACAGGGACACCAGGAGCTTGCAGAACTTGGAAGGGAGGCCTTTTAGGCCTAGTTTGGACTACTCCCTTCCCAATCCAATTGAAGAATCCGACCTGAAACAACTGCCAAGATTTTGTGAATCAACATCAAAATGTATGGAGAACCTTGGTCTTCTTGGGCCTCTATTCCAATTACCTCTACCTCAGTTTCCTCGGCCATGAATACCTCGACTAAAAAAACTCATTCCTACATGCATGATTGATTATAAAATAGTATTTTAAATAACCATGTATGACAAATCTTAAAAATATGAAATAGATTTGGCTCAACAATGTATTAGACTCATGCAATCCAATCCATACAAATTGTTTTATTGTTTATCAATGAGCAACGGGTGAAAAAGGTTTCTGGGATATGTGAGGGGTTTGTATTGAGAGAAACATGATATAATGAAGGGGAAAAGAACATGTTTACTGCTCAATGACAACAACAATCAACTATAAGGAAAACCAATAAAACATCGTTGTAATCCAAACAAGACACTACCACTTTCAATTGCTTTAACACCGAAAATCTCTTGACTGTAATCAATCTTAGAACAGGGAGTGAAAAATGAATATGGGAAGGCGATATGATTTATAATTAGTGAAAAATGAAATAATGGAAGGGAAAAAGACTGATTGTTGTTCATAATATTAATTAAGTGATCCATAAAACATTTTGTGAAAGGAGATGCACTAACCAACAATCATTGTGACCAAATAACAATTATTGTGTATTTAATTAGTTCATTGTTCATAATTAAATGTCCAACACAGTGCTATCACAAGACATTATGCATTCCACACAATCTGTAAAGGAGTTATGTTCCTTTGATTTATATACTTTGCATCTTATAAAAATTCTCAAGTAGTAACCATTTACACTATGTTAACCATTAGAATCAACCACTGCCCACACATTACTTCAATCAACAAATACACTCAAAAAGTCATGTTTCCAAAATTAACAGTGAAGTCACACTATCACTGCAATCGGGTCTATCATTTAGATTGCAATGATATTCGTTAAACATATATAGGGGCAGTAAAACCAATAATCCAAATTAAATTGAAAAACCCAAATTGATATTTAAATAGACAGATAACAACCACCATTCCAACACAAGCAATGCACGAAATATTTCAATAATGCAAGTGTAATTTTGTCACTGTACAAACCCAATTCAATGTGACTCTAACAAGTTGGGATATCCATCCAATACAATGAGATATCAACAACATGCCTATCTTCATAAAACCAATAATCAGAATGTCACAAAAACATGCTTAAAACGCTGTGACAATTTCTGAGTGTGGAACCCAAAATTATCCATATCATGAACAGTGGTCAGCCACCCAAAACACCACGATGAAAAATTTACATTCTACAATTTAAAACACATAGTCATAGTTATTAACTCAACCCATCGTGTCGAGCTATCAATCTAATACAGTAATGCTTCAAATTAACCAAACTGCAACCAACCATGTTGTGTAAAAACTCGGGCTCATGCAATCGAATAATCCTAATGCACACAGTGGATGAAATTCCTACAATCATCCTGGTTGCAATAATTGTTTGGCCCCAAAAGAACTCATATTTACAATGACCAAGAATTCATGGTGTAGAAGCACCACACACACAATTGATGTACATGTGATCATCATTTAGCAATTGTAACCAATGCCAAGTTAAACATCCAAATAATCTTAGTGAAAAAGGATAGTGATTGTGTCTCAACCAACCAATTCACCAATGTCGTAACAATCAATTGACCTAACAAGTTGTGGAAACCACACATACCCATGCATCGACTCGAACTAGGGCTGCGACCCTATCAATTAAACAATACTGAGTTATTAAACATTAGGAGAGAGATTGTGTATTTTGAATTGTGCAATTAACAATGCAGGGTTTACCATTTTATAACAGAGGCAGTGACTAAATACCAAACCAACACGAATGTCATATGACCAATTGGGTGAGCATGTTCTTATATTAGTCGACAATATACAACCATCCAACAATAACCAAGTAGTAAACCAGACAGGTCGGGTCGGTCTTCTCTATCAACCTTCAGACTGGAGGCTAAGGGTTTGTTCTGTAGCCAACACAGGAAGAACAGAGACAAATCCTTGTAATGGTGAAAATTTTGACGCCAACGGTGCATACACAGAGAGAACCACGACTCATTCGTGGACATGTAACAAATCCCATGACAGGGAGCTATAACATAGGAGAAAGACTCCAACTCAGCCAATAACGATACTTAACACATGTGGGGTATAACCCTCATGTTTCTCCAGTCAAACAACCACAACGCTGAAGTGAATACAGGGTCGAGAACTTAACAAAATAACCCAATGGCACAGAGTGCCTCTAACCATTAAACCCACAAAAGCCAAAGACTGGATATACTGACAAAGGCGTGAGGGTAGCTATCCACCCAAGACCAAACAAAAACCCTCCAACTAAACCAACAAGGATGACGAAGAGTCCTTATGGAGGATAACACCCAGGATGACCAATAACTTCTATGAATTCAAGATTATTGCATAAAGAAACATCAACGCTTCATTCCAAATACACCATTTTACACATGAGTTGCAATACTTAAGGAAAATGCAAACCAATACAATCGAGCCATTAATCATTTCATAACCAGAGCAGACTCATGAATGGCCAAAAAAAGACATACATGTAATAGAACACCTTAAAATGCGAGTTGTCCGAGCAGTTCCCCTCTACTAAGAAATCGAAGCATAACCACAACAACAAGGTTGAACAATAGCCCGACTAGGGTGGCAGCCAACGAAAGGAGTAAAGGTGACATGAAGTAAATTCACTTCGCCTCCACCCACATTTCATTAACCCATCAGTACATGCCAACAAGATTTTCATTAACACCATGAATTTAAACCCTGCATTGGAATATGCATCTATTACTTGCCAAATGCGCCATCCACATCATATATCCCATTTCTAACTTGACCATATTACATGTCAACTATACAATCCAATAAACCATGTACCAAATCATCCCAATAGTGTGATCCACATCAACTCATACCATAACATAATCACTATGCATATCCATTATATAACTCAAAAACAATCGCATAGCTAATAATCTAATAGCTAGGATAGAAATGACTTATTTAAAAATCGATGAATGTAGCATAGTATATAGCATGTTTTAGTTTCTTCCTTTTGCATTTGTTACATTGTTTTTCATTTCTTTCCAATTGTTTTTATGTGTTAATTTGCTAACATGTTTATTGTGCAAGTCTCCTCGCAATAGATCCCATTAACTAGTAGCAGTGATATCAATGAATAGTATAGGTCGTAGTAACATAAGGAATCAATACTTCGTAAGCCATTCCATAGTCAACAAAAAACAAGATCTCATCAACCATGTAAGCAGTTTCGAACATGAATACAACATCAATGAAGGACCAAAACCTGATCTCCAATCTACAAAGGGGTCCCACCTACTAGTATTATTTAACTTTTATAATAATAGGTTGTAGCAACACTTTGCAGGCGAAACTTTGTTGACATTTTTTAATCGTCAACAAACTGGCGACTCCACAGGGAAATTTGTTTTCAACAAATTTAGAACTCAAAACTCATGGTTCCATGGACCAAAAACAGTAGGTCAAGAAGATATAATCAGGAATATTATGCAACAGGGGGGAGGTGAGCGGATTTAATGGAAAGGTGATTGGGAATTTGGGAATAATTCATGAAAAGTGTTAAGTATGAGGGGTTTTTACCACTGTATGCATAATCATTTGACTAGAATCTGCTCTCGAATTGTAAGGAGGAAAAAAAAAACTTTTAGATTTGCTCTTAAAATTCTCAATGGATGAAGAAATGGCAAGAAGAAGCAGGAGATAACCAATCCTTTATAATACAATAGTGCAAATATATAACAATTTCAAGGATCTTTCAGAGGAGACATCATAATAACTGTGTAAAATTGATTGTGATTGACTAACAATGCTTTGCAGGAGTGTCACTATGGAAAAATTGATCCAACACCTTATATTAACCAAACAACTAAAAGACGGTAGGAAGTAAAATTATGACAGAAGTAGGATGCAGAAATTAAACAAGCAGCAATAAAAGACAAAAATGAAGAAGACAACAAAACATTTTAACTTGGAAAGGTGAAGTCAACGGAAAAAGAAGCACAAAAAATGAAAGAAGAGCTAAGCTACTAGTATACAAAAAATCCGAACAACATTAGAACTTTTCACGTTGGTCCCTCACAAAATTTCAAGTGAGGACTGTTAGTGCGTTAGGAAAATGATTGCTTTTGTAAATTCTTCAAAATGTAAGAGTTAGTGTCTAAGACAAAAGAAATTTGGAAGGGACCCAACACTTGGAATTCTGGTGTAATTATCAACTCCTTGATGCACACAATTATATCATCAAGATAGAGATGGAGACTGACCAATTCATCGAAAGTCGTGTGCATAGGTCTTTTAAAAGCAGTACCTGTATCAAGTAAGCTAGAAATTTGGCATTGGCAAGACATAGTACTCCAATAAGTGATAAGAGTGGTTTTGTGAGCATCTGCCTTTTTTACCTTGATTTTCTTGCAACCAAACAAGCCGTCAAGTAAGGGCCCTAACTGTGAATCTACAACCTGTTGCAGAAACATTTCCATATTGAAAGGAGGGAAATGATTTCTCCTAATCTCTTGCCTGAAATTTCGAAGCCTAATACAAGTTCTAATATTATCAGTGGTCCTTGAGGAATGTTCCCAATTGGAAACCCATTCAGGGTGAACTGAAAAAAAAATTTCATCCCTTAAGAAATCTCTCAACTCCCTATGAAAGGTTGTCTTTAGTGCAGAGTTAACAAGTCCTTATTTCTGCCTAGTTGGTTTCATAGTACACTGAATAAGACCTAGATCAAAACCATGAAGATCCCCATTAAACCAAGAAAAAACATTTTTAAACCCACCAAGTAGCTCGACAAACCTCATCTCTTCTTCATCAGAACACTGAACATTTATTTTTAACATTCGTTGAAGATCCAGGTGTCCTAATTTTCATGGAGATGGTTTCAACCACCTTCTTTCGTAACTCCTCTTCTTTCTATTTTTCTTTATTGCCTACATCACTCAATGGAAACGAACTCTCAAGAGGAGTCAAGATCTCAAGAATCTCATTGTTTTCTATGGATATAATTTCCTCATGCTTAAAAGGTTCATATTGGAAGGAAGCACCAATGCTCTCATCATTAGGGAGGGCCTACCAAGATCCTACATTGCCAGGGATATATGAAAAATATAGATATTGAAAAGAACAATCGGGTCTGTGAGGAAAAATTTGATGATCAAGAGAAGTTGCAAAGATAGCTAACCGACCAGCCATTGAATTCAAATCCCTTCTAATACGAGTGATGTTGAAAGATAAAAGGTTCAAGGTAAGTGCCCAAACAGCTTGGGTGTATCATCCCATTAGCTTGTTGCTAGGAGAGTATATCTTACGTATCAAGTTCACAATAAGCTCAGAATCTTCAAAAATTGAAAGGTGATCACAACCAAGATTAAGGGTGTTCTCAATGCCTAATAACAAATCTTTGAATTCAACGACATTGTTTGTACAAGCGAACTCTAACCTATAAGATAGATTATGAATTCTTCCTACAGGTGAAACTAAGATAATTCCAACCCCATTACCTTCATTAGAGTATGAACCATCAAAGTGTATATGCCACATATCATCATCTAAATCGACTCTTTCCAAAGGAATGTTATCCTCTTCAGCAAAGATGGAATACACTCCTAGGTCTTCTTCGATATAGCTTATGCTATATTGCGGAACACTCTCTATGTAGGATGAAATTATTCCCTATCTAAGGACTATAATGTTCTTACCGTTCCGAGGAATGGATGAATGTGTCTCGTCGAGTGAGAGGTATCCACCTGTTAAGGCTTTCCAATCTCTCCCCAAGATAATTGAGTATTTTCTTACAGACATATTTTAAGTTTTAAACCTTTGAAGTAAAGCAATGCATATATATTCTTAAGGAAAACAGAATTTAATCAATGGCTCATACACAGAGTACATAGATATTTTATATCGGAAACCCACAATCGGGAAAACCTTTCTTAAATTCATTATATTGAATTTCACCATTCACCATACAATATATACAATGTTTTTAGGTATTCCGTAGATACCAAAACCCTAATCCTTTAATCCGGGATTAATTTAGAAAACCTCTAAAAATAGCAAAAACCGCATACACAGTTGTTGAATCTAATGCGCCCACACACACACATAAAAAGAATATAAAACATACCCAACATTCTCCCACTTGTTTCTTTCTTTGCATCTAGGGGACCAGGGGATTATATAGTCAACAATCCAGGGCAACAATGCCCATTGTTACTCTACACCGAGAGAAATTTTCTGTGCTCATAGACTTTGTCAATGAATCTACAACATTCTTCAAAGTGTCAACCTTTTCTAGCAACACCTTCTTTTCCTCAACTACGTCTCTCACAAAGTGATACTGAACATCAATACGCTTTGTCTTTGAATGATAAGTTGGGTTCTTTGCCAGGAATATTGCACTTTGACTATCACAATTTAATCTCACTGCTTGTTGTACCAACCCAATACCTTAACACAATCTTTGTAACCATACTACTTTATTGCTTGCATGAGTGGCTGCCATGTATTCATCTTCTGTAGTTGAGAGTGCCACTACAACCTATTTTTTTCTCATCCAACTGATTGTTCCTCCAAATAGGTTAAACAAATTCCCACTTGTATATCTTATTCGATCCAAATTTCTATCCTAGACTACATCAACAAAGCCATGTATGTCCACCACTCTATCCAATCATGGTCTTCCTTGGTAGCACAATCCATAACCGGTAGTGACACAAAGAAACCTGAAGACCCTCTTTACTGTTTTCCAATGCTCCTTACCTAGTTTTGACATATACCTACTCAAAACTCCCACTGCATGTGCAATGTCCATTCTAGTACAGACCATAGCATACATCAAACTGCCAACTACACTAGCATACGGAACATGGGACATGTCCTCTTCTTCTTCCTGTGTCTTGGGACACTGGTCTGTAGATAAATTTACACCTATAGGAATAGGAACCTTGATCGTTTTACTTCCATGCATATTAAACCTCTACAATATTGTCTCAATATATTTTCTCTGATTCAACCAAAGTTTCTTGTTTGCACGATCTCTTTTAATCTTCGTTCCCAGAATGAAGTTAGCAGCACCGAGATCCTTCATGTCAAATTTGGAGGATAGATGTGATTTCACCTCCTTGATAACATCCATGTTATTTCCTACCAACAACATGTCATCAACATACAACACTACATAAATGAAGTGATTACCAACCTACTTGGAATATACACAGTTTTAAGTCCTGTTTCTCACAAATCCCAATTCAAGGATGTATGTATCAAACTTTTGGTACCACATCCTAGGTGATTTATTCCGACCGTATAGTGACGTCTTTATCTTACAGACTAGCTCTTTCTTTCCCTTCACTACAAATCCTTCTGGCTGCTTCATGTAGACTTCTTCTTTCAAATCCACATGAAGGAATGATGTCTTCACATCCATCTGTTCCACTTCAAGATCAAAAGCAGTAGCAATAGATAAAATAAATCTAATTGAAGTTAACTTAGCAACAGGAGAAAAAATCTCACCAAAGTCAATTCCCTCTACCTACTAGCCGAGCTTTGTATTTCTCCAATTTTCCTTATGCATTAAACTTCTTCTTAAAAAACCATTTTCTACCAATAGATTTTCTTCCATCTGGAAACTCAAATATATCCCATGTCTCATTCTTATCCAAGGCATCCATTTCTTCAACCATGGCCTTCTTCCATAGTTTACTATCCTCTGAATTCACTGCTTCCATGACAGTTCTGGGATCATCATCACTAATAGATAAAGAAAAATTGGAATGAAAATCAGGTGGACTATACCTTTCTAGTTTTCTTCTTTCTCTCACTGATCTCCTCAATAATGGGGTATGGGGTTCTTATTCTTCTTCTACTACTTCATCTTCTTTAGATGATTAAGATTTTTCATCATCCAACTCTATCTCTATTTTCTCAGGTTCTTCTGGCCTTGGTAGGAATTCCTATTTGGAAACATCTTTTACCTCTCTGAAAACAACATCTTGACTTTAAATAGTCTTCTTGGTTTCTGGGTTCCAAAGTTTATAACCTTTCACACCATCTTATAACCAATAAAGATACACTTTTCAGCCTTTTTATCCAGCTTACTCCTATTTTCCTTTGGAACATGTACATAAGCATCAAAACCAAACACTCTAATATGTTAAAGAGAGGGTTTCTTTCCAGTCCATACCTCATGTGGATTTGTATCATCCAACACTAATGAGGGTGATTGACTGACCAGGTAACATGCTATACCCACTGCCTCTACCCAGAATTCATGTCCTAACTTGGCACCATTGAGCATGCCCCTTGATTTTTCCATCAATGTCATGTTCATCCTTTATGAAACTCCATTATGTTGAGGAGTGTATGGAGTAGTCTCCTACCTTGATATACCACACTTCTTACAAAATTCTCCACCATTGTCTGTTCTCAATACCTTTATTTTTTTCTCTGTCTGATTTTCTACTAGATCCTTAAACTCTTTAAATTTATCAAATACCTCAGATTTATTTCTAAGAAAATAAATCCATGTTTTCCTTGAGAAATCATCTATGAATGAAACATAATACATAGACTTACCTAGTGATGGAACAGGCACAGGTTCAAACACATCACTGTGTATAAACTCTAAGATCCCCTTTGCTCTTGTAGCACCAAATGGGAATCTTACTCGATTATGTTTACCATATATGCAATGTTCACAAAAATCAAAATCCAGAGTGAAATTATCCATACCTTCAACCATACCTTTACTGTGTAGTTTTCAAAGGCCCTTTTCTCCAATATTCCCCAGTCTTTGATGCCACAGCATGGTCTTCTTTTATTGGAAAATATTGATCATGTCTCCTTCATTGCTCTTCTCAGGGACAACAGAATTGTTGCACCCAATAGTATAAGTGCTTCCCAATGACTTGTACAGAGTTCCACACCGAACTCCCCTCATCAACACCATTGTTCCCCGTACCATCTTGCAAGTTTTCTTTCCAAATACAGTATTCACTCCTACATCATCCAACTTGCTTACATATATTAGGCTCCTGGATAGTTTTGGAACGTGAATAACCCCAGGGAGTGTTCTAATCCTTCCATATTTTAGCATCAACTCAACCCTTCCACATCCCATGATTTTTGTTGTCCAGTCATCTCCTAGGAATACATCACCACCATCATATTTTTCATATTCAGAGAACCACTGCCTGTGAGGAGTCATGTGGTACGATGCACCTGAGTCGATCAACCATACATCATGGTATGAATGTGTACCTATAGATTCCAGGTAAACATCACCTCCTTCTTCAGTGGAGGTTTTCATCTCTGTGGAAGAGGTACTATCAGATCCCTATGGTTTTTCAACCTTCTTAGACTTGCAATCTTTCTTATAATGCCATGTTTTACCACACTTTCAACATTTTCTCAAATATTTTCCTAGAGACTTAGATCTACCTGTAGATTTAGATCTCCCCCCCAAAGACTTACCAAGATTCTTGTCTTGGGTATGACCTCTTACAAATAAATCATATATGCTATGACCATCCATGCTTTTCCACCTCATCTCTTTATATAACAAGGATGCAACTACATCCTCATACTTCAATGTAGATTGAGTGGTACTACCTATTGCTACAACCAGATTATCCCAAGAGTCTGGAAAACAACATAAAAAAGTAATTCACTTATCTTCTTCTACAATTGTAATATTAATAGAGACAAGTTGACTTACTAGAGTATTAAAGGCATTTAGATGTTCTATCACAAAATCTCCATCTTCCATCCTAAGATGATACAGCTTCTTTCGAAGAAACAAATTGTTTACCAGGGACTTTGATTGATACAAATTCCATAACTTATCCCATAGTTCCTTGGTTGTAGATTCTCCTGAAACATTCAACAATACCGAATATGCCAGGCAGAGTCGAATAGTACTCCTTTCTCTTATGTCCAACTTCTCCCAATATTCCTTCGACATACCAGTAGTTGGTGTATTGGTAGTTTGTGTACTAGTAGGTTGTGTACCAGTAGTCTGTGTGCTAGTAGACGGTGTACTAGTAGGCTGTCTACCAGGATCCACAACGATCCATTGTTCTTTGTCTACAAGAAGGTCCTCCATCCTCAGCTTCCATAGCTCAATTTTTTTACCATTGAACTTCTTTATCTCGATTCTAGAAGAGCTTGTCATTCCTCTTTCTAAACTCAAATCACCATTGCAAAAGCTCCCACTAAACCCAAGTTTATCAAAGACCCAAGATAAAATTGATCTATCAAGACTGAGCCAAACCCTTAACAGCAAAGGCATCCCTCTGAAGCCAAAAAAGAGCTCTGATACCACATGTAATTTTTAAACCCGTGAAGTAAAGAAATGCATATATATTCTTAAGAAAAACATAATTTAATCAATGTCTCATACACAGAGTACACAGAGATTTTATACACGGGAAAACCTTTCTTATATTCATTATATTGAATTTCACCATTCACCATACAATATATACAATGTTTTTAGGTATTCTGTAGATACCAAAACCCTAATCCATTAATCTAGGATTAATTTAGAAAAACCTCTAAAAATAGCAAAATCCACTAAAAATAGCAAAAAATGCAGACGCAGTTGTCGAATATGGCGCACCCACACACACACATGCAAAGAATATAACACATACCCAACACATATCAATCACCTGAATTCTAAGGGTTGTCCTTATCTCAGGATGAGCGCATAAAACCAAGGTTACATCCTTAATCTCGCCTATGGTCGTTTGTTGTAAACTATTATAGGAGAGCATGCTTCTGGCCTTTTCATTTGTACAAGACAAGCCTAGATATTCCATAATAATCTTCGACATCTCACTTGGGCCCGAACCACCATGAATGAGGCAAAAATGGTCAATTTTATCCATGATCTTTAAAAAAATATAAAAGGGGGGATTTTTTACAGGGCATCTAAAATTATGTACACCTACTTTATTTACAAAAGAATCCTCTTCGTTTACCTCTTCAGAAAGGTTGGCTACAATGGAAGCTTCTCCTTCCATGAATTGTTTCAGATGCATCTGTTGTTCAGGGATGGAAACCATGTCTAGGAGGGTTGCATCTGCTTTTATGTTGGCCAATTGATTCAAGATATTGTATTTTGAAGAGGGGAGAGGGGGAGTGATTCCTTGACTCTTAGGGACCTTAGGAACCTTGAGCACAACTACGATTGAGGATGAGCTCAGGCTATAAGAACTGCGGGGAGGATCAAATTTTCCCTTGGGAGTATAGTCCTTGTTCCTAGTGTTGATGACCATGACATCCTCTTGTTGAAATAATGTAACTACAAAGTGTATTCTAATTATTATTGTGGTATTATTCATTAGATCAATCCCCTATTGCGGATTGATCATGTTGGTTATTGTAAAAGACCAAATCCCCTTTTGCGGATTGGTTAAAGTATAATTGTAATAGGCAGAATAAGATGTCAGCCCCAGAATATATTAAAGGTGGTTATAACCACCCAAAAGATGAAGTGGGCCCTGCCAGTGAAGAGACACTTCCACACATGCCAGAATTGTATAAATAAGGAGGCTAGTGCCTCACTTAGACACACACTCACTTGTTCATTGACGAGAAAGTTTCAGAGTTGTAGTTGGAGAAGAGAGAGAGAGAGAGAGAGAGAGAGAGAGAGAGAGAGAGAGA
>JZKD02S0658680.1:654945-668999 GCA_000966675.3 Picea glauca
AGAGAGAGAGAGAGAGAGAGAGAGAGAGGCACATTCTTGGGAGAGGACTTTCTGTATTTGTTTGAGTTATCTCTTGGAATTGTATTGTCTATCTATAATAAGGAAGTTTCGTTGGGTTTTCTCCCCCATGAGGATTTCCCAGGATAAATGATGTGTCTCTTGTGATTATGTATTTATCAATGATCCTATCTTATGCTATTGTTATCTAGTGAAATGAAAAGAACTCTAATAATAGCTTAAACCTTAACATGGTATCAGACCTAAGTTGAAGAGAGCATCTTTCACAAGAGAAAGTGAAAAATGCCATTGTTGTCGTACATGCAAATTAGGGTTTTTATTGAAGAAGTATTTCATCCCCAAAACCATCTAGAAAAGTGTGCCCTTCCTCAAGGATCACTTTGGAATCCTCAGTGAAACTTTTCAGTGGCTAGATATCTCGAAAAGTGAAACCTTATTTTTCACAAAGTACCAGAAAACCAGAGTACCAGAAGTACCAGAAAACTAGAAGCACCAGTCCAAAAATCCGTTGGTCAAATTTGAGGGGGTAAAAGTTGGATTTTCAGAAATCTAACTGCACCAACTTACTCACCTCAACTCAGTGTATCTATCCCCTGGATCAGAATTTCAAAACATTGGAGTTTGAAAAATTAGGATTTCCTCATAAAACCCTAAGTTTCATTTGCAGTTGCAGTTGTAGCCATAGTACCAGTTGTAGTCACCCTTGAAGTTCTTAAGAGTTGGTGATCATTATCATTGCTTCCAGATCATGCCTCTACCTACAAATGTCGTCAGAGGTATGTACTCACACATGTTTAAACAGTTAAGCTTTAAAGAGTATTTGCAGTAGAAGGGATCTCTTACCATAGATCTAGACGGATCTCAAGAATCAACACATTCAGAGGAATAATGCAACCCAGGTGTGATTATTATGATATGCACCTATTTGATATGACATTATTTTGATCTGTTGTAGATATGACCATCATTCTAACCGTTGGTCAAAATCTAAGTCAAGGTATTAGATGGATTAAAATTTGAGATCATAGAGTTTATCCTCTAACCCAACCTTCTATCAATATAGCATATTGTATTAGTACAGAAGATAGGTTGAAGAAAGCACTTGTCATATTGAGTGAAGGAGACTTGGAACAAAAGTAAGAACACTCATTCTTGAGGACAAGGCTCTAGGTTTGATTAATCAAGTTGATAAGATTCAAAGGTACACATGACAAATTGATGACTACCCTTTACAAGTAACCACTACAGTTAAGATAGCAGTCTTTGTAAAGTATTATACTTGGTAGAATGTGAGCATATAGAGGTAAATACTTAATGTAATCATTTGCCTCATACAAATAACACCTCCTCTAGGATAAACCTCGTGTGTTAGTTCCAGGTTTCCATGGAGGAATGTTCGATCACAACACTATAAGAGTGTTGACCTCATTTCGTAGTGTATCTCTTACTTTTGATCATTTCTTCAGACAAGCCATGAATGATAGCTCTAAAGTAACCACTGTGATGATTATTCGTGCTATTTTTTTATCTATTATTATCAAAAGGATATTATTCTAGCTTGTTGTTTTGTTGACCGTGTTTCAGGTCACAGGTGATAACTCTGAGAAAGCTATAGTGAAGGTTGTAGAAGGAAACATATTATATGAGACATGAAGAAGATGATGTACATGACCATATACACTCATGCACCAAAGAATATGAAGAAGAATCTATCTCTTGAGATTCAAAGTATCTCATATAAATATTGATTGAAAGGAGCAGAAGGCTCCAAAGATGACCAAACATTAGAACGGGAAGTAGACCTCGTTTGAAGCTTGACTCAATCTTTCATATTTAGACTTGGTATGCAACACCAAGTATATCATGTAAGAGATTGGTAGGGATTTGAACTTTGATGAAGATGCAATGCTCAAGAAATCAATAATATGTCAGCTTGAAGAAGTATATGAAGAGGAACTTGTAGCTCCCAGAACTACAAAATCAATGAGGGAGGTTCTGAGAGTTGCAGAACCAGTAAGGGAAGTCGTAACTTCCCCTGATGAGGAAATTATAGAAGATCATGACATAGTATACTTTCAAGAACCTCCTCAGATGACGATGTCCCATAAGAGAAAGATTGCTTGGGCTAGGGATATTATTCAAGATGGAGAGAAGTATGGTTTTCCCAAAGAAACCAGGAGACAGGTGAAGAGACCTAAGTCATTCTCCAGATATATGGCTTTGATGTGTGATCTCCTAGAGAAAGAGCCTACTTTCTTTTAAGAAGCCATTCATAAGAAAGAATGGGAAGATGCTATGACAGAAGAATACCAATCCATAATAAAGAATGATGTATGGGAAATAGTTCCCAAACAAAAGAGCAAGGATGTGGTATCTTCCAAATGGCTCTTCAAAATAAAACATGTTGATGATGGAAGTATTGAAAAGTATAAAGAAACATTTGTCGCTCATGAATTTTGTCAAAAGGAAGGCATTGACTATGAAGATACATTCGCTCCTGTAGCCAGATACACTTCAATCAGAACCATCATATCCCTTGCAGCTAAGATGAAGTGGAAGTTACACCAGATGGACGTAAAGACATCTTTCCTAAATGGTGTCATCGAAGAAGAAGTGTATATAGAGAAACCTCAAGGATTTGAAGTTGAAGATAGGAAGTCTCATGTCTACAAGTTGAAGAAGGCTCTGTACGGATTGAAGCAAGATCCTAGAGTTTGGTATGGTAAGATAGACATTTTCCTGACAATATTGGTCTTTACCAAGAGTAAAGAAGATTCTAACCTCTACTTCAAGGTTATGAACGATGAGTGAGTGATATTATTGTTTTATGTGGATGACTTATTCTTCACTAGAGAAGAAAATCTCATCACCGAATGTAAGAAGAGGCTCGCCTCAGAATTTGAGATGAAAGACCTTGGCATAATGCATTATTTCTTAGGTCTTGAGGTATGGAAAAGTCCAGAAAGGATCTTCCTTAACCAAGGGAAGTATGCAGTCGAAATCTTGAAGAGATTCGACATGTTAGAGTGTAATTCCATGAATACACCCATGGAAATGAATTTGAAGCTACTGGTCGACACTTAGTCAAAATTGATTGATGCCACGTTGTATAGACAGATCATTGGATCACTGATGTACCTGATGAACACCAGACCAGATATTTATTTTTCCGTGAACACGTTGAGTCAGTTTCTAGTAGAACCTAGACATGTTCACCTAGTTGTTGCAAAACATGTGATGAGGTACCTTAAGGGCACATTATATTGTGGTCTCAGTTATGATGGAGATCATGATTTCACATTGAGTGGGTACACTGATTCAGTTTGGGCTAGAAGTGTCTCTGACAGGAAGAGCACTTCAGGATGTTATTTTAGTTTGGGATTAGCCTTGATCTCATGGCAGAGTAGGAAGCAATCCAACATTGCTCTCAGTACAATGGAAGTAGAATACATTGTTGTGTGTTCTGCCAGTTGTGAAGCTATATGGCTTCGAAATTTTTTGACCGTTCTATTTGACCTAGAGATGGAAGAAACCATGATCGTATGTGAAAAAAAAAGATGCATAAATATGATAGAGAAACCTGTATTCCATGACAAGTCGAAGCACATAGAGATCTGATATCATTACATCTATGAAATGGTGCAGAGAGGATCCATAAAGCTCCAATACATTTTCACGAATGAGCAGGTTTCCAATGTGTTTACCAAGCCTCTATCTCATGTAAATTTTGAGCACTTTCGAGATAATCTTGGTATAGTCCGAAAGGACCTTCCTCGAAAGGGGGAGTAGTGTTGTGATGAGGTATATCTAGTACTGTGCTTCTAACTTAACCACTGTGACATAAATCCAGTCTAGTTGTTGTGATGAGATGTGCCTAGTATTGTGCTTCCAGCTTAACCAATGTGACGTAAAGAAAGTCTAGTTGTTGTGCTGAGATGTGCCTAGTATTGTGCTTCTAGCTTAACCATTGTGACGTAAACCAAGTCTAGTTTTTGTGATGAGATGTGCCTAGTATTGTGCTTCCATCCTAACCGTTGTTACGTAAAGCAAGTCTAGTTGTTGTGTTGAGATATGTCTAGCACTGTGCTTCCATCTTAATTGTTGTGACGTAAAGCCATTCTAGTACCTTTCTTCTAGCCTTATAGCTGTGATGAAAAGCAAGATGAGTACTTTGCTTCCAGCCTTATTGTTGTGATGAAAAGAAAGATGAGTACTGTGCTTCCAGCTTGATAGATGTGACGTAAATCTAGTCCAGTATTGTGCTTCCAACTTGATTGATGTGACGGAAAGTAAGATGAGTATTGTGCTTCCAGCTTGATTGTTGTGACGAAAAGCAAGCTGAGTATTGTGCTTCCATCTTGATAGCTGTGACATAAATCCAGTCTAGTATTGTGTTTCCAGATTAATTGTTGTGTGGTGTTTTCCATCTTAATTTTTGTGTGGTGTGCCATCTTAATTGTTGTGTTGATGTGCCAACTTAATTGTTGTGATGTGTTTTCAGCCTCCTGTTGTGTTGCTAGCCTTGT
The DNA here is from genome assembly GCA_000966675.3 of Picea glauca. Taxonomy (NCBI): domain Eukaryota; kingdom Viridiplantae; phylum Streptophyta; class Pinopsida; order Pinales; family Pinaceae; genus Picea; species Picea glauca. The sequence goes on from JZKD02S0658680.1 coordinate 659,490, forward strand.
GCTATAATGATGTGTTGCCAGCCTTTGTGTTGTGATATTGTTGCTTTTGATGTCGTATCAACCTTGTGTTGTTATTGATGATGAGGATGTATTAGTGTTATACTAATCCATGTCGATGCAGTTGATGATGATGATGCCACTTCGGCCTCTTGTTGAATATGATGATGATGATGCCACTTCAGCTCCTGAGTCCTTGCTGAAGATGATGATGATGATATTATTTCATCTTTAATGTTGAAGATGATGATCATGTTACCTTAGCCTCATACCGATGAGGATGATGATGCTACTCCAGCTCCATGCTATGTTGATGATGCTCAAGCCTCTGTGTTGTGTTAATGATGAGAAAAACTTACAATGATTTATAGATACACCAGTCAGTGTTCCAAGATGATATTGATGATGTTGTCCTATCACCCACCAGATGTTGTTGATGATGTTGTCCTCTCTCTTGTCTAATGTTGTTGTAGAATACCCTTCTTGTTAAGGGGGAGTGTTGAAATAATGTAACTGCAAAGTGTATTCTAATTATTATTGTGGTATTATTCATTAGATCAATCCCCTACTGTGGATTGATCATGTTGGCTATTGTAAAATACCAAATTCCCTTTTGCAGATTGGTTAAAGTATAATTGTAATAGGAAGAATAAGAAGTCGGCCCCAGAATATATTAAAGGTGGTTATAACCACCCATAAGAAGAAGTCAGCCCTCCAGTGAAGAGATACTTCCACACGTGCCAGAATTGTATAAATAAGGAGGCTAGCACCTCACTTAGACACACACTCACTTTTTCATTGAGGATCAAGTTTCGGAGCTGCAATTGGAGAAGACACAGAGAGAGAGGCGCATTCTTGGGAGAGGACTTTCTGTATTTGTTTGAGTTATCTCTTAGCATTGTATTGGCTACCTATAATAAGGAAGTTTTGTTGGGTTTTCTTCTCCATGAGGGTTTCCCGAGATAAATGATGTCTCTCTTCTGATTGTCTATTTCTAAGTGATCCTATCTTGTGCTATTATTATCTAGTGAAATCAAAGAACTCTAATAATAGCTTAAACCTTAACACCTATGGCTCTGCAAAATCTAGGACAACGATAGTATATTCTCGTCTTTTACCAAAGATCTTATCTTTAGAACTCTTCTTTACCTCGCATGTGGTTTCTTCGTGGTGTTCCTCGCAAAATTTACACCAACTCCAAGGCAGGATAGCTTTAGGCTGAAAATTGTTTTCAACTAGATTTCTAAAGTGGGTTGCAGAAGAGGATGAAGCTCCAGTGGTGAGAGGGGAGACAATACCCTTCTTCTCAAAGGCTATCATATGATTTTTCATATCTTATACTATTTGTAAGAGAGTAGACATGTATGTCTGTCTAACTGATTCTCCCTGGGGAAGACTAGTTATTTCAAGTTGTTCTTCATACTCTGAGAAAGTATGCAGGGAGGAATCGAGATTATCAATGGATTTTTCCTCAAGCCTATGACACTAGGGAGAAGGAAATGCATTGTAGTAATGCATGAAAGTGTCTTGGTTCTAGGGGCGAATAAGTTCTGCGATTTGATTGTATAACTTGGTGAAACACAAGTTGAAAGACTTGATGGTCTCACCGTCTCTGTAGGTGACACTATTTTATTCCCTTAACTTCTCAGCAGGGATTTTAGATTTCCCATAAGTGGATTGGAACCAATAGATTAAATCCTCCCAAGTACACAGAATCTTAGGAGGAATATCAAATAAATCGGTTGCAGCCTTTCCTTCCAAGGAATTGACGAACAAGCACATGCAATTTTCATTGTTGTTAGCCCTTATGTTATGACAAGCATTAGAAAATGCCACCATGTGTTCACTGGTACTGGAAGTGTTATTCCCCAAAAACTTAGGAAGATGCTCTTTAAAGTTTGGAAGTGGAAGAGTAGCAGGTGCTAGGTTAAGAGGAGAAGACACATGCCAAGGTGTGGTTGTGGCGTCTTCTTCAAATTGGAAAATTCCATACTTCTCGATGAATTTGGTGGGGTTTGTGGTAGATTGGACAAGGATATGGTGGCTATATAAGATACCAATCACTGATGATGACAAATATTGAGAAGAGGGAGCACTTCCAGTGCCACCAAAGCCTCCACTAGATGCCATACGGTGGATGATAGGTGAGGAAAATATAGATGAACTGGATGAATTAGATAAATTTCTCCTTAGAGTACCTTGTTGGGAAAATAACACAACCTTTCTTCTTCCTATTTCAGCAATAGGATTGATTTCAGGTGACAAGCCTCTTCTTCTTATAGAATCAAGAGAATCTAAGGACATGAAAGAAAGGCCAAAACATGAAGAAGAAAAAGGGTTATTGTTGATTTCTAGGTTGTCTATGTCTAGCCTCCAACTTTTCGTGAGTACTAATATCTCGTTCAATCGCTACCCAAGAATGATTAAGCTTAGCACAGGTCCTGGCAATGTCTAAAATAGTATGAAACAATTTCAAAGAAAAGTTGGTTTGGTCTTGGAGATCGGGCTCAAGGTTGGGTTGTCTTGCAAAAAGAACAATCATTAATAGTAAAACAGACAAAGAATCAATTTCACAAAAATAAATATGTATCGATGAAAATCGAGTATATTAACCGGAGAGATATCAAATATCTCCCCAGTATGGTCGCCAAATAAATGTTGAGGAAAATATATGAAATGATCTTACTCATGCATTTTCATATTCTTCTTGGCTAAAGAAAAATTTATGCAGGAGCATCTCTCCACGTCAGCCAGCCAGCCATGTCAGTGCGTGCATTCAAAGCTGAAGAGAGGCGCAACCCTCGTCTTAAAATTTTGAATTTGAATGTAATTTAATGTCTTAGGCTGGTGAGTTGTGAAGTCGTGCTTTGCACAGGAGTAGAGTAGATAGGCCTTTAATGTTTTGAAGGCTGAGATCTAGATCTGATTTGTGGACTAGACAACCCATTCAATGCCATTGAATAGGGTAGGTAGAATGGAGGGAAGAGCTCGAAGAGCCCCCTCATGTAAAAGATCAATTTGGATCTCATTTTGGTAGTAGTTGTAAGAGTTGTAATAGTTTTAGGAAGGATAAAGCAGAAGAGAAAGAGCCGAGACTTTGTTAAAGTCTGAGATCAGGGACACCTTTGTAAAAGAGGCATTTACATTAATACAAACAATAGTTTTTCCTGCATATTTCCTGTGTTGAATGAATGTCTAAGAGTGTCCTATTTATGCTTTGAATGTATGTTGTGATTGTACATTTGCAGGTTGTTGATTTCAGGCTTGAGAGGTCTTTGAGGCTTCATACCAGGAGGGTGTGATAGAACGCTGCGGGTTATGATAGCCAGTGCACTGAAGCACTTCTTAACTCTGTAGATTCAGACAAAGACGTTCCAGGTGGGCACAGAAGCTGAAGGCATTAACATCAGAGGAAGACCTTTGAGGTTGTTGAACACCTCAGGAGGCAAGGCTATGGAGAAACACATTTGCAGACAGAATCTCTGAGGAGTTCTGTAAAGCTTTGTTAGGTGGGCATTGAGCAAGTGCAAGGGAGTGCACAGAGGAACTCTGTTGTGAGTTCAGAAGAAGACAGAAGCTTGGTTTTGAGTTCTATATAACTCTGCCAAAAGGGCATTGAGATAGTGTGAAGATAGGCACAGAGAAGAAAAGAACTCTTTGAGTTCGGGAAAACAAAAGAAGAGTCCATTAAAGGATCTTCGCAGGGTTGTTGAACACCCTGAAACACTCAGCAAGAGGTTGCTTGAGCAGGGGATAGCCAAGAGGGAATATGAATTCTCCATCTAAGGGAGAAAGGAAAAAGGACGAGTTTCCTTGGAGGTCGAAGCTACAAGAAAGCTCAGAACAGATAACACCTTATGTGCGCAGAGGTTCTGGAAGAAGTGCACAAGCTGAAGAATCCTTTGAGGATTCAAGGAGAGAATCTCAGGACGAATGATGCCATTGTGAACACAGGCGAGACTTAAGACTAAGAGCTCGTTGATGCAAGGTAAAGGTCCAAGCCTTTAGCCATGGAGAAATATTCCAAGTAGTGGAAGGAAGTGCATGCTCAGGAGGGAGAGTACAGCTACCATTGGATCAGACCAGAGAAGAGATCTGAGCCGTCGAATTTCCCACATCCAGGGAGAAGAGGAGAAGCACACAAAGAAGGGAAGGATCTAAACTGTCAGATCTTAGTATTAGAACCTGACAACCTTTAGATCTATCAGGATTTGCAAGGGATTTAATCCCTCATACAGTAGAGCGGAGATGAAAGTCCCAAAAGGCGTTGGCACATCAGGATTTTGGCATTCGGGATATCGGAGGTCTAGAGGACGAGAAGTCGGGAAATTCCACATCAAAAGTCCCGAAACAATGAATTTGATCTGAGCCATCCATCCGAGGGAGGATGCGTGTCACGTGATCATCCATTTTGGAGATTTGGTCACACTCACAAAGGTGAGCATATTGATTTCGTGAGTAGCGAAGTCCCGAGGAAATCTGAGTCGTTCGTCTAAGAGAAGAAACGTGTCGCGAGATCCTCTCTATTGGGGACTCAGACATCAGGTTTCAGAGAAGGAATTCCTTCGACTTCGTGAGTGGTGAAGTCGCGAGAGAATCGTAGTCGTCCATCGGAGGGGGACAGGTGGAAAAGATCAAAGGATCTTGCAAACTCAGAGGTTCGCAAGGGGAGAGCCCAAGAGTTGGGAGATTCAAGTCACGAGTGGAAAAGTCATGAGGAGTGGAGACAACCATTGGATCCGAGTCAAGGGAGGACCATTGGATGAGAGCCTCATCACGTGTTTCACATACTGAGAGGTTCGAGGGTTGAGAGGACCTCATCTCGACTACCGAAGTCGCGAAGTGTCGAGAGCCGAGGCTCATGTGGACACGCGGAAGAATCACAAGGTGGGGACCGCATGATAGATAGGAAGACACGCATCACCTAGAGAAGGGAGTCAATGCTTCATTGATTTCTCGCATCTCGGGGATTCGCGGGATAAGAGCGTGAAGGCTCGACACTTCAACCTGTGAGGTTATGAATAGTGAAAAGCATCAAGGAAGGATTCAACCTGGCGTTGACTTATCGAGTCTCGGGTATTCGCGATATAGGAGCATGGGAGATCGACGTTGAAACTCATGAAGTGGTGAGTAGTGAGAGGTGTTAGAGCTTAGCCTAGCCGGTAGTCATGCTCAGAAGGTGCTGAAAGAAAGGATCCATAACCATTTCGTGATTTCAGGTCTCGCGGGATTGGAAAGGAGGAGTCGGGAGCTTCGACTTGCGAACTCGTGAGATCGCGAGTTGTGACAAGAACCATTGAAATTGGGCCTTGGTCATAGCGTTGTGGTCACTAGGGAAAGGTAGAGCTCACACCTGGTGTAGTTCACATAGGGGAGCTTCCCAAATTACCTGTGGATCGATAAGTGCAAATTCCAGCAGGGAGTCGAAAGAGCTGCTTCGGCTCATGAATTAGAGTGAATGATCCTTAATACCGGGAGGTCGCGTAGAGAATCTATTGAGGCAGAGGTGGGGACTGCATCAAGAGTGGTATCAGAGCCATACTTTTTCTATATATCGTAGGCAAAGAGAGGAGATAAAAGGAGAACTCTAATACACTGCGTCAAGTTTGGTATCAGAGCAGGGAACTCTGTGTGTATATTTCAAGCAGAGGGAGAAGGCAAAGGAAGACAGAGTCTTGGAGACTCTGTAAGGATTATTTGCAGGTAGGAAACAATCCATAGATAGTCAGGAGGACTGTAGGAGAAGCTGAAACACTCAGGGTTTCAAAGTGACAGCAGCAGATTTTCCAGTAGGGCAGATAGGAACATCAATATGGCTACTAAATGTCATACTTGTACTGGAAAGAAAAACCCAGAGCTGATGAATGAAGATGAATGGGATGAAGAACTCGTTGAGATGAACGCAAGGATGGATGAACTTGCATTGGAGATGCAGCAGAATGCAAGGTCAAGACGGGTGTATGAATGGCCCATGAGGAAGACAAAGGTAAAATGGCCATTCAAGCAGTTGATGGTCATAAGGCAGTGTAGACCGTTGAGAAGGTGGTTGAGGCATGTTGAAAACCTCAATGGACTAGAAGAGAGGGTTTAGATATGTGAGCCAGAGACTGGGAGAAATCTCAATGATGATGAGGATGAAATGGGATCAACTAAAGATCTCAAGAACTGCCAAGAGGGCAGAGAATAAATTACCAATTGTCAGGAGGGCAAGGGGTTGAGATCACTGCGAGATATCACAAACTGTCATGAGGACAACCGGGGAATTTCACATTTCCAGGAAGGCAATGGATCGAGATCATTGAGGGATCTCACAGACTGCTAGGAGGATAGCAGTAAGTTTCCAATTTTCCAGGTGGGCAAGGGAACAAAGATGGGATCAATTGATTCCATAGACTACCAGGAGGGCAGTAGGGAAATCCCAATTTGACAGGTGGGTAGGGATAAGCAGGTGAGACTATCTGAGAGTCTCATGGACTTAAAGGTGAGTTTGAATCAGCTGGAGGAGCTAACAGAGTAGATGAGCTCAGAGTTAGAGTCGGATCAACAGATGTAGCTAACAAAAGAGGAGGATTAGAGAAGCCTTCTGATGATTGGGGGAATTGGGAGATTCCTACCACCTAGCCTAGAGGAGGAAGAGATTTGTGTTGCATATGCAACAACAGTAGAAGCAAAACAGCCAGCAGAAACTGTCAGAGAAGCATTGGAGAAGAATTTGGAGGTTGCCCAAGAATAAGAAGAGAATGAGCATTCTGAGGAATGGCTCAATGCTTTCAGCCAGGAAGATGAGGAAGCTATAGAACTGAAGCTGGTAGTAGAATAAGTCGAAGAGTAGGAAGGCAGATTGATCACTCCATGGGAGATGGAGTTGGAGATGCTGGAGGATTGGTTGAACAATCCAGAGCCAGCAGGAGCACTGGAAGAAGTTGAGTTGTCAGAGAAGGTGATTGAATAGCAGGTCAGTCAAGAGAATACTGCAGAGATGAACTCTGCAGCAAGGTGGCAAGTTAAGGCCATAGAAGAATATGAGGATGGCATGGGATATCACGATGATCTACCCATTTGCAGAAAAGAAATGCAGCTGAGGAGACTGCAAAAGCAGAGCCAGCCACTGGAGCAGTTGGATGAAGTGATTGAGGAGATCAGGGAGCTGATGTTAGGGTCAGCAGAAAATGTCAGCAAAGAGAAGCTGAGAAGAAGGAAAGAAGTAGAAACAGTAGCACAAAAGTAGCAGCAGCAAGGAGATGGAGCAGATGAACAACTCCAGAAATTTGTTTGGGATCCAGGAGGATTTCAACAGCTGAGATGGGAAGCTCATGAGAAGGAGCTCATGCATTTTGCAGCTGAGGAGTATGATGTAGGAGCACCTCTCCACATCAGCGCATGCATTCAAATATGAAGAGAGGCGCATCCCTTGTCTTCAAATTTTGAATTTGAATTTAATTTAATGTCTTAGGCTGGTGAGCCGTGAAGTCGTGCTTTGCACAGGAGTAGAGTAGATAGGCCTTTAATGTTTTGAAGGCTGAGATCTAGATCTGATTTGTGGATTAGACAGCCCATTCAATGCCATTGAATAGGGTAGGTAGATTCGAGGGAAGAGCTCGAAGAGCCCCCTCATGTAAAAGATCAATTTGGATCTCATTTTGGTAGTAGTTGTAAGAGTTGTAATAGTTTTAGGAAGGAGAAATAAAAAGAGAAAGAGTCGAGACTCTGTTAAAGTCTGAGCTCAGGGACACCTTTGTAAAAGAGGCATTTACATTAATACAAACAACAGTTTTTCCTGCATATTTCCTGTGTTGAATGAATGTCTAAGAGTGTCCTATTTATGCTGTGAATGTATGTTGTGATTGTACATTTGCAGGTTGTTGATTTCAGGCTTGAGAGGTCTTTGAGGCTTCATACCAGGAGGGTGTGACAGAATGTTGTGGGTTCTGATAGCCAGTGCACTGAAGCACTTCTGAACTCTGTAGATTCAGACAAAGATGTGTCAGGTGGGCACAGAATCTAAAGTCATTAACATCGGAGGAAGACCTTTGAGGTTGTTGAACACCTCAGAAGGCAAGGTTGTGGAGAAACACAGTTGCAAACAGAATCTCTGAGGAGTTCTATAAATCTCTATCAGGTGGGCATTGAGCAGGTGCAAGGGATTGCACAAAGGAACTCTATTGTGAGTTCAGAAGAAGTCAGAAGCTCGGTTGTGAGTTATGTATAACTCTGCCAGGAGGGCATTGAGACAGTGTGCAGATATGCACAGAGAAGAAAATAACTCTTTGAGTTCGGGAAAATAGAAGAAGAGTCCACTGAAGGATCTCGCAGGGTTGTTGAACACCCTAAAACACTCATCATGAGCAGGGGATAGCCAAGAGGGCATCTGAATTCTCCATCTGAGGGAGAAAGGAAAAAGGATGAGTTCCCTTGGAGGTCAAAGCTACAGGAAAGCTCAAAATGAATAAAACTTTGTGTGCGCAGAGGTTCTGCAAGAAGCGCACAATCCAAAGAATCCTTTGAGGATTCGAGGAGAGAAGCTCAGGAGGAATGACACCATTGTGAACGCAGGCGAGACTTGATCAGGGGATCAAATTTTGCTCAAAAATTCAAAGTACTCGAAATTGTTTCAAATTGAATGAGAGCGTAAGCCTCATCGTTGCAAACCCAATGCAACTCGTTTGGGTTCAAACGGACGTCAGGAGCGAGAGATATCACGTTCTGTTCAAAATGGGAAACATGCAAAAAAGGGATGTTGATTGTTTGCCCGGTGCCAAGTTTTTACGCTTTAAATTGCGTGTGGGCTAGGTTGAGCAGGAGAGGGGCATTTTGTAGATATAGAGACAGTAAGCTTGAAGGGGAGACTTCCAGGAATCCTATCTACTTCATTGTTTGGCCAAACGAGGTGTCGAAAAAGACTAGCTAGGGGTTTTTGGGTGTTCTGAAGCCATTGGAGTAGTCTATTTGGAATTTTGAGCATTGTAAAGCACATTTTTGATCACTTTGATCAAATAATACAAATGATCTATTGGAAGCTGGACCAGGAGATGTAGCCCAAGAGAGGGGTGAACTCCTTTATCATTTGTTGTGTTATGTGTTTTCTTTCCATTGATTATGATTTTGTTTATATGCATCTTGAATGAGTAAATCCTATTAAATTTGTGTTGCAAAGTTGATCCATTTTCTTTTAACACATAAATTTAACTTGCAAATATTTTCAAGAATAAAATTCTTCTTCATTTTTAGATCAAGTTGGTATCAGAGCATAGGTTTTTGAAGACTTGATTATTTGCAAGTGTTTTGTTTTCTTATGCTCACAAGGTTGAAACTCACAAGAGGAGAAGGTCAACTTGTAGAGCCAAGTTCTCATCCTTCAAGGAGAAAATATATACCATCACCGCAAGTTTCAAAGAGGAATTCACCAAGTATGGCTCATGAAGAGAGTCATGAACATGTTCCTGCAGAAGATGAAGATCTCAGAAAAGCTGTCATGGAAATGAGAGAGATGATGAAGATCTTGATAGAAAGGAA
>JZKD02S0658680.1:672908-683503 GCA_000966675.3 Picea glauca
TGGTCCTTTCAAGATTATTGACAAGATTGGTAACAATGCCTTTCGTTTAGATTTGTCTCCTTATATGCAAATGTATGCAGTTGTTAATGTTGAGAATTTGAAATTGTATGAGCCTTCATTGATTGATGATCAAGGAGAGCATATTCAGATTCCTTCTATAGATGATTTTTCCCTAGAATATCTTACAGAACTGCATGAAGACACCATTCTTGACAGGATAATGTGAACTTCAAAACGAGGAAATGTGGAGTATCTTCGAGTTGGTCTTAAAGGTACAAATCCAAGAAAAGCCAAGTGGATTGAGGTTGGAAGAGTGAGGGAACTATACCCTCATCTTCAAATAGACTGAAAATAGTCTTTTGGAGGTCCAAAAGCTTTCCAATGGGGAGGTGTGATCAGGGGATCAATTTTTTCTCAAAAATTCAAAGTGCTTGGAATCGCTTCAAATCAAACAAAAGAGTAGGCCTCATTGTTGTGAACCCAACGCAACTCGTTTTGGTTCAAGCAGACATCAGGAGCGAGAGATATCGCGTTCTATTCAAAATGGAAAACAGACAAAAGAGGGATGTTGATTGTACAGTCCATACAGTCCGTATGGATGATGACGTGGCAGGTCGTACAGATGATGTGGCAGGCCATACGCTGATGTGGAAGACAGTTATTGGATAGTTGGTATGTGACGTGTTTTTTGGCATCGAATGGGATGGTGACACGTGGCCCAATCAAAGGCTACCACGTGTCACTTGTTGGTTGGTTAAAACCTTTGCACTCAGCAAAAGTCGACCCCGTGACCTCCGGGAAGGGTAAAGCTTTGGAAAAGGTCGCCCAACCGGTGCACCCACACATGTTCCTTGTTATGTATATACATTGCATTATATTTAAATTTTTTTAAATGTATGTGGGGTCATGGACCAGGTCGGGGCATGGACCAGGCCGGGGCTAAGCCCCGGCCCGTGGTCATGTGTTGTATTGTATGCGACTAGAGATACGGTGGTTACCACCGTAACCATGTTATAATCATTTAATATATGCGCGGTTTGGTATACCATGTGACTACTATATATATACATGTGGGTTAACATTACAGTTATCAAACGGTTGTTTAAACTTAAGCCATGTTGTGTTGGCACGTGGTCATGTGACTACCATGTGCCCACGGGCCTTGGTAGTTAGGGCCAGCGCGTAACCGTTCAACAGTTTGGACCGGTTGTGCGGTTGCGCCCGGTGCCAAGTTTTTACGCTTTAAATTGCGTGTGGGCTAGGTTGAGCAGGAGAGGTGCAATTTGTAGATGCAGAGACAACAAGCTTGAAGGGGAGACTTCCAAGAAGCCTATCTACTTCATTTTTTGGCCAAACGAGGTGCCGAAAAAGCCCAGCTAGGGGTTTTTGGATGTTCTGAAGCCATTGGAGTAGTCTATTTGTCATTTTGAGCATTGTAAAGCACATTTTTTAGCACTTTGAGAAAATAACACAAATGATCCATCAGAAGATGGACTAGGAGATGTAGCCCAAGAGAGGGGTGAACTCCTTTATCATTTTTTGTGTTATGTGTTTTATGTTCATTGATTATGTTGTTTTTTATATGCATCTTGAATGAGTAAATCATATTAAATTTGTGTTGCAAAGTTGATCCATTTTCTTTTAACACATAAATTTAACTTGCAAATATTTTCAAGAATACAAGTCTTCTTCATTTTTAGATCAAGACTTAAGACTAAGAGCTCACCGAAGCAAGGTAAAGGTCGAGGCCTTTAGCCATGGATAAATCTTCCAAGTAGCAGAAGGAAGTGCATGCTTAGGAGGGAGAGTACAAATGCCATTGGATTAGACCAGAGAAGAGATATGAGCTGTCGAATTTCCCACGTCCAGGGAGCAGTGGAGAAGTGCACAGAGAAGGGAAGGATCTAAACCGTCAGATCTTATCCATAGAAACCAATAGCCTTTAGATATGTCAGGAGTTGCGAGGGAGTTAAGCCCTCATACAATAGAGCGGAGACGAAAGTCCTGAAAGGTGTTGGCACATCGGGATTTCGACATTTGGGATATCGGAGGTCCTGAGGATGAGCAATCAGGACACTCCACATCAAAATTCCCGAAACAATGAATTTGATCTAAGTCATCCATATGAAGGAGGATGTGTGTCACGTGATCATCCATTTCAGAGATTCAGGCACTGGGACTCACAGAGGTAAGCATCTTGATTTCGCGAGTAGAGAAGTCTCGAGGAAATCTAAGCCATTCATCTGAGAGTGGACACGTGTCGCGAGATCCTCTCTATCGGGGACTTGGACATTGAGGTTTAGAGAAGGAAGTCCTTCGAATTCGCGAGTGGTGAAGTCGTGAGAGAATCGAAATTGTCCATCGGAGGGGGACAGGTGGCAGAGATCAAAGGATCTCGCGAACTAGGGGGTTTGCAAGGGGAGAGCCCAAGAGTTGGGAGCTTCAAGTCATGAGTGGCGAAGTCACAAGGATCGAAGACAGTCATTGGATCTGGGTCAAAGGAGGATCGTAAGATGAGAGCCTCATCGCGCGTTTTGTGTACTCAGAGGTTTAGGGGTTGAGAGGACCTCGTCTTGACTACTAAAGTTGCGAAGTGTCGAGAGCCGAGGATCGTGTGGACATGCGACAGAATCACAAGGTGGGGACCACATGATAGATAGGCAGACACACGTCACCTAGATAAGGGAGTCAATGCTTCATTGATTTGTTGCATCTCAGGGATTCGCGGGATAAGAGAATGAAGGCTCGACGCTTCAACCTGGGAGGTTGTGAATAGCGAAAAGCGTCAAGGAAGGAGTCAACCTGGTGTTGACTTATCGCGTCTCGGGGATTCACGAGATAAGAACATGGGAGCTCGACGTTGAAACTCTTGAAGTGGCAAGTAGTGAGAGGTGCTAGCGCTTATCCTAGCTGGCGGTCATGCTCAGAAGGTGCTGACAGAAAGGAGCCATAACCATTTCGTGATTTCGGGTCTCGCGGGATTGGAAAGGAGGAGTCGGGAGCTTCGACTCGCGAACTCGCGAGATCGCGAGTTGTGACAAGCACCATTGAAATTGGGCCTTGTTCATAGCTCTATGGTCGCTAGGGAAAGGTAGAGCTCGCGCCTGGTGAAATTTGCACAAGGGAGCTTCCCAAAGGACCTGTGGATCGATAAGTGCAGATTCCAGTAGGGAGTCGAAAGAGTCACTTCAACTCATGAATTAGAGTGAACAATCCTTAAGACCAGGAGGTTGCGCAGAGACTCTATCGAGGATGAGGTGGCATCTACATCAAAAATAGATGGGAATGTCACCCTAGGTTTATAGCCAACAAAAATAACATCCTAACTCACAATTATTAATTATGAGTGCTTAGGCTAGTCTTATTTCAATAAATAGCTTGCTAGAAATTTACTTTTTATTTAATTTTCTGAACATGTTAGTTGCTGAAATATATGTAAATATAGAAGTAAAGTCACCAAGATGACAATCAAGACAGATGAGACATAAAACAATCCTTTATTTCATTCAAATTCACCAAAGAGTCATTCTCTTTACAAAATCTCATGCATAAATTTTGGACCAAAGTCAAACTTAGACATCCCCGATGGAACATACAAAAGGACCTCTGACAGAAAACCAAAACTGAACTCTAAAATTTGGATCATCTTGCCACAGATTGTTGTCCACTAGACTCTTCACAATAGCCTTTGTTATTCATGAAAACTAATTCACAAACAGACACGTCTACATAGACTATCAAAGATAGATCAACACCTCTGAAAAACAAGTGTCTGAATGATGTGATTCATCCTTGAATATTGTTGTCTACAATAAGACCCTGCTATCATAAAAGAGAATTAGGCTTGTGATGAATAAATGAATGAATGAAAAATGAACTATCTAAACATAAAATCAAAGAGAAACCTTAGTATGTTTATGCTTCTATCCTCCTCTTGTTCCTCCCTTTCCTTTTGATTTTAACCAATTAGAATTGGTTGAATTAGTTGAACCAACTCATTAGTTAATTTAATTAAAGACTCAACTAAATTTAGTTAGGGGGGGGAATAATAATAATAATAAGGGTTATAAATAAATAAAAACTAGTAGGTGGGAACCCTTGTGACTCCCATTAGCTCATAACAATCATAAAAATCATAACATAACCATTATTTAAGTAAAGCACACCTTCTTGTGAATCCCATCCACATATTCCATTTGACAATTTAGCTCATGATATTTGAAATTATTTCCAAAAATATTACTCATATATCCAAAATAAAACATGTTGTCCAAAGATGCCTGAAGTCAAATGTCATAAAACAATAAATAAAATAAAAATTAAAAGCCATATTTTCCACTTTGTGATGCAATCTTTCCTTGATTGTTGTTGTCACCCTTCGTTTTCCCTAAATTTTCCTTTGGTTGCACTGAGCCCTTGGACCTAATATCACTGATCACATGGGAACAATCATCCCTCAAATGCATCCAGGACGACATGTATTTGTTAGAGCCATTGGACTGTGAGGAAGGGGAAGTAATGGATTTTCCTTTATCAAGGGCATGGTGGGCCTTAGTTTTCAATCTCTTGATAGCATGGGAGGATTGCACTGGTGAGTGGGGAGCAACTTGGACAATCTGGTTGTTAGGCGGAGGAACAGGCAAGGATAAATTGGGTCAACCACGATGTTGGGAGACTGTCGGGTGGACAATCTCTTACCATCCATCATTTTTAGCAACCTCAGGTTGCAACGAGATGTGAGGGGGCACAGGGATACTAGGAGCTTGCAGAACTTGGAAGGGAGGCCTTTTAGGAGTAGGTTGGACTACTCCCTGCCCAATCCAATTGAAGACTTTGGCCTGAAACAACTAGCCAAGCTCTTGTGAATAAGAATCAAAATGTGTGGAGAACCTTGGCCTTCTTGGGCCTCTGTTCCAATTACCTCTACCTATGTTTCCTCAGCTATGACTACCTTGACTGAAAAAAATCATTCCTACATGCATGATTGATTAGAAAATAGTCTTTTAAATAACCATACATGACAACTCTTAAAAATATGAAATAGATTTGGCTCAGAAATGTATCACACTCATGCAATCCAATCTATACAAATTGTTTTACTCTTTATCAATGAGTAGAGGGTGAAAAAGGGTTATGGGATATGTGAGGGGTTTGTATTGAGAGAAAAATGATATAATGAAGGGGAAATGAACATGGTTACTACTCAATGAAAACAACAGTCAATTGTAAGGCAAACCAATAAAACATCATTGTAATCCAAACAAGACACTGCCACTTTCAAATTCTTTAACACTGAAATTATCTTCACTGTAATCAATCTTAGAACAAGGAGTGAAAAATGAATATGGGAAGGAGATGGGATTTGTAATTAGTGGAAATTGAAATAATGGAAGGGAAAAAGAGTGATTATCGTTCATAATATTAATTAAGTGATCCATAAAACATTATGTGAAAGGAGATGCACTAACCAACAATCATTGTGACCAAATAAAAAATATTGTGTATTTAATTAGTTCATTATTCAAAATCAAATGTCCAACACAGTGCTATCACAAGACAGTATGCATTCCACACAATCTATAAAGGATTTATGTTCCTTTCATTTATATACTTTTCATCTTGTAACAATTCTCAAATAGTAACCATTTCCACTCTGTTAACCATCAGAATCAACCACTGCCCACACACTACTTCAATCAACAAATACACTCAAAAAGTCATGTTTCCAAAATTAACAATGAAGTCACACTATCATTGAAATCGGGCCTATCATTTAGAATGAAATGATATTCATTAAACATATATAGGGGCAGTAAGCCCAATAATCCAGATTAAATTCCAAAACCCAAATTGACATTTAAACAGACAAATAATAGCCACCATTCCAACACAAGCTATGCACGGAATATTTCAATCATGCAAGTGTAATTCTGTCATTATACAAACCCAATTCAATGTGACTCTAACAAGCTGGGATATCCATCCAACATGACGAGGTATCAACAACATCCCTATCTTCATAAAACCAATAATCGGATTGTCACAAAAACGTGCTTAAAACTATGTGACTATTTCTTAGTTTGGAACCCAAAATTATCCATATCATGCACAGTGGGAAGGCACCCAAAACACTACGATGCAACATTTCCATTCTACAATTTAAACACATAGTCATAGTTATTAACTCAACCCCTCGTGTCGAGATATAAATCTAATACAATAATGCTTCAAACTAACCAACCATGTTGTGTAAAAACTCGGGCTCATGCAATTGAATAATCATAACGCACGGAGTGGATGAAATTCCTACAGTCATCTCGATTGCAATAAACGTTTGGCCCCAAAAGAAATCATAGTTTCAATTACCAAGAATTCATGGTGTAGAAGCACCACACACACAATTGTAGTACACAGGATCATCATTTAGAAATTGTAACCAATTCCAAGTTAAACATCCAAATGATCTTAGTGCAAAAGGACAGTGATTGTGTCTGAACCAACCAATTCACCATTATTGTAACAATCAATTGACCTAACAAGCTTTGGAAACCACACATACCCATGCATTGACTTGAATTGGGGTTGCGACCCCCTCAATTAAACAATACTTAGTTATTAAACATAAGGAGAGCGATTGTGTATTTTGAATTGTGCAATTAACAATGCAGGGTTTACCATTTTATAACAGAGGCAGTGACTAAATACCAAACCAACATGACTTTCATATGACCAAATGGGTGAACCTACACTTATATTAGTCGAAAATATACAACCATCCAACAATAACCAAGTAGTAAACCCAAAAGGTCGGGCCGGTCTTCTCTATCAACCTTCAGACTGGAGGCTAAGGGTTTGTTCATGTAGCTAACACATGGAGAACAGATCCAACTCCTAGTAATGGTGAAAACTCCAAGGCAAATGGTGCATACATAGAGAGAACCACTACTCATTCATGGACAGGTAACAAATCCCATGACAGGGGGCTCTAATAGAGGAGCAAGACTCTAACTCGTCCAATAACGATACTTAACACATACAGGGCATAACCCTTGTGGTTCTCTAGTCAAACAATACATGCTAACAAGATTTTCATTAACACCATGAATTTAAACCCTGCGTTGGAATATGCATCTATTACTTGCCAAATGTGCCATCCACATCATATATCCCATTTCTAACTTGAGCATATTTCATGTCAACTATACAATCCAATAAACCATGTACCAAATCATCCCAATAGCACGATCCACATCAACTCATACCATAACATAATCACTATGCATATTCATTATATAACTCAAAAAAAATTGCATAGCTACTAATCTAATAGCTAGGATAGCAATGACTCATTTAAAAATCGATGAATGTAGCATAGTATATAGCATGTTTTAGTTTCTTCCTTTTTCATTTGATACATTGTTTTCTGTTTCTTTCCAATTGCTTGTCTGTGTTAATTTGCTAACATGTTTATTGTGCAGGTCTCCTCACAATAGATCCCAATAACTGATAGCAGTGATATCAATGGATAGTATAGGCCTTAGTAACATAAGGAATCAATACTTCATAAGCGATTCCATAGTAAAAAAAAACAAGATCTCATCAACCATGTAAGTAGTGTCGAACATGCACACAACATCAAAGAAGGACCAAAACCTGATCTCCAATCTACAAGGGGGTCCCACCTACTAGTATTATTTAACTTTTATAATAATAGGTTGTAGCAACACTTTGTGGGAGAAACTTCGTTGACATTTTTTAATCATCAACACGTGGCACTAGCTAAGTGGCTTCCATGTGTTACCTAGATTCGTAACTTTCATATACCTAAAGTGCCAACTAGACCTTGATAATTGTAACCATATGATTGGGCCACATGTCCTTACTGATGTGGATCTTCTGAAGTGTCATATGTCTTTCTCCTTTCTATCATTACTCTATATTGGATGATCTAGTTTTCACTTGAATTCTTAATCCAACGTCCCTCACTCACTTCAATACTTTGGGGATCTAGCCTTCAAGTAAATTTACATGTTTCTGACTCTTTTTCTCTGAAGTGGTCAGTGTTGAAGTTGACCACCATTGGAATCGCCTATAATCATCCAATGGTCATCATGAATTTCCCAGATCTAATGGCCCCCATTCACTTCGATAATTTTGGTCTCCGGCCTTCGGGTGAACTTACATGTTTCAGACTCTTTTTCACTAGAGTAGGTCAAATCCATAGTTGACCACCTAATCCAATGGGTCGTATTGCTCCTGAGGAGATCTTAGATCAATGGTCTGCATGAGTTTGTTTAATTCGAGACTCTGGGATATTGTGGCTTACCTTGTCCTTCCACTAAACTTGATTGAATGGTCAAGAATTCATATGAATTCCCTCCTTGATCTAACGAATGGCGAGATTTTGTGACTTCGAGAGTTCGTTCCTCTTCCTCATCTCCAATGTTCGTTGAAGTGGAAAAGTTTCGATGTCCCGAAACTTACGTTATCCTTCCACTTGGATTTGATCAATGGTTATAACTCATCTGATGGTTGTGATTACTCCCAAAATTTAAATGGATGATTAAATTTCCATGATCCTTCACAAAGGATTATTCTTTGTAGGCTTTGGCTTCTGTGTGATCTGACACTCCAAGGTTTTCCCGAGAACTATATCAAAAAATATGATTATTCCTTGATTATTTTGGAGTTTTACTGTGGGGATTTCAATCCTAATATCACTTCTACAATGCACTCTCCCTTATGAGATTTAGGAACATAGGATCACTTTTTTATCCTATCATGATCAACATTGATCATGAATTGCTTCAGTCCCAAGGTGATGTTCCTCTGTCCCATGGTGATATTCCTTTTCCTCTGATTACTGTACATTTTTTACTCATGTTGACATCAATTACAACACATAATCAATAATGCCAACAATATCCCCCTTTGGCATTGAGGGAAACATATATGTAAAAAAAAAAATACTTTTTCTCCCCCTATCACTGATCTGATTTTTAGGTTGGGGGATTGAGATTTTAGTTATACCAAATACTGATACCAAATTTATTTTACTATTTTTCTCCCCCTTTGACATCAATGAAAAAGAGTTAAATTTTTACTATTTTTCTACCCCTGTGAATGTGTCAGTTGTTATCTCAATCTCTTGGGATTTGTTTTTCAAATAAGTAGTTTTATTTATACCAATTTTTGTAGTGATCAATTATTTTAACCCTTAATCCAATGAATTCCTCATTTGATGACCAAATTAAACACTCCCCCTGAGTTTTTTTTGTTTCATAGGGTTTTTATTGTCTTCTCCTTTGTCTTAATGGACAGGGTTTTGAATCTTACTAATCTTATTGATATGTTTATTTATTCTTGTTGATATTATGATCTTTCACAAGAATACCATTGATCGATACCAATTAATTTAATTTCCATTCTTCAACCAATTTAATATCTTATTCACAGTCCTTCGACTCTACAGAAACCAACTTCAACTTTTGTCCCTTAGAAATAAGATTGAATTGGTCCTTTCATTTGTTGTTTGTTAAGTCCTCTTCATAAGTTTTTCATTCTTTTGGAAATTCCATATTGGTTTTAGATCATGCCATACTTTAGTAGTATTTTGTAGTACTTACACCAAATCATGTTGTAAAATCCTTCCTCCTTCCTTTATTCATATTTTTTGTTGAGGGGAAATTTATTAGTTCATGAAAATAACTTGGGAAAACTTCCAAGATTTTCACTGCTCAATTATTCTGGTTGATATGCCATTGAAGATTCATCATTGTTCTGTGTAAGTGAAACTTCTTCATTTTCCTCTTTGGGATTTTATGTTTTCATTTTTATTTTATTGGTTAATGTATTCTTGATATGCATGATATCATCAAGATTTGCTATTGTGTCATCTTCTTCTTTAGGAACTCTCCTTTCCTGATTTTAATCCATTTCATATTCAAATCTCTGAATTTCACATTCTTTATTAGGAACTTCACTCATCATTTTCTTGTTATCAATTTCTTCATTTTCAGGTGCCAGATCATCTCCCTTGCTTTCTATTTCATATTTTCTTCTCCATACCTTTTCATGAGATATTTTGTTTGTAGGATGTTTCTTTTCTAGATTTGTTCTTTTAGACTTGTCATTTATTCTTTTCTTCCAACCTTCATTATATTTTCTTCCTGACTTGTATGAATTATTTTTCATGGATTGACTTCTTGATTTTCTACAGTTTTGGGATTTGTGACCAAAACTATCATAGTTGTAACATCTCATTGTTTGAAAAAACTTTGTTGAGTGACCAACATAATTGCATATCCAACATCTTATTAAGCTATTGTCCCTTCCTGAATTTTTGTTTTCTGGACTCTTTCATTCCAATGCTTTGTGACCAAAGCTATTACAAGAAAAACAATAACAATTGAAGGTGTTTCCATACTTGAGTTTGTTGTGACATGAGAAGTGTGTATTTTGATATGTTTCTTGTTTTTTACTTTTATAACTTTCTTCCTTGACAAAGTTCATGGTTTGTTTTAGGTTTGTGATTGTACTTTATTCTTTTGAGGAGTATGATCCTTTATCATGTTTTTGAATGGTGCTCCATTTGT
>JZKD02S0658680.1:706196-726177 GCA_000966675.3 Picea glauca
ATGCATGGTTCAGATTTATTGGTACAGGTTTACAGCGGTATATCTCACAGTGATAGTGTGACAGTGGTTCCATCATTCTACTTCTACTTCAAGGTGGCAGGACGGGGCAAGGACATGTGGTTGTAGCCACCTTCCGGTTGTAGATGGAGAACATAGGGGGTTGTAGCATCCTTCTGGTTGTAGCCAGAGAATTGGGGAGTTGGAGCTTCCCTCAGATTGTAGCCTGAGAAACTAGGGGGTTGAAGCCTCCTTCCAGTTGTAGCTAGAAAACAAAGGAAGTTGGTGCTCCCAATGAATGTAATTCTTCAAGACATATAAGAAAAATCATTCTGTGGTTTTCTCCCGATTTGGGTTTCCACATAAAACACTGGTGTACTGTGTATGTATATGATTGTTCATTTGTTCATTGCTTATTTACTCTGCAGGTATTGGATGATAATGCTTCATTGATATAACACTTGGATTATATGGTTAAAAGGGATTAAATTTCTTTATTATTGATTCACTCCCCCTCTCAGTAATCCAACAGTTACATCTCGAGCAACTTCAATTCACAATTTTTAATCCTCATCGTTGATCACAGTTTTGGATCAATGGACTGATCATTCTTTTAAAGGACTCATTTCTCGGAATTTTCTTATCCTTATCCAATGGTTGGGATTCAATCATAATATGGACGGCTGTCATTTCCTCTGGTACTTTGCAGCTTCGGGAGTTTTATTCTTTTATAAACTTCCAATTCTCTT
Source organism: Picea glauca (assembly GCA_000966675.3). Lineage (NCBI taxonomy): Eukaryota > Viridiplantae > Streptophyta > Pinopsida > Pinales > Pinaceae > Picea > Picea glauca. The sequence goes on from JZKD02S0658680.1 coordinate 706,943, forward strand.
GGACTAAATTTTGTTGAAGTTTGTATAGTTTAGATGTTTTCCATGTAGCTACACCATCCAACGGTTCATATCAAAAGAACGTTGCATCCACCGGGTTAATTTTCATGCACATTACTTTGTGATTTTTTATATTGACCTTGGATCTTCCTCCTCGAAGAATGGTTTGATCTTATTTTGGGGCTTCCGACACTCCGAGACTCTAGGTAACTCAAACTTTGAATTAGTTCAATCCCTCTGGAGGTTTTTCCTACCTAATAAGTCATAAAGTTGTGGTGACCACTTGTTGTCAGTCAACTCCTCATGCTTACTCTATTCTTCCACTATACTTGATCAATGGTTGAGAATGCTCTCGAAGTAGATCAACCTTTAGCATTACTTTGTGATTTCATCCTTCAGTGATTAGCTAATAGACAAATATTAGATAAGATAGAATTTAGTACTCATGGAGTGATGTGTCTTGTTGACGCCACTATTGACATGGCATTGGTTGAGTGGCTGCCACATGTTACCTAGATTCATGACTTGCATATACCTAAAGTGCCAAATAGACCTTGACACTTGTCACTATCCAATTTGGCCATGTATCCTTGAAGAAGTGGATCTCCTAAAGTGTCATATGTATTTCTCCTTTGGATCATTTCTCTATATGATGATCTATTTTTCACCTAAATTCTTGATCCAACGTCCCTCATTCACTTCGGGACTTTGGGGCTTCGACCTTCGGGTAAATTTCATATTTCAAACTCCTTTTTGTTGAAGTGGTCAGTGCCTAAGTTGACCACCATTGGACTCGCCTATCCTCATCGAACGGTCATCATGCATTTCCTAGATCCGATGGCCCTCATTCACTTTGGGAATTCAGGGCTCCAACCTTCAGGTGAACTTACATGTTTCAGACTCTTTTTCACGGGAGTAGGTCAATGTCGAAGTTGAACACCTGATCCAACGACTTGTATTGCTCCTGAGAAGATCTTAGATCATTAGTCTGCATAAGTTCATTTAATCCGAGACTCTGGGATATTGTGGCTTACCCTGTCCTTCCACTAAACTCAATCAGATGGTTGAGAATTCATCTGAAGTCCCTCATTGATCTAACAGTTAGCGGGATTTCATGACTTTGTGAGTTCGTGCCTCTACCTTATATCCAATGGTCACTGGAGTGGTGAAGTTTTTATGTCTCGAAACTTATGCTATCCTTCCACTTGTCTTTGATCAATGGTTCTAACTAATCTGATGGTTGTGATTACTCTCGAAATTTGAATGGACGATTAGATTCCACAATATTTCACAAAGGATTCTTCTGAGTAGGCTTTGGATTCTACATGATCTAATGGTCCAATATTTTCTCGAGAACTATATCAATGGACAATATTATTCCTTGATTCTTTTGGAATGAGAAGTATATCTGTGATGAAAATTTCTTCTCCTTTCAAGAATAACTCATCCACATATAGTACCAATACAATTGGCTCATCACTCATAACCTTGAAGTAAATGTTAGAACTGACTTTACTCTTGGTAAATCCCAAGATCGTCAGGAAACTATCAATTTTTCCATACCAAGTTCTGGGAGCTTGCTTCAACCCATATAGATCCTTCTTCAACCTACAGACATGAGTCTTTCTATATTTAACTTCAAACCCTTGTGGTTGTCATATATACACTTCTTCTTCAATAACACCATTTACGAAGGTTGTTTTCACATCCATCTTGTGTAACTTCCACTTCATCTTGGCTACAAGAGTTATAATTGTTCTGATAGAAGTGTATCTAGATACAGGAGCAAACATCTCTTCATAATCAATGCCTTCCCTTTGACAAAATCCACGAGATACAAACCTTGCTTTATATTTTTAAATACTTCCATCTGCAGCATGTTTTATCTTGTATAACCATTTGGAATATACCACATATTTGTTCTTCGGTCTGGGAACTATTTCCCATACATCATTCTTTATAATGGATTGGTATTCTTTTGTCATTGAATCCTCCCATTCTTTATTCTGAATGGATTCTTCAAAGAAAGTGGGTTCCTTTTCTATGAGATCACACATCAAATCCATATAAATAGATAATGGCTTAGGTTTCTTGATTTTTCTCATGGTTCCTTCTGGGGCACCATACTTCTCTCCATATTGAATAAGTTCCATTTCCCAAGATGTCTTTCTCTTTTGAAAGATCATCATTTGGGGAGGTTCTTGAGATTTTTTCATATCATGATCTTCTGGAATCTCGTCATCAAGGGTAACTGTAACTTCCCTCACTAGTTCTACAACTCTGGGAGCTATAGGTTCTTGTTCATATACTTCTTCAAGTTGTCATATCATTTATTTCTTGAGTGTTGCATCTTCATCAAAGGTTACATCTTTGTTGATAGCAATATGATGGTAACCTGGTATGTAAGTTTTGAAGGTCTTAGAGACATCACATTATCCAACAAATATTCCCTTGTTTCCTGAAGGGTCCAGCTTGGTTCTCCTTTCTTTTGGAATGTGTACAAACACTGGACAACAAAATATCTTGAGATGGCTTACTTATGTCTTCTTTTCGGAGAACATTTCTTCGGGGTTTTTGAATCCAAGTGCACTATGGGATAATTTGTTTTGTACTTACATTGTTGTTCTTGTTGCTTCATCTCATACGTGAATTGGAAGATATTGATCGTGGATCATAGTATTCACTGCTTCCATTATAGTTCTATTCTTTCTTTCTACTACACCATTTTGTTTAGGATTATAGGGAGTGGTGAGGTCCCTCTTAATCCCAACATCTCGGAAAAATATTACAAATTCTTTTGAGGTGTATTCTCCTCCATTATCTGACCTGAGTGTATTGATTTTTATTTTGTAGATATTCTCTATCAAGGCTTTGAATTCCTTGAATTTTCCAAATACTTCATCTTTTGATTTCAATAAATAAACCCAAATTTTGCGATAATAATCATCAATAAATGACACATAGTATACATACACACTAAGAGACATTGATGGCATCGGACCACATACATCTGAGTGGATGAGATCCAAGATTCCTTTTTCTTTATTGGCACTCTTTTGGAAAGGATTATTTATGTTATTTTCTTGTGCACATCCCTTGCACACACCTTTATGATCAACCTTCAATTCTGGTAGACCTGTAACTACCTTTCTTACACATGACAAGTATTTGTAGTTCATGTGAGCTAGTTTTCTATGCCAAATTTCACAAGGACTCTCAGTGGAGTGAGTCAAAGTTGCATCTGAGTGACCTTTTAACTTATACAGGCCACCTTCTTCTGTTACAATGACAATTGCATCTTCTATGGTTTTTCCTTTAGGCCACATAATAACTTCACCATCTATGAATGAAACCCTGAAACCTTTCTTATCTAAAGATGAGATAGAAAGTAAGTTCTTTGTAAAACCTGGTACACATAATACATCCTTCATTTTCATCGAGGTCTCTGAATCAAGTTTGGATGTGGATTCTCCCACTCCTTTGATAGGGTATTGGTAATCATCTCCAAGTGTAACTTTCTAGGGAAAGTTATTTTCTGTAAGGATAGAGAGAATGTCTCTCTAACCTATCATGTTCTTAGAGGTACCATTATCTATGAGCCAAGTATCCTCTCCCAGTGATATAGATCCTGAGAGGGAGGAAAATAAAACATAGTCTTCAATATCTTCTTTAGTCAAGTTCGTGAGTGGCTCATCATCTTCAACTGCATGGGCATGAATTATTTTATTATTTATCTTCTTGTATTATTCTCTTATAGAAGGAAAATTATTAGCAATATGTCCCATCTTATCACACCGATAATATTGATAAGAGGAGAAATCATTTTCTCTTCTTTGACCCTTCTGGAATTTCTGGAATCTCCTTGGAGGGTGAGATTGTTTATGGAAGTGGGTGAATCTCTTTGGAGAATGAGATTCCTTATTGAGGTGGGTATCCTTTTGGAAATGAGACCATCTCTTTCCTCCTTTATCATGAGCATATAAGGCTTGGTATTCATTCCTTAATAGTACTCCTTCTCGGTTGGATACTCTTGCTTCTTCTTGAATGCATTCTTCCCACAAACTGTAAAATTGTAGTTTCTCCTTCCTTGCACAGATGGTTTGAATGAAGGCATCCCAAGGTATTGTGAGACCATTAAGAGTTGTCATGATGAGTTCATATTCATCCAAGTTGTCTCCAATTTCTTCTAATTGTTCTTTGAAATGAGTAACCCTAGAGAAATAGTCTTGAATTGTTTCTCCTTTCTGCATCTTTGTGTTCTTGAGTTGGGTTCTCAAGTTCATATTTCTCTTGATGTTATTTCCTTCATATATTATGGTTAGGGCATAAAAAATATCTGTTGGATTATTCTTATAAGAAACTTGAGGGATCAAGTGATCTTTAATGGAGTCTGCAATGATCATTTTGGCCCTAACCATATCCTTCTTGTACTTTTCCTTGGATGCATATTCTTCGGGTTCTGGTACATTCTCTTTTATGAATATTGCAAGGTAATTATCTTCAAGAATGAGTGCAATCCTGTACTTCCAGGCACTAAATTTTTCCACACCTTCTAACTTGTCAACAAGCTTGGTGCTTGTGGACATGTTGACCTAGAGCTGGGAAAATGACCAAAAAATGAAAGTGCTCAGAAATTTAATGTGAACTTACCAGAAGATGCATTGCACTGAGACAAGTAGGTTGGAGCTATATATTTTTAGAAAATCCATATTTTACCCCTTGAACTTGGACCTGCGCAAATCTGGACTGGTACTTCTAGTACTGGTTCTGGTTTCCTGGTTTTCTATTTTTTTGGTATCAGTCAAAACTAGGGTCTCACTTTCCGGAGGATCTGGACACTAAAAATGTGTGCTCAAGTTGTCAAGTGATGCGCTAGGTTAGGGAACACTTCCCTAGATGATTTTTAGTCAAAAATTCACTTCTAATAAAAATCCTTAATTTTCTTGTACGACAACAGTGACGTTTTTTATTACCTAGTGAAAGGTGCTCTATTTAATAAAGCTTTGATACCATGTTAAATTTAGAGTTGCTATTAAGTTATTTTCAATTTAATAGACAATAATAGCATAAGGAGGATCACTGAAAGAAACACAATCACAAGGTACACAACATTTTATCCTAGGAAACCCTCATGGGAGAGAAAACCCAACAAAAACTTCCTCAATAATAGATTTCCAATACAATGCCAAGACTAAAGACCAAAAAACTAGAGAATATCCAATACTGAGCAATGCACCTCTCTCTCCTTATTCTTGCAACTGTAGCTAGCTTCAAAACTTGTGCACTAGATGAGTGACTTGAATGAGTGATAGAATGAGGCACCATCTTCTCTTATTTATACTAACTGAGGGGCGCTAGGGTTGTGTCTTTTCACCAAGTAGGGTCGACTCCCAATAGTGGTTAAAACCACTTTAATGAACTTTAGGGGTTGACTTCTCAAATATATCCTTATGAATAATGTTTGACCAATCCATGAAAGGGGATTGATCTATATAATAATAACTCAATTATAAGTATAATATTCTTTGCAGTTACAATATTTCAACAACCTTCATTGTCACATTTCATTGAGGTTTTGACACAATACCAGGATAAGATCATTCAAATGGGAATAATAAAATGCCCCAAGGCACATGCACTTGTTATTCATGATGGAATCAGCTCTCAAAATTCTAAATCTAAACCAAAAGAAAAAGGAAAGGCACATCCAGATCCAAAGAAGGAAGGGTAATCCAAACCCTTCAATGATTCCCTATATTATAAAGGTGGAAAAAGAAAGCAAGGGAAGAAGTGTGGTTACTACAATCGTTAGAAACATCCATAATCTACATGCATGAAGAGGAAAATAGATCTTATGGTCCAAATACTTCATAAGAACAATCTCAGGGACTTCATTCCTAAGGCTGCCAAGAAGAAGTCAGAAGATCAATCCCCTAAGAAAGGTAATCTTCATGTATTAGTATATATTCATTCTTCTCCTGGTACATGGATTGTAGATTTAGGATATTTGCATCACATGGCAACCAGAAAGGATATTATTTCATGTGTAACACATAGAAAAGGGCCTTTTATCCTCGTGGGGGGTGACTCTCTAATCGAGGTCACCGGAAAAGGGAGAGTGGAACTAGATCATGGAAGCTTTGAGAATGTCCTTCATGTTTCTCAACTTTATGTGAATCTTCTCTCGGTGTATCAGATTAAAAAATCAAGATCAAGAAAAAAGGTGGAGTTCACACCAAACTCTGTTTCCATATTTGACATGCAAGACAAATACAAGATTGTTTTTGGGGAGGTAAATCATAAATCTTGGTTATACACTTTCATTAAATTTATTAAACGTGATTCCTTTTTAATACTCACCCATGTTGATGAAAATAGTATATTAGGGCATGAGAGGTTTGGTCACCTGAACTTTAAGTACATGAAGTAACTTAACAACAAGGGGATGGTCACCAGGTTACCCGATGTTCATTTTTCCGAAGGGGTTTGTAAAGGATGTGTCTTTGGAAGAAATCCTCAAGAGAAGTTCAAGAAGGGGAAGGATCACAAGGCCTCCTCTCCATTGGATCTGATTCACAGTGATCTCATGGATCCATTCCCACATTCATCCATCAACAAGGAAAGGTATATGCTTACATCTTTGGATGATTACTCACATTATACTTGGTATTTTTTCTCAAACAAAAGCCCGAGGTCTTTGAGAATCTCAAAGAATTGAAAGCGCTTGTTGAGACTCAATCAAGGAGAAATATAAAATCCCTTCAAACAGATAATGGGGGGGAGTATGTAAACATATATGTTCAAAATATTTCTCTTTAATTTGGGATAAAGTTGTATCATAGAGTACCATATACTCCATAGCATAATGGATTTGTCGAGCGGAAAAACAGATCTCTCAAGGAGATGGAAAGTTTCATTCTACATTCAAAGGAAATTCCTCCCAAGCTTCGAGTTGAGGTACTTAATTTTGCCAATCACATTCATAAAATAAATTCTCACAAATATGTTAAGGATATGAATCCTTTCGATGCTTGGAGAGACAAAAAATCGGAATTCACCCACTTCTGTATCTTTGGATCATGTGCATGGGAATGTATTCCCTATGAGAAGAGGAAAGCATTAGATCCACAGAGCCACCCATGCATCTTTGTTATTTATCTCAATGGTGTGAAGGGTTACATATTATACGATCCCTCTACGAACCAACTCATCATTGAGCACAGTTTCTATTTCAAGGAAAGTCCCTCGCATGCTCCACATGAGCAACATGCAGAGGATTTTGTACTTCGACCAGTTGCTAATGATGAGTCCAAACATTTGGATCATAAAACATATATGAGTTTTGGCACAGATTTCAAGGATTTAGAGGATATATATGCATAATCAGATCATTCAAATGCACATTCAGAACATTAATATTCAAATTTAGTACATGCAAATGAGGAGCTAGAGTAGATTCCCAAGTGGGCATAGTCCACACTTTAGGATGCAGGAGACTTTGTTGGGGATCTAGCAGATCTGAGGAGGAACAGATATTAGTTTGATGATCCTCCTCATTTACTCCCTTACATTGAACCCATGATGACTTTTCACTGTTATATGGTTCAATCGTCAGACCCGCATACCTATAGAGAGGTTGCAGGGAACCCCTTATGGGAAGCAGTCATGCAGGAGGAGTACAACTCTCTCCTCAAGAACCAAAATTGGGATCTGGTTCTACTTCCTTCAGAAAGTAATCTTTTCATATGTGAATGGGTCTACATGACCAAAAAGGAAGTGGATAGACAGGTGAGAAGACACAAGGAAATATTGGTTTCCAAGGGTTTTCAATAGATCCACTTGATCGATTATGATGAGACATTTTCTCCATTAGAAAAGTTGGATTCTATCAGGTTGTCCCTTGCCATTGGAGAAACCAAGGGATGGGAAGTACATAAGATGGACATGAATAATTATTTTGTTCATGGGGATCTCTCAGAGGATATTTATATGGAGAAACCACACGGATTCATACAAAATTCATCTTTAGTGTGTCAACTCAAAAAGTCTCTATATGGCCTCAAGAAGGCACCTAGAGAATTGTACACAAAGATGGACTCCTAATTTCTCTCCAAGAATTTTGGTAGGTGAAAATCCAATCCCAATTTCTACATGTTGAAGACCACTGACTCATTGTTGATCCTAGTCTTTTATGTGTATGATATTTTGATCATCTCCATCTCAGTTTTAGTGATTGTTGCAATCAAGGGAATTCTTTATGAAAAGTTTTCGATGATGGACACGGGTCTAATACATTTATTTATTGGTATTGAGATCATCCAGGATGCTTCAAGCATCAAGCTATCTCAGGATAATTATTCTTGAGATTTCATGGAGAGATTCCACATGAAAGACTCCAAGTCTTCACCTACACCCTTCTTATCTGGGGTTAGACTTAAGGATGGTCGGGATACACCAATGGTGGACAACACCTTGTATCGATAGCTTGTGGGGATTATTTTGTATCTCAACCACACCTGACCAAATTTATCATATGTAGTAGGGGTAGTATCTAGGTACATGCAAGAGTCACATGAGTTACACTGGAAGGATACCAAGTGCATCCTCAGAAACATTTAGGGAACCATTATGTATGGCCAGTACTCAAGGAATTTCCCTCTCAGTCAGATGTTTGATGTTTTCTATTAATCAATAGCATAATTACATGCTTCATAATCACATTATATGAAGTCTTAACATAATTACAATTATGGTGGAAAAAGGGTATTACAATATTAATGTGGAAGAGCTTGGACAACTCCTTCTCGTCCCAATGATGAAGGCTACTCAAATTCACCTCCTTTTGCATAGATGTGCAGAAAATATTTTCATTCACATCCGAGCTATTTTTAACCCAATTGCTTGAATTTGTGGCTAAAATATTATTTTCTTTATGTCCTTCATGTTCATCTCTGGATGCAGTTTCCATCATTTTTCCTCGGTATGGCCATCAATGTTGCAATAATTTCAATGGTTGTTGGGATATTTTCACTAATTTGTAGTGGATGTTTTCTTATTATCTTTTCCCTCTTTCCACTTCTTCTTTCCCTCCTTGGAACCTTCCTGGTGCTCTTTCTTCTTCGAACCACTTGGGTTCCCCTTCTTTTGGCCTATATTTTCCAGGTATTATTCTTGTACACACACCTCATCCATTGTCCTTGGATTGAAGAGAATCACCTTATTTCGTAGATGACTATGTAAACCCCCCAGATACTTGAGGAATACATTTGGGTTATTGGAAGAGATACTCATCATTATGGTCATATTTCAAAATTTTGTGGTGTACTCATGTACACTCTACCCCTACCTCTTTCTGAAGTAGTGCCACCGGATCCATTGGTCCTCTACATACCTGATAGGGTATAATTGGGACTTCATGAGGGTTTTGAAGTCCTCCCACCTAGTTATTGGAGGATCACCCTCCAACCTAAGTATTTCTATATTGATTTCCTACCAGGTTAAAGCATGGCCCTCTAACTTCAATCTAGCAAACAAAATTTAATTATCTTCATCTATATGGTGAACGCTAAAATAAATTTCTATTTGTTGCAACCAATGATTTAGTTTTAATGCATTGATTTCACCTTGGTATGGCTTTATTTCCACTTTCACTTCCATATTGAATAAGGTCTTTGAAGAGTTCAAGACACTTAAACTCGGTTTCACTTTCTCGAATTATTTTTGTGACTCATTTCCTAATTCTTCTTGTTCTCTCGATTTCCCTCTGATCTAATCTCTGAGTTAGAGCCTGTTGGTGTAGAATCGATCAAACCAGGGTCCTTCTTAGGTTACCAACAAAAGGTACCGAAGTAGTCTAGAGCGTTGGAATTTTCATCTTCCTTGAAGAGAATAAGTCTCACTCAAAGTGAAACCAAGACGAGGAAAATAGGGAAGGGTAAGAAGAATACTTAGACAAATCCATACAGTCTCAAGATCGATGTTATTCTTGCGCAAGATAGATTAAACCCAGAGTTGTCTAAACATTCCTAACTCAGATTAAAGAAAACATAGTTGTGTTTAATTCATAAAGAATTTATATCCAATTAATAATATCTGACATAAAGACAATATGAAGCAACATTCAAGATAGTCTGAAGCTAAACAGACACAATAATTTCAAAATTTGGGTCTCTCTTTATATTAACATCAAATGGATCTTTCCAATTACATGATTCTACTTAGTTAAAGACACAACTCGATCATGCCAAATCTTAACAGCAAAACTCTATGCTACTAAGAAACAAGGTTAACTCGAACCCTTGCTCTTCTAACATTACAACAGGACATGACTCTGTTATAGCCTTGGTTTGGTTCCAAAACCCAGACTCTAGAACTATAGATAACATTTACCCAAAATGGACAATAACATAGAACTCAAACTCATTCCAACAACCATCTAAACAACTATCTAAACCCTTTTACAATCATATTCATCCTGTATATATAATCCAATTGGGATCTTTGGGTTTGAGACTTTGAATGCTTTCTTGTTCTTTTTATGTTGTAACTTCTTTCTTCATGTTGGTGTTGCACTGTCTTTCCAACTGTTTTCGATTTCTTTCTTCATTATATTGTCCAGCTCCTATGTGACTTGCACAACTTTCGTTTGACCAAAATTGGGACTGTAGAATTCCTTGCACAACTTCTAATAACAAAATGAAGGGCCCAATAGGATCCGACCACAATCCTTGACTCGTCCTCGAGTCAAGTCCTTAGTTCTTCTGTGGTCTCTGGATTGGCCTATTGTTTTCATTTTCCTTCTATCTCTGCTTTGCTTCCAGTTTTTGTCTGAGTTATTTCATTTTCCTCTTCTTCAAATGATGGGCCCAACTTCAGGACCAATTCCAGGGCTCTCTTCCTTACTCCTTGGAAATTGACAACTTTATCCTATCACTTCCTGGAAAGGAGTGAAGCTTCAGCCACAAACTATTGAGTCGCGTCTATAATGCATCCCTTAGGCTTGGAAGTAACTAGATATTTCCACTCTGAGTTAGTTGTAGCATCTACCTGATGTATCTGCAAATAGGTTTTCTGAATGAAAGGTCAAAACTCTCGTAGATCTTTCTTAGCTATTGATTGTGCTTCAAACAAGGCATTTAGCTCATTTTCTGCTTGTTGGATTTGGTCGAATTTTTCCTGTTGCTCCAGTGAATCCATGGTTATGGAAACTTCCTCATTGAGAGACTGGATCTTTGTGCGCAACTCCTCCAGAGTCTTGTTACATCATGAAATAATACCCATCGAATCACTAACTTCTCGAAAAATCCTTGTTCATTTTGTAGTTCTCTTGTGCAAGGTTGTTCTTGTGTTATTCCCTTTAAGCACGACTCTTTCCATTTTATCTTTAAGCTTTTGGGGCTGTTGTTCTTCTTCACGTTGACTCTCCCGCAACTATGCTTGAAGGTTCTTTGTGTGAATGGAGAGCTCTGACCATTCTCTCTGGAGTATCTCAATCTTTTGCACAGGCTCTCCTACTGCACTAGATTCAAGCAGTTGTGGTGTTGTCCTTCGAATCATTGTCTAGGATTATGCAATCTTTTCCTAGACCCTTTCTAGTTTTTTCTCTTCCTGGATCTTTGCATACTCCTTCTGCATATGGTGTGCTTGTGTGAGGAGTGCTCACTCCTTACAAAACTTTACTTTCCATTTGGCCTGCTAGAGCCTTTTCTCTAGTTGATCAGTTGAATCTCTGATCATCCCTATTAGTTGTGTTGATGGTCATTGAGCGAGGTCACCAGAAGAAGTAGTGGCCTCCCTGGGTACTTGGACCTGCAGTGGCAGTCTACTGGCCATTGAGTGTTCTAACAGTGTCTCTACCTCTTCTTCCCCTGTAGATGGACCTTTCAGCTGCTATGCAAGTCTCATCCTCACCGTTGATGGAAGGAATGGGAGCATCTATGTTTTCTCCAAGAAGTTTTGCACCAGCTATGTGCATTGTTGTGGGTTCTGGAGTACTAGCTCTAGTTTATATTGCAACAATGTTGCACTCTATCCTAACGTTGTTTCAGGTTCCTTCTTAACCTCTGGTACTTATTCCTCTTTCTGGACCACGGTTTCTGTGGTTCCACTTCTTTGGATGGCACTCTCAACATTGATTGTTGAGAGAGGGCGTTGAGGGCTTGGGGATTGTGGTATTGGCACAATTTGATTCTTTTTTGAAGGCAAAGTGTCCTAAATCGATAAAAATGGAACAATTGACTGGATCGGGACTTCAAGGGTCAGACTAGTGAGTTTTGGTACCTACTTGGGTAAGTTGGGGGGATCCAACTGCATGGACTTAGGTTCAGTGGTTTCAGGTTAGATGGTCATTTTTTGTGGTGGCTATGGGGGTTGGGGCGGATATGGGGGTTATGGGGGTTGTTCAGTGATGATGGTGGTGGATACAGTGGTATCTAGTTCAGTGTCATCATGGATGTCAATGATTATTTGGGCCACTCGAGTGGCTACTCGAGTATGAGGTATGGTCGATGAGATTAGTTGAGGATTTAGGATCTTCACCGAAGAGATCCTTGTCCTAGGTTTATTTACTAGGGGATATCTAATGAATGCAATGTTGAGGATGTCATTGACATCTTTACCTGTCATCATAGCTTGCTCCAAAAGTTGCAGGAACATGGGCAATTTCCTCTTCTTTCATTCCAGAGGTTTCATACCCTCTTCCTCCTCTTCTGAGTTTGTATGCATTGGAGAATATTGATTTTTATCCTCTGCGTCCAAGCTCGGCCCTACTCCTTCTTCCTATCCATTTTTCTTCAAGAGCTCTACAAGTAGAAGGTAGTGCATCCTCGACTTGTGTGGGTTTCATTGCACTCCTATCCATGACGTTACTTCCTTTTCAAAGGCCTCCTCGTCTAGATAAAATAGAATCATTCGGGAGTGAAAGTCTCCAGATTTGGCATGCCTTGGCCAAACAAAGGTATGGTGGTGATTCAACTCGAATGAAATATTCCTCATGTTTAGGTTGAGCAGCCCATGTGGTACGCACAACCTCTGAGTTGTGTCTAGTATCTAGTTGTACCACTTCAAGAATGATGCATTGTTAAATGGTGTGTTCTCTGAGTCCAACCTTGAGTGCCAAGGCTTGAACATATTTTCTAATCGTCCTTTATCAGTTGGTGATAGTGGTCTTCCTTAAGGTGGTGTCTAATTCAACATGGTGAATGCAACAAGTAGGTATCCATAGGTGAACGTGTCACTCTTCTCCTGAGCCTCCTCACATGCTACCAGGAGTTCTTCCAGTAGGTAGCTACACCAATTGAATACCACTCCATTGGCACAAAAATCTGTCACTAACAGGGAATCCAACGTGCACTTTCCCTTGCAATAGGACCTCATTACCTTGCTAGCAATCACATAGCAAGTTGTTCTGATTGTCTCTAGTAGGATTGGATCAATCTTGGTTGTGCACCCCCCTCTCTATGTATGAAATCTTTCATACATGTTGGGTTCTCCCTTTTTCTTCCCATGTTTATTGGGGCCTTGGAACCCTTTTGATACATCCTCATCTTCAATGGATAGGCCCATGAGTTGATTCATATCCTCTTCATGAATGGGATATCATATGTCAAGCCATAGGTTCCTTTCATGTACCCGGTTGAAGAAGAACTTGGTCAACCACGCAACCTCACCAGTAGTGTTGAAAACTGGCAAGTCTCAGATATTTGTAATGTTGGAGTTGAAGAGATTGATAAAATCTGTCTTTGACACAAACTACATCCCTCCCATATCATCTAGAGCTACATTCCAGAACACATCAATATTCATATGTGGGAATAATACCTAGTATGTCAGATTGAGGTCGAGGAGCTTCACTTGCTTGACCTTTCCTTTGAGGTCACCCATAACCTCAACTCCGGGATCACATGGATCATCTGGAACTTCTTCTTTGGAGACTGAACTCCAGCTTCTTGTACTTCTCAACATCGTTTCTCTATATTGCTAAGAGACTTAGAACGATTGTATTGGCTTCGGAGTCGCGACTAAGAGAATTTTGCAGGCTCTATGACAATTTAGAAATATCAAACACAAAATAGCAACCAATAAGTTGTGTGTTGAGTTTGTGCAACCTTATACTCAGGCTAGCTGGTGGGATCTGTCATTACTCCTAGGACCACTCATGATTAATCCTATAGACACAACCTGGAGCTGAGTTGTCCGACGAGACTGTTAACAGGGTAAATATATCAGCGAAGTATGGTATTTACTGAACAAGTGGATAGGGACATGACCGACCTCAGGCCTTACCATTTAAATGGTTCATAATATCGACAAGAATACCGAGGGAATCTTCACATATCGCGGCTTTATTTTTTAATAGAGTTTGGATGGGTTATTATAGAGATCATAAAGGATATGATTATACAGGGTGAATTAGATTATGTCTGAATGGCCTAGCCTCTTCCTTCAATGGGATATTGTGCTCGATGATAGATGTGTCGTACGTCTTGAGGTCTTCATATGTCCATGCAAACACATCGGCGAACTCTCTCAGCAACTCTGTGTACTCGGCCCTCTGTTCACTGGTCAGGATGCTTGACAATTTGACGAATCTAGGCTCCTCATGTGAACCAATGTTGCATTCGGTTGTATCGGCATCTTCATTTGAGACCTTGCCCTTTACTGGCACATCATTCCCATCGAACAATCTTTCTAAAGGGACAAGTCCTCTCAGAATGTGATTGCTAGGCAGCTGAATGATCTGATGATTAGCGATTTTATTTAAAAACTCCTCAGGACGAGGGTCACCTTCCAGGTCAAGATCCTGGTCAATGTGCAACGCAGAAAATTCATCCACAGATTGTAGAAACCTTTCAATTTCTAGATCATCCTCGAATACCTTCCAATGCCTGACATTGTTCGACACCGAGGGCCTATATCTTATATCAACATCATTTTCTACCATAGGCGGCAGAGGAAATTTGAGCACACTAGCTGAGACAGCTAAAGAATCAGCCAAAGTATTTTCTCCCCTCGGAATGAAAGAAATGTTTAAAGCCAAGAATAAATTATCAATAAGGTCCCATACTTCATTCTGATAATTCCTGAGCCGGGGATTATGGGCACAATAAGCATTCCTTACCTGCTGAATAATCAACTCAGCATCTCTGAATATTTCTATCTCTTTAATTCCCATTTCCTTTGCGGCCCTCATACCCAAAACAAGAGCTTCATACTCTGCCACGTTGTTGGTGTCTTCAAATTCTAGCTTGTATGACAGGGACACAACTTCTTGAAAAGGTTATATGAAAACCACTCCAGTGCCAACGCCTTCGCTAGAAGAAGCTCCATCAAAAAACATCTTCCACATAGGGAATCTTTGAGAGGAAATCAGATGATCAGGGCTGGGATGTTTTCTGATGAGTAAAGATCTTTCATGGGCATCAGTAAGATGCAGCAAAATAGACCCCAAGTCGGTGTCAAGTGCAAAGATGGGGTGATTGGTAGGGTCTGCTTCATCACTGATAATATAGGCTAGCTAGGCTTCTCTGTATAATCTCCTTTGTTCCCCTCTAAAGACTGGAATGGTGGCATATGTGAGATCCATCTGTAGTGTCCCTCCCAGATTTTTGATCAGCGATCTAGACAGTAGCATACCGAATTTGGGGGGGACGTCGGCTACCACAATATCCATGACCACACTTTTCATGGGCAGCTGAAATAGGGAAACCACTAGGTATTTGATGACTCCTAGGCACTGCACTCTCCTTGAATCAAAGGAATATAAATCATGATAAGTTCTTATCACCTCTAGTCCCAATTCTTCCATGACTATTTTTGGCATAAGGTTATGGGAAGCCCCTGAATCCATGAGGAAGTTTTGCAGCACTTTGTCATGTATGTTTAGGGATGTGTAGAAGGGGGGGGATGAGTCATCTTTGTCTTCTACCATGGGGCCTAAGATGACGGTTGGATTCTCATCTTGAAGGTTTACTGAGTCAGAGGGGGGCTGGGGGGACTCGGATTGTAGCATCTTGGAGAGGGATCTTTTAAAATCTTCATTTTTAACTAGCTCTGAGAATGGGACGGGGATTCTGATCTTTTGAATTTCATGTTCAAAATTAAAGGATGGAATGGGCTTAGGAGCTTCCCTTACCTCGGTGACGGGTTCTTTGACTACTGGAAAATCTCTCTGAGCTCTTTTATCTTTAGTAGAGGCTGCTGCAGATCTAATAGGTTTTTCTGCTATGAGATGTTGGTCTGGGTTGTCAAAGTCTCCTTCTTTCCTTCTCGATCTGAGATTATATCTATTAGAAGTGTGATCGGCCCTCTATTCTTTCCCCAACTCATGAATTTGAGCACTCATCAGTGATCCTTCATATGCAGACTGCGTCAAATGGGGAAAAGGGGGAGCTTCTTCAATACAGTGAATTTCAGGGCCAAACTCATCTATCTCCTCTCTTTCCTCATGATCAACTAGGTTGTTTTGGAGGGGGGTTTGAACCCTTTGATCTTCTCTGTCCTTTCCCCTTTGTACCCTTGGGAAATCCTGAGGCATATTGTTAGTAGGTCGTCTGAAACCTCTATTATCATTGTTCTGGGGATTTCTGTACATGGGCTTCCCCTCTAATTCCCACCTCTCCATCTTGGCAGCAAGTGATTATAGTGTTCTAGCTGTCTCATCTGTCTGATGGGGCAGGGGAAATGAATTAGATGAGGAAGCTTCAGGCATGTTCTTGGATGTATTTCTATCACCTGTGTTCCTGATTCGGTTGACAACCAATATGTCAGATTCTACCTCCACGACCACATCCTGCATGTGGGCCAGTGTAGCAGCTCTTCTCTCCCTTAGCAGTAAGCAAAAATCAGGATCAAAAGCGCTGGAGTAAGTGATATTTGCAGAGGCTTCGGAGGGCTTTATCTCAGCAGGGATTATGTTGTACATTTTATTAAATCTCTTGGAGAAGTCGGGGACAAACTCTCCTTCCTTTCTCTTCAACAACCCGAACTCTGTCATGTAATACATGAAATATTTTTTACCTCCCCACTGTCTCAGAAAGGTACTATCTAAAGCTTTGATTCCATCAATAGATCCAGGAGCCAGGGCCTTGAAGCATTTTCTAGCCTCTCCTTGGAGACTATGGACAAAAATTCTCATCCATACGTCTGTGTGCATGATAACATTATCATCCGCGAAAGTATAAAATTCTGCTAGGTGTTCTTCAGCAGTTATGTCCCCCTCGCCTGTAAACTTGGGCAGCTTCTTTAGGTATCCTTCTGGTGGGAGGGAATTGAGAAGCTGTGGTAATACAAGAGGAGCATACCTAGCGGCTATGATGGCCTCCATTGCGGTCATAGGGGGATTTTCTCCGGCCATATGGATATTATGTAAAGGGGAACTCAGAGGAGAAGGAACTCAGAACATGGATACTAGGGATGAGTTCTTGATGGGAGCGGGAAACAAGAGAGGATTTAAGGAGAAAGCCAAGGAGCTCAAATGAGCAGGTGCGCCTCCTTGTTCAGGAGTGGGGAAATCTTTTGTGGTCGTGGGTCTAAGCCAAGGTACAGCTTCAGAGGAGAGGGGAGTGACAAGGATTTCTCCCTCCAATCCCAGACCAGGAGGGGAAAACTCAGCAGGAACACTCCCAAAATTTAGGAAACGGGAAACTTCTGAAGGAGGTCTATTAAGAAACTGAAGAGGCGAAAACGAAGTTCTTACAGAAGGAGATGGCGGATTACCTGTTTCAGTTGTGGAAGCTTCTTCTTCAGGGGCCTTTCCTTTTCTGAGAACCACCTCTGGATCGGTTTCAGGTATAGCTAGGGGCAGCTGTGGATGAGACCGTGTGTGTCTGCCTCTGAAAGCCACAATTGATAGAGCAGGTTCTCCCCAGTGGAGTCGTCACAATGGAGTCTCCAGGTGCACAACAACAATCTTAATAATTCGGATATCTGATGCACCTTCAGAATCAGTTAATTGTTGTCGTTCAAAACCCGGAGAAAATATTCAACTTCGTCCCCGGCAGCGGCACCAGAAATGTTGGCGAAGGAAGTCACTCCTTGATTGCTAGCAGGAGCAGAGCCCGACGCCCATCAGTTTTATGTCACGATTGTTCATAGATGGGTGATTGAATGGAGGGAAAGTCAAAACAATAGTGTTCCAACTCTGAAACCAGGCCAGGCATGCATAGGTGAGTGAGGTCTTATATAAACTTCAGACAGTGAGCTGTAGTAAAGGGTGAACAGGTGAAAGATTTATATAAGAGAAAAGCAGAGGTCTGTTATAAACAGCAGGTTCCTAACAGACTGTAGAAGAAGGCATCCAAATGCAAGGTCTTCTTGCATTTAAATACAGAAAATCAGAGAATACAATAATGCAACGATAAATCATTTATCATAACAGAACTGCAATAATTTGCGCGAATTAATCAATCACGAACTCTCTTAGAATGAGACGAAAATTAGATGGAGTAAGGAAAATTGTCTATCATAAAACAAGATATCTCATATACAGATGCATAACCTGCAAACTAGAATATCAACTAAAACTTTATAGTAGGGAGCTCTGCTCTACCATCGATAGATACAAAAATGGCGAAAACGCCTTCATATACTCAAAACAACAACAACAACAAAATCGAGACGTTGCATTAAAATATTTGCATCTGCATGGCTTCTGACGATCTGCACCTACAATATTTGAATGATCATGCAACTTATGGCAGACGCAATTGAACTTCTAATAGTTTCATAGGCGAATCGACGTGCCTTTAATTCGTCACCGGACTTTCCCATTATGGCGGAGGCGATGTCTAACCACCACCAACCGCTTCAATAACTGCTTCATCGAGATTGAGGATGGCCCGACTGACTCGATACTTTTGCGACGTGGAAGACCCTTCACGCTTCCACCTGGATTAGCTTAATGGCCTCATGAGTAGACATGGAGGCCAGCGCGAAGGGGTGGGGCGCATAACGGGAGTGGTGACACCGAAACTATGAGGGTGTGATATGAAGTGATGAGGTGTGAAAGAGTTTACGGGGGGGAAGATACATGGTGGGAGGCAATAAGCGAAAGGGGTAGGAGATGAGACATAATGGGCATGATTTAGTAGGAGGCTAATGTGGAAGGAGAGTGGGACACAGGGCACAAAATTTCTCATAAAGAGTCTTTCAAAACTATCCTAGTCTATTATAGATCTGACGGGTAGGATGAAATACCAAGTAGAGGATTTCCTGAAAAAAATTATAAGGAAATAACATAC
>JZKD02S0658680.1:736120-749872 GCA_000966675.3 Picea glauca
AATGGGTTTTTCACCCACTCCTTCGCATTCTAACCCCCCTTACCAGAAATGTCACTAACATTAGGATCCATGGGGGATAGAGTCATCCCTGTGATGCTCTAAGAACACTTTTGTAGGTTCAGTGCCTTGTTGTTGGGCTATGGAGTCATTTATTAAGCTGAAAACAAAAACAATATTTACAAAAACAAAAGAGCCGACTGCAGCTCACAAAAAACATCTTTTCAATAAATGCCCATTTACTGGGTCATTGAAAACTTATTTGCTTTCCAGATCCTGCAACCTGTAAGTATTGTTTGAAAATACTTTAGAGATCGTGAAAGGCCCAAGCCAAAGGGCATCAAACTTACTGTGTTTTCCCTTTTCTTGCCTGGGTGCATCCCATTTGAGCACCAGGTCACTCGACTCGAATTATTTCTTTTTCCCTTTCCTGTCAAAAACCTCCTTGATCTTCTGTTGATGATGGTAGGCCCTGTTCATGACCTTCTCTCTAATCTGTTGCACTTCCACCAGTTGATGAATCCTTCTTACCATATATTCAGGCTCTCCTTCAAGGTCCTGGAGGAATTTCGCCACAGACAAGGCAAGTTGAGTAGGTAAAATGGCCTTTGTTCCGTAAACAAGTTGTTAAGGTGAGATGCCTAGGGACTTCTTTGTTGTCACTCAATCAAACTATAGAGAAAATTTGAGTTTCAAATCCCAGGCCCTTTTATTGTCTTCCAACAATTTCGTAATGAGCTTGATCAGGCTTTTATTGGAAGATTCCGCCAGTCCATTTCCTAGAGGATAATAGGGAGTGGAGTGAATCAGTGAGATCTCATACTATTCACAGAACTTGATGAGAGGCTTAGACCTGAAGGGGGCGGCGTTATCAGTGACAATTCTGCTAGGGCATCCAAATCTGGCTATGATATCCTCCAGGAAGATGATAATTACTTTGTGGGAAGTGCTCTTGGTGGGGACACCTTCCATCCATTTGGTGAAATAGTATGTCATAGTCAGGATCCATCTGTGCTGGCCACTTGAGGGAGGATGAATTTCTCCAATGAAGTCCAATCCCCACTGCTGAAAGGGTGTTGAAACTACTACAGGATTTAATGCAGAGACTTGAGTTGTTGCTTTCCTGAGAACTTCTGGCATTTGATACAAGCTCTGATTTCTCTGCAGACATTAGGGAATAAAGTGGGCCAGTAATACCCAGCTCGGAGGATCTTATGGGCATTGGTCTTCCAGAAGTGATGACCCCCACAAAGGCCACTGTGGAAATCAAATGTAACCTGTTGGGCTTCTTGTGGGTCGAGGCATCTTAAAAATACCCCTAAAGGGTCTTTCCAGTACAAGGTTTGATCAATGAGGCAATATCTGACTGCTTTGAGATTTAAAGCTCTGGCCTTACTTTTTCCCAATCCATCAGGAAGCTTCAATTCTTGCAAAAAATACAAGATATCCTTGTACCAAGCACATGCTGCTAGTGATAAGGTACCCGAGAAATGCTTGTTGGATGGCTCAACTTGCCCATTGATGAAGTTAATTCCCAAGGTTTTGCAATTGGACTCAGCCAACAGTTTGGCCAAACCCTACCCCTTTATTAACTTGGTGGGCTTGATCTCTAGATCAAATTCTAGGATCTTGGCAATCCACTTACCTCTTCTTCCATCTATGTCAGGATGTATAAGAATGTCCTTCATAGAAGCCGAAGGAACATATGCAGTGGTCTTTGAGTGCAAGACATAGACTCTGAAAACTTTGAGAGCTTTCACCAATGCATAGGCCTGCTTTGCCATGATCTCATACCGGAGTTCTACATCTCTCAATGCCTTGTTGTAGAAGACAATAGGTTGCTCTCACCCTTGATCATTTTTCTGCAACAAGACCATTGCTACTGTATCACAAGAAGCGAAAGAAAAAATCAAGAAATCTTTGGAATAGTCAGGACTGATCAGCACAGGTGCCTCAGCCAATGTCCTTTTTATTTGGGAAAAATATTCCCTGGGTTCAGCGGTCCATTTCACTTCATTTCCCTTCCTGATCATGGTTGTGATGTGTCTCACCAGCTCAGCAAAATTTGAGATGAATCTCCTCAAAAAATTGATCTTCCCCAAAAAGGCTTAAACCTCTTTCTTGGATCTGGGAAGTGACAGGGTCTGAATTGCTTCTACCCTGCTAGGATCAATCCTCACTCCCTCTGCTGATACTATATGGCCTAATAACTTTCCCTCCTTCATAGCAAACAAATATTTCTTGGGGTTCACGGATAGGCCAAACCTTCGACACTTCAAAAATACTCTCTTCATATGACAACGGTGCTCCTTGTCTGTCCTGGAGAAGACTGTGATATCATCCAGATATATTACCACAAATTGGTCCTTCTCCCTGATGAACGTTATATCCATAGCTCGCTGAAATGTTTCCCCTGCATTCATCAATCCAAAAGGAATTTTGACATACATGAATGTGCCCCAAGGGGTGGTGAAGGATGTTTTTTCTCTGTCCTCAGGCATGATTGATATTTGATTATACCCTGAAAACCCATCAATCATGGATATCCTAGATGCTCCAGTTACCTTCTCCAGTATGTATTCCATGTTGGGAAGGGGATAATTATCTTTCTTTAAGCTCATGTTCAAGTTCCTGAAATCGACACAAAGCCTGATTTCTCTGCTTTTCTTCCTTACTGGGACCAAGTTGGCCACCCACTCAGAATATCTCAAGGGGACAATGATTCGTGCATCGAACAACTTTTTTACTTCCTTCTCCATGATGGGAAGCAACATGGGGTTTATCTATCTTAGCTTCTGCCTGAATGGCCTAGCCTCTTCCTTCAATGGGATCTTGTGCTCGATAACAGATGTGTCGTATGTCTTGAGGTCTTCATATGTCCATGCAAACACATTGGCGAACTCTCTCAGTAACTCCATGTACTCGGCCCTCTGTTCACTGGTCAGGCTGCTTGACAATTTGACGAATCTAGGCTCCTCCTGTGAACCAATGTTGCATTTGGTTGTATCAGCATCTTCATTTGAGACCTTTCCCTTTACTGGCACATCATTCCCATCGAACAATATTTCTAAAGGGACATCTCCTCTCGAAATGTGATTTCTAGGAAGCTGAATGATCTGATGATTAGCGATTTTATTTAAAAAATCCTCAGGACGAGGGCCACCTTCCAAGTCAGGATCCTGGTCAATGTGCAATGCAGAAAATTCATCCACATATTGTAGAAACCTTTCAATTTCTGAATCATCCTCGAACACCTTCCAATGCTTGACATTGTCTGGCACCGAGGGCCTATATCTTATATCAACATCATTTTCTACCATAGGCGACAGAGGAAATTTGAGCACACTAGCTGAGACAGCTAAAGAATCGGCCAAAGTATTTTCTCCCCTCGGAATGAAAGAAATGTTTAAAGCCAAGAAGAAATTATCAATAAGGTCCCATACYTCATTYYGATAATTYYTRAGCYRNGRATTATGGGMAYGATAAGMATTCCTTACCTGYYRAATAATCAACTCAGCATCTCYGAATATTGCTATCTCTTTAATTCCCATTTCCTTTGYGRCCCTCATACCCAGAACAAGAGCTTCATACTCTGCCACGTTGTTGGTGGCTTCGAATTCCAGCTTGTATGACAGGGACACGACTTCTTGACAAGGTGATATGAAAACCACTCCAGTGCCAGTGCCTTCACTAGAAGAAGCTCCATCAAAAAACATCTTCCACACAGGGGATCTTTGAGAGGAAATTGGATGATCAGGGTTGGGATGTTTTCTTATTAGTAAAGATCTTTCAGGGGCATTGGTAAGCTGCAGCAAACTAGACCCCAATTCGGTGTCAATTGCAAATATGGGATGATTGGTAGGGTCTACTTCATCACTGACAATATAGGCTAGTTGGGCTTCTCTGTATAATATCCTTCGTTGCCCTCCGAATACCGGAATGGTTGCGTATGTGAGATCCATCTGTAGTGTCCCTCCCAGTTTTTTTATCCACGATCTAGACAATAGCATACCGAATTTGGGGGGGACTTCGGCTACCACAATATCCATGACCACACTTTTCAAGGGAAGCTGAAATAGGGAAACCACTAGGTCTTTGATGGCTCCTAGGCACTACACACTCCTTGAATCGAAGGAATATAAATCATGATAAGTTCTTGTCACCTCCAGTCCCAATTCTTCCATGACTATTTTTGGCATAAGGTTATGGGAAGCCCCTGAATCCATGAGGCAGTTATGCAACACTTTGTCATGTATGTTCAGGGATGTGTAGAAGGGGGGGGATGAGTCATCTCTGTCTTCTACCATGGGGCCTAAGATGACGGCTGGCTTCTCATATTGAAGGTTTACTGAGTCAGAGGGGGGATGGGGCAACTGGGATTGTAGCAGCTTGGAGAGGGATCTTTTAAAATCTTCATTTTTAACTAGCTCTGAGAATGGGACGGGGATTCTGATATTTTGAATTTCATGGTCAAAATTAAAGGATGGAATGGGCTTAGGAGCTTCCCTTACCTAGGTGAGGGTTCTTTGACTACTGGAAAAGTTCTCTGATCTCTTTTATCTTTAGTAGCGGCTGCTACAGATCTAGTAGGTTTTTCTGCTATGAGAGGCTGGTCTGGGTTGTCAAAGTCTCCTTCTTTCCTTCTCGATCTGATTAGAAGTGTGATCGGCCCTCTGTTCTTTCCCCAACTCATGAATTTGAGCACTCATCAGTGATCCTTCATATGCGGACTACGTCAAATGGAGAAAAGGGGGATCTTCTTCAATACAGTGAATTTCAGGGCCAAACTCATCTATCTCCTCTCTTTCCTCATGATCAACTAGGTTGTTTTGGAGGGGGGTTTGAACCCTTTGATCTTCTCTGTCCTTTCCCCTTTGTTCCCTTGGGAAAACCTGAGGCATATTGTTAGTAGGTCATCTGAAACCTCTATTATCAGTGTTTTGGGGATTTCTATACATGGGCTTCCCCTCTAATTCCCACCTCTCCGTCTTGGCAACAAGCGATTTTAGTGTTCTAGCTGTCTCATCTGTTTGATGGGGCAGGGGAGAGGAATTGGATGAGGAAGATTCATGCCTGTTCTTGGACGTATTTCTATCACCTGCGTTCCTGAGTCGGTTGACAGCCAATATGGTAGATTCTACCTCAATGGCCACGTCCTGCATGTGGGCCAGTGTAGCAGCTCTTCTCTCCCTTAGCAGTAAGCAGAAATCAGGATCAAAAGTGTTGGAGTAAGTTATCTTTGCAGAGGCTTCAGAGGTATTTATCTCAGCAGGGATTCTGTTGGACATTTTATTAAATCTCTTGGAGAAGTCGGAGACAAACTCTCCTTCCTTTCTCTTCAACGGCCCGAACTCTGTCATGTAATACATGAAATCTTTTTTATCTCCCCATTGTCTCATAAAGGTACTATCTAAAGATCTAATTCCATCAATAGATCTAGGAGGCAGGGCCTTGAACCATTTTCTAGCCTCTCCTTGGAGACTATGGACATAAATTCTCATCCATACGTCTGCGTGCATGATAACATTATCATCCGCGAAAGTATAAAAGGCTGCTAAGTGTTCTTCAGCAGTTATGTCCCCCTCGCCTGTAAACTTGGGCAGCTGCTTTAGGTATCCTTCTGGTGGGAGGGCATTGACAAGCTATGGTAATACAATAGGATCATACCTAGCGGCTATGATGGCCTCCATTTTGGTCATAGGGGGATTTTCTCCGACCATATAGATACTATGTAAAGGGGAACTCGGAGGAGAATGAACTCGGAGCGTGGATACTAGGGATGAGTTCTTGATGGGAGCGGGAAACAAGAGAGGATTTAATCAGAAAGCTAACGAGCTCAAATCAGCAAGTGCTCCTCCTTGTGTAGGAATGGGGAAATCTTCTGTGGTCATGGGTCTACGCCAAGGTACAGCTTCAGAGGAGAGGGGAGTGACAAGGATTTATCCCTCCAATCCCAGACCAGGAGGGGAAAACTCAGCAGGAACACTCCCAAAATTTAGGAAACGGGAAAATTATGAAGGAGGTCTATTAAGAACCTGAGGAGGAGAAAATGGAGTTCTTACAGAAGGATATGGCGGATTACCTGTTTCGACGGTGTAAGCTTCTTCTTCAGGGGCCTTTCCTTTTCTAAGAACCACCTCTGGATCAGTTTCAGGCGTAGCTAGGGGCAGTTGTGGATGAGACCGCGTGTGTCTGCCTATGAAAGCCACAATTGATAGAGCAATTTCTCCCTAGTGGAGTGGTCACAATGGAGTCGCCAGGTGCATAGCAGCAATCTTAATAATTCTGATATCTGATGCACCTTCAGAATCAGTTAATCATTGTCATTCAAAACCCGAGGAAAATATTCAACTTTGTCCCCGGCAGTGGCGCCAGAAATGTTGGCGACGGAAGTCACTCCTGGATTTCTAGCAGGAGAAGATCCCAACGCCCATCATTTTTATGTCATGGTTGTTCATAGATGGGTGATCGAATGGAGGGAAACTCAAAACAATAGTGTTCCAACTCTGAAACTAGGCCAGGCATGCATAGGTGAGTGAGGTCTTATATAAACTTCAGACAGTGAGTTGTGGTAAAGGGTGAACAGGTGGAAGATTTATATAAGATAAAAGCAGAGGTCTGTTATAAATAGCAGGTTCCTAACAGACTGTAGAAGAAGGCATCCAAACGCAAGGTCTTCTTGCATTTAAATATAGAAAACCAGATAATACAATAATGCAATAATTCATGCGAATCAATCAATCACGAACTCTCTTAGCATGAGACGAAAATGAGATGGAGTAAGGAAAATTGTCTATCATAAAACAAGATATCTCATATAGAGATGCATAACCTGCAAACTATAATATCAACTAAAACTTTACAATAGGGAGCTCTGCTCTACCATCGATAGATACAAAAATGGCGAAAACGCCTTCATATACTCAAAACAACAATAGCAACAAAATCGAGATGTTGCATTAAAATATTTGTGTCTACATGGCTTCTAACGATCTGCACCTACAATCTTTGAATGATCATGCAAGTTATGGTAGACGCAATAGAACTTTTGACAGTTTCATAGGTGAATCGACGTGCCTTTAATTCGTCACCGGACTTTCCCATTATGGCGAAGGCGATGTCTAACCACCACCAACCGCTTCAATAACTGCTTCATCGGGATTGAGGATGGCCCGAATGACTCGGCACTTCTGTGACGTGGAAGACCCTTCGCGCTGCCTCCTGGATTAGCTTAACGGCCTGATGAGTAGACATGGAGGCCAGCGCGAAGGTGTGGGGCGCATAATGAGAGTGGTGACACCGAAACTATGAGGGTGTGATATGAAGTGATGAGGTGTGAAAGAGTTTACGGGGGGGAAGACATATGGCGGGAGGCAATAAGTGGAAGGGTTAGGAGATGAGATATAATGGGCATGCTTTAGTAGGAGGCTAACATGGAAGGAGAGCAGGACACAGGGTAGGTAGTGAGTGTATGATGAGATGGGAAAGGGACCGCACGGACCAGAAGAGGGGAGGTGAATAGATGTTGGAGGATGAGGATGGGGCTAAAGGGAGCGAGCCTCATCGCATGGTTGGGTGGAGAACAGATGGAAATATAACACGACAAGGAAGGGGGCCCCACGTTGATTAAACGCAGAAAGACAGAGGGTGTCCGGATTGCCTTTGCACCGTTGATCTGGGCGCTCAAATCGCAGTCGTCGAAGAGATGCATCCTCGATTCCAGACCATTCCCCTCCGCTTAAAGGTAGAAAAGCAGGGAGGGTCCGGAATCACCGTGCGCGCTGTTGATCCGGGTGCTTCGATCATGGTCGTTGAAGAGGTGCACCCTCGATTCCGCCCCCCCCCCCCCCTCCGCTTAAAGGTATAAAGGCAGGGGGGGTCTGGAATCCCATGTGTGCCATTGATCCGGATGCGCAAATCTCTGTCGTCCAAAATTGTTGACCGCTTAATCAAAAGCGCATTTGTGCCCCGAGCTTATAGTAAATGGGTTTTTCACCCACTCCTTCGCATTCTAACCCCCCTTACCAGAAATGTCGCTAACACTTGTGAAGTTTCTTCATGGTCATCCTGTAAGCCCACAAAACTGTTTGGACTTTGTGTTGGCACAGGGGAAGACCCGGGGTTCAGCTCCAAGAGTGCACCAACAAGCCCTAACTACTATCCCTTTTGGCTAAACCTATGAAGTAGATGCAGTCTCACCTGAAGCAGCTATGAGGGGGTTGCAGGACAAAATTTTCTACAACCAAGGGGAATATCAAGTGGATCTAATACAAGAACAACACAACATTCATATATCACCTATCATCTTAGATCTATTATGCACATCTACTTATCATATATAACATAATAATGTAAGAACAATATATCAAGGAAAAATAACACAGCATCAATCACACACACAATACAAATATATGTGGTTCAACCTCTCTCTAGGGCTATGTCCACAGAACTATGCTTTATAATATATTAAGATGAAAACATGCAGTTCTGATTTGCACTCTTAACCAACAAATCTCTCTCTTCTCTCTATCTCTTTCTCCCCTCTCCCTGCGCACCCAGCTATAGGGTTGATCTGCGCACCCAGCTGAAGATCTTACAACTCTCACACTTAACACTTCTCTCTCACACAACAACAATCTCTCACAACATACCAACAACAACTAGATCGAGCCTAGGAATAATGACAACAACCCAACCCAAGTCCTCTTGACCTTTATTCATACATTAAAATAGCTCACCAACATCCTTAGGCTGAAGCCTAGGTGTCAAAACCCTAGATACCAAAACCCTAGGTATCTAAAACCCTAGGTCAACATGACCCGCGTTTTCAGGGCTTCACCAGCCTAACTTTCCTTCCTTCTCTCATGGTGCTCCAAAGAATCTAACGGTGGATTTTTCCACTTGTTTAGTTGTCCATGATCCTTCTTCCTTGCTTATCTATCATCCTCGATCTCCTCGTCCAACGTCTTGCTTTTTCGGGCTTCTCTCCATCTTTTCTTGTCTTTTGCTCACTTCGACCTAGTAACAGTCACTGTGTCTTCCACGCAGTTCGCATTATACCTTTTCTTCCTTGATCTTCACTCCCTTCCATAACCAAGGGCCAACAAGACCCCAACACTCACATGTGACTCATCCCGAGGCACTTCAGATCTTATTCTTTTTTTTACTTTGACTTCAGACTGCGCAGTGCATCCTTTTCTTTCTTCTCTATGCCTCCTCTCCTTCCCTTGTGAAGAATTTATTTCCTGTGTCTAGTACCCAGTTTCAACTACACCTGGTACCTATACCCTTTTCCTTATTCTTCTACTGAGAGTTGCAAGGCAATTGGTTGTGATAGTACAACTTCAGTCGGCTCTCATTCATTAATCCTTCCTTCCATTCTCCCTTTAAAGTCTTCAATTGTGCATCTCCTCCTTCTGTAACATGAGTGAACTCATATGGTGTGAGACAATGCATTCTGAACTTCCCAGGATGCTTCATGAACTTACTGTCATATATCATTACTAGATCACCTTTTTTAAATGCCTTCTTCTTAATGTGCTTGTCATGGTAGGACTTCTCTCTTTCCTTGTGAACCTACTGGTGGAATCCTGAAATAAATCTATCTTCCTCTAGTTCGACCAACTATGCAAGCCTCTCTTGAACAACGCCAGTGTAATCCATATATGTAAAGGCAACAATTCTTAATATTGGAACCAAGTATTCCATTGGAACAATAGCTTCGAGACCATAAACCAACTTGAAGGGGGTCTGCACTGTTAACTTCTTGCAAGTGGTTCTATAGGCCCAAAGTACTACTGGTACTCTTAAATCCCAGTCATCCCTGTTTACACTGCAAATCTTGGTTAGTGTTGTCTCCAAGATCTTGTTGAATTCTTCCACTATCCCATTTTCTTGTGGATGGTAAGGTGTGCTCTTCTGATGGCGGACTACAAATTCTTCAGTCAGGGCTTAAACAGTGTTATTTATGAAATTTTTGCCTTAATCACTCATAAGGATCTTGGGGAATCCAAACCTGGCTATGATGTCATCAAATATGAAGCGCACAGTTGTGGTTGCACTACAATCCTTAACTTCTCTTGTTTTAGCCCATCTGGTCAAGTATTCTATTGTTGTAATTGTGTACCTTGATCCTATGCACTTTCCTCTTGGGTTTATAGGTCCCATGAAATCAATGGCCCATTTCTCAAATGCTTATGGGGTCAAATGTGATGCTAATGGGATTTCATCTCTTCTAGATGGTTTCCCAACTCTTTGGCATAGTTCACAGGCTCTGGAATATTCTTTAGCATCTCTGTGTAAGGTAGGCCACCAAAGGTCATCTCTTAGAACCTTCTACGCAGTTGCTTTCCCTGCGCAATGTCCTCCTGTGATGCCTTTGTGAGTTTCTACGAGGATCAGTGGGCACTCTGCCTCCATAACACATCTTCTTAATATCTCACCAGGTCCCATCTTGTATAGATGTCCCGCTATAAGTGTGGCATCTGTAGCACGCACTACTAGTTGTTTATTCTGAAGAATTGTGTACTCACTAGGTGCCATTATTGTTTATAGGAACTGGACTATCTTTTTGAAGTGGTCATCAACATTTCTAATGGATAGCATATATGCATCTGGCAGTGTGTCCTCCAAACTAGTGGGATATTCGCCATGTTCCAACCTTGACAAGGTCTTTGTTTGACTAGTCTTTCATCTGGCTTTAAAGGAATCATCATCTCTCCCATAGGCCCTTTAATGCCCTTCATATCAGTGAACTTGGTTGGAAACAAGTCCTGATATTCATACAGTAATTATGTAATCTTATCAATAGTGGCAGCATCCCAATAATATCCAACACTTGCAAGCTTCGGTGTCTATTCTGTTCCAATATTGACCTTCTTAATATTGATTGGGTGTCCAATGAATGGTAACTCAACTCTTGGTCCTTCTACATCTCTCAAGGTTGTTACAACATCAATACTGAAGAAGACAATGATCCAAGAAAGGTGAACATTACATAAATGCAGAGGCGCAGTCCATTTGTCCTTGTCTTGCTGTAAAGGGAGGCTAGAGGCCTCCTCAAATACTTTATGTCTAACAATCTGTAGTACTTGATCTACTAAAGGATATTGAATTTCAAATAAGAAGGTGGTTACAAAATTCTGATTCATACCTTTCCAATCTGTAGTGATGAGGTGTAGCTCTGCTTGAAGGTACCAGTTGATAGGTGTCATGTCCAATGCATTGATGAATTTGTGTACCCATTGTCTTTGAGGAAAATTGCTCCAAGCTTCCTCACAGCTTCTAACATGGTCCTTTCGGTAGCTTCGACCTGTGTATCAAACTTCGCATCCTTCTACTTGTGCTGAGAACCGCGCTGTCATCAAGGTATGACACTGTACCCAATATGTAATGTTACTTTTGTGTTCCCCCCACCATCTTCTTGGGGTTGCTTTTAGAGCCTCATCCATCCCCAACAATCTTTTTTGCATTGGTACACTCTCTTCAAAGTCTGGCAAGAAGGTTTCTAAGGGATTTAGACCATCAAAGGTGGGTAATTTACTTACTGTTGTGTCGATCCAATGAACTTCTCTAGTTAGTCTAGCACATATTCTTGTATATACTTCATACATTTTATTCTGCCAATTCTCCAGTGCTTCTTCTGAGTCTGATGAGAATATGTTGTCACTTCGCCAACTTAAGTTTCCATCAGCCGTAGGATTAATGTAATCATGTTGTCTCACTGTTAATTTATATATATATTCCAGTTCATATGTGTGTC
This sequence comes from Picea glauca, assembly GCA_000966675.3. NCBI lineage: Eukaryota > Viridiplantae > Streptophyta > Pinopsida > Pinales > Pinaceae > Picea > Picea glauca. Next base: position 747,879 of record JZKD02S0658680.1, read on the forward strand.
TTCTTCTCTAATGGGCTCTGTGTATCGTTGAACTTCATCAGGATCTAAGGGTGCAATGACCCTAAGGCCATATTTTTCAAAAGTCACATGTATCTTATTTAAATCAACCACAGTGGAATTATTGAAGACCCAATCAATTCCTAACAACGAAAGGTAAGGGTAGTGGTCATCAACTATCTCAATTACCTCAAAATTTCTAAATGTTCTTACTCTGTCAATGTCCATAGGGACATGTTCCAGTCTACCAAATGGATTACAGCTTGTTGATTTTCCATCCTAAGCATGATATGGGAATAGATCAACTTCGGTTTTCCCATCAATTCCCAGGTTTGCTTCGTCATGACATTGACCTCTGACCCTAAGTCGAGAACTACATAATCTATATCATATTCACCTATTTGAGCATTCAAATGTAATTCCTTATTGGTCCTTCTCTTCTTACAGATTTGGTGTACTGCCTTATTCTGTAAGGGATCTATCTTTCCTAGCTCATATTGTCTGATTAAATTTTGTATTTATTGGAAAGTGTTCTCATCCTAAATCAACTTAACACAAGTATATAGAAATTACATGAGCTTGATTACCTCTTTTCCTTCTCTTGGCGAAGCGGACTGATCAAATGCCTGAGTCATTACATATTCTCTTACTTATGTTCTTGTCTTTGATGAAGAACCTTGGTCTCCTTTGAACTCTTTTCTGGCTTCCTCAAATATTTTTCTTTCTTTCTTTGCATCAAAGGTTTGGGTCTTCTCTGCAGCTTTCCTAATTCCTAAATATTTTGTAGTCTTCCCTTAGGTCATTCTGTCATCTCCTGTAATAGCTCCTCCTCTAGTAATAACAGTGACTCTAGGGTCTTCTTCGCGAGGTTCATCTTTTATCAACTGTATCTGTGGGTTTTGTTGAGGTCCTCATTTCTCTTGAAGTTTATCCAATAGTGTCGGACATTCTTCAATAACATGCTCGAAGGAGTTGCAGTAGTTGCAAGTAGTGCAAGGGTTCTGACAGTCCCTTGCCAAGTGTCATGGTTGTGCGTAATTATAATATATGATTTGTCCTCAGCCTTGAACCATACCTCCTCCTCGTCCTCTTCCTCTGAATCCACCATGTGGATTGAAGTTTCCTCTCCTAGGGGAGTTGTACTGCGTAGAGTTTCCTTCATGTTTTACTTCACCTTGAATATTGTATATGTCTCTTGACCTTTCATGCATGAGATCATAAGCCCTACAATCCCTATCATCATGTCCCATGGAATTACAGAACGTGCAATAAAAATTTGTGGGTATCTGAACATATTTTTTCATGTAATAGCACTCACCAAGGCGATGCATATTTATGCATACCTCGCACCAGGGTAAGGTGACTTGCTTCATAGGGCTCAGGGCTCCAAAGGCCAAGTATTCATGGAATATAGGGAATTTATCCTTGCCATGGCCTTCTGATCTACATCTGTTACACCATATGTCTTCTCTTTTATCTTTTCCCTTGTATTTCTTCATATCTTTGACTTGCAAAGACAAACTAGTCAGTTGACTCAAGATCTGACTCATACCTGAGCTAGATTCTCCCATAGGGGTTGATTCTAACTTCATGGATATCTCCAGAGCCTCAGCCTGTGAAGCAATCTTCTGTTGCATCAGGAGGAACTCTGATGTGTGGTAAGAGGGAAGCAATGAACCATTCCTTATTTTTCTCATCTGGAATCTAAAAATTCAATCGGCCTTTTCGGGTCTTGAATCTCTGATCGAACTCCCAAACTGGCTCGACTACCTCCTACTTGATCTCCTTTAGTTCTATAATACATTGGGACTCCGACTCAGGTTTCTTAAATTCTGCAATTAGTGCATTCTTGATCTCATTCAGTGGCTAAGGCTACGCAAGTTATTTGGGCTTCAAAACGTCATACAAATATCACTCATTACCATACATTTTTCACCTATGCTTCCATTATATCACTCATTATTCACCACCATGTCACTTCATTTTCCCTATTGTTC
>JZKD02S0658680.1:757213-787457 GCA_000966675.3 Picea glauca
TCCTGTATCAACCTCCAGACCTGATTAAACACCTTTTCTAATAAGAAATCTGGCCTTCTTCTGTAATCATTGAATATTCCTGAGTAAAGATCCCTTCGCTGTTTAGAGAACTGTCTCCGAGTGTATTAGGTCAGAAGTGCACTCAAAATTAAATTTTCAGGGTTTGGCTTGTTGCAACCCAAGTCAAGTTCTGAACGATAAACAAATTTTTCATTTTTAAATGTGCTAAGTCTTGGCTCTATTACAGCCTAGAGTCAACTCTTGCGACAACAACTGGGAAAATAAGTCTGGCCTCAAGCATCTTGTCTACTTCCCTCTTAACCTTCTCTTTCACCCTGGGGTTAAGACGATATGGTCTATGCCTTACAGGTTTTGATCCTAGTTTTAGTTTGATTTTCATTTCTCTCATAGCTCCTTTTATCCCTTTTATCTCTAAGAATGTCTTTGGGAATATACCCTCATATTCCTGCAACAAACTATGTATTTCCTGGCTAGTTTTCTCATCCCAATAATCTCCTATGATAGCTATCTTGGGTTTCTCGACAATTCCTATATTTACTTTTCACAACTTCAATCGATGGTTATAATATCTATCAGTATGACTGGGCAACGTGTTCTTGATTTCTCTACTTCCTTTTGTTTCCTTAATATCTAAATTTCTCAGTTCTTCTAAATCATCAGGGTTTTCCGAATCCTTCTCGATTTTATAGCAATTTATGGGTGTCTTTTCCATGTCCAAGTGAAGGTTAAACTAAATCACTTGACTATGATTATCACATACCACTAGGTCTGATTTATGTTTACAAACATCGATAAAAATAATTTCTTTAATTCTTTGCAGGACTATCTTAAGCTCAGGGTACTTACTTGTGAAAGAGAATTCCTTTCAAAATTGGTATGCTAAAGTTTTCCAACTATTGGTCTTCCTTCTAGTCTCTTCATGAATGTACCAAGATTTCAGTATCATACCTAGTGAATGGGGAAATAACTAAACCCACAAGTGAGATGGTACTTATGAAACTTGCCAATGTCTTATGCATTGTTCGATATGTGTTTTAGGATCAGATTATCCATTGAACAGTTGCACAACTTGAAAATACATCTGCATCTTTGATTTCAGTTGTTCCTTATCTTGAAATCTACATTGGATAGCATGATTCACATCTTCCCGGTTCCTAATTACTTCTTTGTGACTAGCCCACCACCTGGCAGGGGTGTCTTCCAAGGCTAAGTCCGGAACTACGATCCTTTGATCTTCTACTATCTTTTCTTCCATTCTAACCAGAAAACTGCCAAGGTCTGAGGTACCATTATATGTTGGATTTTCTCTAACCTCGTTTCCAACCCATCTCATTTCTCTAATAGTTGTGCATCATCTTGAAAATATTTCATATGCACCCTGTTTCCAACTGTCAAATGCTAGTTTTGAATTTCCATCCACTGATTGTATGCTCCTCCAACTTACTGATCCATCAGTCATAAGATTGATGTAGTTTTATCTTGTTCTTGTTGTTATGGAATATAACTGATCTAGATCCTCTCCTTCCATATTTTTGTTTGTTGAATTCGTGTATCGAGGGCCTACATACATATCCAAGGGCTTAACTATTGTTATTCTTCCTGCTTCAATTGTCATAGTATCCCTCTTTGGGTCAATAACATCATAGTTATAATAATCCCAATCAATACCAAGTAGTGCAGGATAAGGGTCCTTATCCCCCATGATTTCGATCACCTCAAAATCAGCTACAGTCTTTACTACCGCAACATCTATCTCCACATTATCCAACCTTCCTATTGGGAAAATACAATATTGATTGGCCATTCTCAATTGGATTGGGGAATATCTCAACTGTGGTTTCCCTAAAGCTTCCCAAGTATTTTTAGGAAATATGTTAACATCAGATCCTAGATCTAACATAACATCCTTAATCTCAAAATCGTCTAGTTGGGTTGCTAGTCTAAACTCTTCCCCAGTCTGTATTTTCCTTATGTGCACTCTTAGATTGTTCTTCTCAAGAAGGCTAGTCATTATTCTAGCTCATGGGGATTCCTCCGTTCCTAGGACTAGATATTAGGCATTGTGCGACTTCTCTATCAGCTGGTCATCCCTAAGAATATTAGAAAATAACTAAAACCAAAGGTTGACTACATTTTGTGACTGCTCAAGTTGTCTCATCGAGATTACGGGGTTTCGGGGTGTAGGGGGTGAAGCAGGGAATTGTGAAATATTAGAATAAATGGTGGGATGAGGGGGATTTTCTTATATTTTATGGCCAGGGATACTCCGGTATACTTCTATTTCATCTTTAAAGAATATCTTATGTTTCATAGGGTCATACTTGTCCTCCTTAGGTGCTTCTTTATGGATCTTAGGAATATTATCTGCATCTACGCTAATCTTTGTTCCTCCTCAAGTAATGATATTAATCTTGGGTAGTTGTCCCTTGACTTCCCTCTTTATCTCTGAGCTGATGAAGTTGGATCCTCGTTGACATGTCCAATATTCTCATTTCATAATTATCTTTGGGCAGTCATTGGTTGTGTGTCCATTGGTTCAACAGTGATAACACAATGGTCATCTTGGTTGAGGAAAATCCCTAGCCATGTGACCTTGCTCATCATAGTTGTAGCATCTACTTGGTCCTCTTCCCCCAATTCTTCCTCCTCTGAAGTCTCCTCTAGCTACACCTCCTCGGCCCCTTCCCAGTCCTTAAGGGGTTTTATTCACCCTAAATGATGTTTGATCCAATCTGTCTACAAATGCATCCAACGCTCTACATTGATTTGTAGCATGTGTGTTAGATGTGCATAACTCACAATGTACGGTATTTGGTATGGTATAATACTTATGAATAATAGGGTACTGCCTTGGCACATGCCCATGAATTCGACATATCTCACAATACGCAGCTAACTGTGATGCTTAACTTCCTGGAAAGGCATGATACGGGGTTGGGGTATGGAATGGTGAGTTCGCAGATACTTATGCAGCTCCTCCTGTGGGTCCTCATAAGGGTCCCATCGAATTGTGAGGTGGTCTCTTTCCCCTCATATGTGGACATTTGTTCGCCAGATGCCCCTCTGTGTAGCATTTGATACACTAGAATTGTGGTCGTCCTGGTCTGGGTATCGTCAATTCTTGAATATTATTTGTCAGTGCCGATATTTTCCCTTGTAGTTTCACAAAATTTGCATCCACGCGAGGTCTAGTCACCCTTAGGCTCCCTGGATATCCTACCATGGCTTCAATCTTCGTTAATTGTTCCAATGCATCTGTCAAGGAGGCTATCCCTTATTGTGTTAGCCGAATTCATGTCAGAGGTAGCAATCCATGGATATACCACTCTCTCTGGTGATCTTCATAAATTGGATGAGCTACCCTCCCAATGGAATCCTTAAACTTCTGACTATATTCCCAATCTGATTCTCCTTCCCTATGTTGAATTTCGCACAACTTAGACAAATCTTGTTGTTTGATTGAGGTATCTTAAACTCTACTATGATTTTTTTCCGAACTTGGCCAAGTGTGAACGCATGTCCTTACACTCATCCTAGCTCAATAGCCTTCATGTACCATTTGAGATCATGACCTCTCAAGGTAGTCTGTAATTCAACCAGTTTATTTTCATCTAGATTCCCTTTGGACCTCCAAATCTCTTCACACATAAACCAATGTTTCTCAACGTCCTTGTCTCCTTTACCCCAAAATTATGGGTATCGAGGGATTGAACCTCCCTCGTTTCTAGCCATTTTTTATCTTACTGCTCCTATCAAAGTAAACCATAACGATCCTGGTTGCGATATACCATGGGATCCAAATATCCTCCCAGTATTCGTGCTCACCGGTTGTGACTGACTAACTAACTAAATTGAAATAGGAATAACATAAGAAGGTAGTATAGAATTTACCACTGGTATAGAAGACACTTGGGGGATGGGTTATTCGGGGTTGTTTCCACTGGTTTTTGGGCAGGTTTCCTTGATATGGGGGGTCTTGTTCTCATCCTTTGGAGTAGTATCTTCGACTGGGTTCCCGATCTTTCCTGGTATCAAGGTTGAATCTTCTCTTTCTTCTACAAGATCCACTTCGACTTGATCTTTCCTTGTTTCTACACATTATTCTTCTTGTCCACCCTCTTGGGGACTTCTTTCTCTCTGCATTTCTCTCTCATTTATTCTTTGACTAGCCAGTCTTTCCTCTCTTCTCATATTCCTCAAATTTTCCTCCTTTCCTTCATTGACTTATATTGGTATGAGTTATTTCCTCAACACCTCAGACTGCTTTATTTTTTTCTTTATCTTATTGTGCCACCACTTCTCAACTATGGCGGCTCTTTTCAAGGCTCGCTCATTCCTTACATCCATTTCTTTCTTCTCCCCCATTTATCAAAGAACCCTCTCCCCTTTCTCAAGCCATGATCCCACCCCAAGCATGGGTGTTTAGGTTGTCATCTCATTCGGGGAGATGGTCAACATCCCCTCCTCCATCAAGAATACCATAATCCACAGGAAAATTTCTCTCAATATTCTTCCCCATGTGTACTTCTTGAAATCCACTTCTACACTTGAAAAATACTGGTGATTCTCAGTTGAAAAATCAATAATGTATCCCTCTAGAGTTGTATTGACCCAGAAATCAATTGTTATCGTCATCGAGCGATCCAGCCGATGAAGCGCTGTAATATTTTTTGTATCCCAAGTACAAGTCTTATTTACTCCTTGGAATTCCATATCTTCTTGGAGCCTATCTATCCAATGGAATAGTTATTCTGGAAATTTAACCCAGAAAATATCATACTCGTCGCTTGATATTTCTAAGTAAAAGACAACCTCTCTTGTATCTTTCACAGATTTACCTCACAACTCTGCTTCTTTCCATATGAAGGTGTCACAATTTCTCTCCCACCACTAGTGAATTTTAGATCCATGGAATAAGTATCCCTATAGGTTCCCTTATGAAGAAGGTCCCTGCAACAAAACTATTTTGTTGGGCGCGAAATTGATCATACCAGGGTCCTTCTCAGGTTACCAAAAAAAGGTACTGAAGTAGTCTAGAGCGTTGACATTTTCATCTTCCTTGAAGGGAAGAAGTCTCACCCGAAGCACAACCAAGATGAGGAAAATAGGGAACGATAAGAAGAATACTTAGACAAATACATACAGTATCAACATCATTGTTAGTATTGCGCAACATATATTAAACCCAGAACTGTCTGAACATTCCTAACTCAGATTAAAGAAAATAGAGTTGTGTTGCATTCATAAAGAAGTTATATACAATTAAGAATATCTAACATAAAGACAATACGAAGCAACATTAAAGATAGTATGAAGCTAAACAAACACAATAATTTCAAAATTTGGGTCTCTCTTTGTATTAACATCAAATGGATCTTCCCAATTACATGATTCTACTCAGTTACAGACACAGCTCGGTCATGCCAAAGCTTAACAGCAAAAATATATGCTACTGAGAAACAAGGTTAACCCAAACCTTTTCTCTTCCAACATTACAACAGGACATGACTCTATTACAGCCTTATTCTGGTTCCAAAACCCAGACTCTATAACTCTAGCTAACATTTACCCAAAATGGACAATAACACGGAACTCAAACTCATTCCAACAACCATCTAAACAACTATCTGAACCCTTTTACAATCATATTCATCCCATATATATAAGTCGATTGGGATCTTCGAGTTTGAGACTTCGAATGCTTTCTTGTTCTTGTTTTGTTGTAACTTCTTTCTTCATGTTGGTGTTGCATTGTCTTTCCAACCATTTTCAGTTTCTTTCTTCATTATGTTTTCCAGCTCCTCTGTGACTTGCACAACTTTTGTTTGACCAAAATTGGGACTGTATCATTCCTTGCACAACTTCTAACAACAAAATGAAGGGCCCAACAGAGCCTCCATCATATTTAAATGGTCTGATATTGATTTCTGTATATTCCATGAGGAGTTCATATTGTGACTGATGTCGAAAACTTGCACTTCCAACCTCTGAAATCTCTCTTCTACTAGATCTCGAGGGTTACTATGAAAAAAATCATCTGGCATGGATAGGGTTTATGTGAATTCTCTTTAATTTAATTCATATATCTTGCAAATTTATACAAATAACCAAAATAAAAACCTGCTCTAATACCAATATGATCTGTAAACTATCGTGGATATTCCACTGGAATAGTTTGTCACAACATATCTGATAAATAAAACTGAAATCTACACTATGAAGGTTAAATTCCTCTAGATTCCAGAATATTTAGTTATTGATTTTTTGCTTACATAGGAAATAGATAAAATGTGGAAAATATAAAACAATAAAATACAATCACACACCATCTACAAGATAACACAAATATTTTCTCTAGGAAACCCTTATGGGAGAAAAACCAGTTAGAAGGTGATGATGCTCTACTCTCTTTTCTATGGTATGGAAATAATGCAAGTACAAAGGAGAAGGAACTCTCTATATAGTTACCTAAGACCCGTGGCCTATTAGGTTGCTACAGAAAATTATCCCCCTCTATTATTCTCTCTAATTTCCCACTCCTAGTTGTTCTGCTCTTCTATGGATTAAAATACAATAACATGGAATGTAACCCCTTCTCCTCTCCTAGTGGCCCAGTATTTAACATAGCCCGATATCCATCTAGGGGTAGGTTTTTGACTTCCTCGACCCTCAATTGTGTAGGTTTCTGGACCTTCTAGAATATTCTTGAAGTTCCTCACGTGGCTAGCCCCATATGCATGATTAATGGGAGTTGTTGTGGCATCATCTCATACAATGGTGGTCAACACGATAGGTTAACTTGTGAGAGGAATAAATTTTGCATACGAACTCTGATTTATGCACTTTCTACACCGTTGGAAAGGTCTTGGAGTGTAGAACATATTCAAGGGGGTGGGAATAATTTCTAGACACCATAACCCCCCAAAAAATAAAAAAATAAATCCTCAAAATGTCTCTGGAAGGTTCCATACCACATTTTTCTAAATTGGAACCTACCACTAAAATGACCCTGCAAGCTTATTCCTCTAATTTTTTCCACTCTGAAATCATCAAGATAGATGAAAATTAATATAATGATCCAATATATATCATGACTTCTACCCACTTAGTGAAATAGTCTATAGTTGGAAATACCTAACGATGTTTGTTGTTAGAGTTTTCCTTAAACTAACCAACGACCGATTTTAAAGGAAAGGTAGAAAATCATTATTTTCTCTAAAATAAATGACAAGGTTGGTAAGACTGACATATCAGTGAGTATCACTAAACAAAGTAGGCCAATAATAAATAGATATCAAGATCTTGTGGGCGGTGGTGCAAGTGGTGAAATGAACACCACAATGCCTAGAATGGAGTTCCTTGATCGACTTATCAGTGACATCCTTTTTCACATATCTAAGGATAACTCCATCAGGGTTCTTCCATCCTAGACCATATTGAGTCAAGCAATATTTTATGGATTCAATATTAGGGCCCTTATTTTATGTTCAACCAAGTGGTCGAGGCGTGAAAGGTTTGTCAAGTAGTAGATAATTTTGGAATACCAGTCATTGTGTTCTAACTCGCTCACAACTACATTGACTTGATCATGTGCTCCCATTTTAATGGCTTACTCATTTCTCTTAGTTAAAAAAAATTCCAGACCTTGTCCTTTAATGATCTTAGTGGGCTTAATATCTAAGTCATATTCTTTAATATTTGACACCCACTTCCCCCATTTCCAAGGCAGTCTTGTTGGGAGAGGACATCCTTGACAGCAGGGTATGTCACATATGCTTTGATCTTATTGTAACCAACATAGCTTCTAAATTGCTTTAATAATTTGACAAGGGATTAGACTTGCTTCTCGGTGATTGAATGCTTTAGATCAACATCTGTAATGGTTTTTGTCGTTAAGGAAATGGGATACTCATAATCATCCTTGTTCTTTTTTAACAGTACTCTAGCTATAGTTTCTTGAGAGGCGAACAAATATATTATGAAGTCTCAGGAAAAATTGGGGCTAAATAAGATAGGATCTATTGTGATTTATTCTGTAATATCTTTGAAGGATCTTATACTGTCATCATCCACTTGAATAAATCATCCTTTTTAGCAAAGAATTCATTGGATTGACATTTTTAGCAAAGTTTGGGATAAATATTCTTATAAAGTTGATCTTACCAAAGAATGATTGCAAGGACTTATTGCTAGTGGGGGGAGGGATTTTCTTAATAGATTCATCTCTTTCTAGATCAATTGAAATAGCCTCTTCAAAGACTACATGGCCTAAGAACTTCCCTTTGTCAATACCAAAGATTGACTTCTTAGGATTCATAGAAATACCATACTTCCTACATCACTCAAATATCTTCATAAGGTGTGAAACATGTGCATTTATTTCCTTGGAAGAAATTGTTAAATCATCCTAGTATATCTTTATGGCTTTCCCTATTAAGTCCCTAAATGAAAATCCATTACTCTTTGGAAGGTGGATCTGTAATTCATGAGACCAAAGGGCATGCTTAAATACATAAAGGTCCCCCAAGGAGTGGTAAAGTCATTATTAATTCTATCCTCCTCTCTAACCAAGACTTGGTTATACCCAGAAAAACCATCCAACATTAGCATCATTATAGCACCAGTGACTCTATGTAACAAGTATTCCATGTTGGGGAGGGGATAATTGTCCTTAAGTGATAGTTGGTTTAGGTTCCTAATGTTCACACATAATTGAATGTTTCCACTCGTATTTCGGAAAACAACCAAATTGGGCATCCAAGAGGAATACATAATGGGGGCTATAATCCATGCGTCAACCATCTTTTAGAGTTCTTTTTTGATTCATGGGGCCAAATTTGGGTTAATATGCCTTAGTTTTGTCTAAATGGTTTGGCCACTTCATTGAGAGGGACAACATGTTGGATAAAATCACCTTTATAGTCCTTTATATCATCATATATCCAATCAAATATGCCATTATACTCTCGAATAAGGCCTAATATACTTTCCCTTTTAGCACGGGTAGTTCATTTTCCTATATTTACCATCTTTGGGTGCCTATATTAAACTCAAAATCTTGATCAAATCGTTCAAAAATAGGATTTTATTTGTACATATCATGTCTATCAAAAATTGTTTCCAAAGGAACAACGCCCTTTGGGAAAGTGTCGAAAATATTTCATTTTCAAGTTCACGGATTCAGCTAGGAAGTTAGTTTGAGTATCAGAGAACTCCTTGTTTCTTTGCAAGAAGAAAAGGATTTGGAAGTCATCATTGAATACTTGCCAATGTTCAAGGCTATTAGGGACATATTTTCAAAAGATAACTTCCATATTGCATAAATCATGAAGCATTTCTTCACAGGGTTGTTAGGTGGATGCAAAGATAGCTAAATCATTTGCGACATGCTTCTTCTCTCTTGGGATAACTTGAATTGAAAATGCATCAAATATTTCTATGGTGTCCCAAACCAAGTTCCTATATCTCCTCAATATTTCATTCTTAGTAGAATATTTCCTTCTTATTTGGAATATCACCAGGTCATAGTCACCTATAACCTTTAAGCACTTAATATTTCTATCGAGGAATAGGTTGAGTCCTATGAGTAAAGATTCATATTTGGCAATGTTGTCTGTACAATCGAACACTAGTATATGTTGAAATATTATAATTGTGAAGTATATTCTACTTATTATTAAATAGATCAATCCCCTTTTGTGGATTGATCATTTCAGGATTTGTATATGACCAAATACCCTTTTGTAGATTGGTCAAACCCTAATTAAATGATGCTAATTGAGAATTCGGCCCCTAGGGATAATTAAAGTTGTTTTAGCCACTAATTGAATAAGTCAACCCAGCTTGGTGAAGGGAAACAACCCTAGCACCTAGAAGCTAGTATAAATAAGAGAGGATGATGCCTCATTCTCACACTCACTCAAGTCACTCATCTAGTGCGCAATTTTGAAGGAAGATGCAGGTGTCAGAAGAAGAAGAATAGAGAGAGGCGCATTGCTCAGTGTTGGATATTCTCTAGTGTTTGGTTTATTATCTTGGCATTGTATTGGCAATCTATATTAAGGAAGTTTTTGTTGGGTTTTTACCCCCATGAGGATTTCCTAGGATAAATTTTGTGTACCTTGTGATTTTGTTTCTTTCAATGATCCTGCTTATGTTATTATTATCTAGTAAATTGAAAAGAACATAATATTAGCTCTAAATTTAACATGGAATCAGATCTTTACTGAATAGAGCATATTTCACTGGGTAACGAAAAACGTCATTGTTGTCGTACAAGAAAATTAGGGATTTTATTGGAAGAGAATTTCAGCCTAAAAACTATCTAGGGAAGTGTGCCCTAGCCTAGTAAACTCATTGGCACCTTGAGCACACCTTTTTAGTGGTCAATGCCTCCAGAAAATGAAACCCTAGCATTTGGCTAGTACCAGAAAACCAGGAAACTAGAACCAGCACCAGAAGTACCAGTCCATAATGGCGTAGGTCAAGTTTTAAGGGGTAAAACTTGAATTTTTTGAAATCAGACTTCTCCATCCTACTCACCTCAACCTAACGCATCTAGTCCCTGGACCAGAATTTCAAAATTTGAAAGTTGAAAAAATAGGGTTTCCTTATAAAACCCTAAGTTGATGTTGCAGTTGTAGTACCAGTTGCAGTTGTAGTTTTAGTATCAGTTGCAAATGTAGTGCCAGTTCCTTCATGTCAATGGAAACACCATTTGCAGTGCCAACACTAGTTGCAGTACCAGTTGCAGTGAAAGTTTTTGTGAAGTGTTCGGATTGTTGTGGTATTTTCCTAGTGCACCTTACCCTAGAAATAAATTTTTAGAGGTATGTAATTACATGTGTTTAAAATGAATTATTATTATAAAGGGTACTTTCAGGAGAAGGGATATTTTTTCATATATCTAGAAGGATCTCAGATTCAGTACATTCAGAGGAATAATGCACCTCGGGTTTGATCATTTTATATTCATATATTCATGACATTATCTTGAAATCTAGGTTGTATGTTGAATTTATGAACATCATACTAACCCTTGGTCAAATTAAATACAAGGTTTTATATTGATATTAGATTTTATTCTCTAACTTAGACTTCTGTCAAGATAGCATATTGTCTTAGTAAATAGGACAGGTTGAAGAAATCACTTGTCATCTTGAGTGAAGGAGACTTGAAATAAAATCAACACACTCATTCTTGAGGATGAGCCTCCAGGCTCCAGGTTTGATTGATTAATTTGATAAGATTCAAAGTTACACATGACAAGTTGATAACTACCTCATTACAAGTAAACACAATAGTTGAGGTAGTAGTCTTTGAAAAGTATTATACTTGGTAGCATGTGAGAACATTGATATAAATGCTTATTGTAATCATTTACCAGATATAACTAACATCTCCTCGAGGATAAACATCTTTTGTTGATTCCAGGTTACCATGGGGGAATGTTTTATCACAACACTAGAAGAGTGTTGATCTCATTTCGTATTGTATTTCTTACTTTTGAACTTTGTTTTAGGAAGGTCACAAGTAATATCTCTAAAGGAGCTACTGTGATGATTGTTCTCACTACTGTTTTATTATTATAAAGAGTATTATTATTGTTTTTTTTTTATTATCGTGTTCTGGTAAGGTCATGGGTGATAACCCTAATGAAGCTATAGTGAAGGTTTCAGAAGGAAACAAATTAGATGAAACATGAAGTAGACTATGTACATAACCATATACATTCACGTACCAAATAAGATGAAGAACAAGCTACATTTTGAGATCCAGAGTATCTCATATGGAAACTGATTGTAAGGAGCAAAAGGCTCCAAATATGACCGACCATTAGAACAAGAACTCACAAGTAGACTTGTTCAAAGGATAATGAATGCACCTTGACAAAAATTTGAACTTGTTTGAATTCTAAATAAGCTTTTCATATTAATACTTGGTATTCAACACCAATTATATCATGTAAGATATGATCAAGTCCTTGTAGCCTCAAAAGAAATCAAGATTCAGAGTAAGCCTGATCTCAGAAAGGATCAGATGAAGAGCCATATTCCAAGAATGGGAGACAAATGCCATAAGAATACTAGAACGTAGCTTCAGAGACTTCTAGGAGATATGAAATCTCTTGGAAATATTCCCTCGTTTCAATGACAGAGAAGGAATCCTATCAGAAAGACTGCTATATGGATTTTTCCATGAGACTAGAAGGGAAGTCAGTGTTGACTTCCAAGATTGATCTAACATATAAATAATTTTGCAGATGTACAAATACTGAATTGTGTCCAGAGGATTCTCCCAGCAAGAGGGAGAAGACTATGACGAGACACTTACTCCAGTAATTAAATAAATAGTTTTAGTATTCATGAAGACAACTAGAACAACCATGATTCATATACAATATGATATGCAGGGGGAGAAATCCCCATATTTAAAATTTAGTGGCAGTTGGTGCAGTACATTAGTCAAGTCATGGAAACATAAATACAATAGCATATAGAGTTACCTCCATGAAAGGATAAGAGCTATCTCCAGTATCAGTTATTGAGACGCTCTCAATTTAAGATGAAGTTGTTGTCGTGATGAAGTAGAGGAGTTACTCTCATATTTCAACAGTCACAGTTTTTAGCACTGAGATTCACCCTCATATTGCAGGAGGCTAATCCCAATACCCATAAAAATGTTTGTGGAGGTAGGTTTATGAGTGGAGGTCAAATGGACAAAACTCAGTATAAGAATAATTTAATGCAGAAACTGGACAAGCAATGCATAGGGAAATCAGTTCCTCATTAACTTCAGTCAGTGATTTGATTTTAAAGGTGAGAAGAAGGAAGAATTTCTTTAGATGATGACAATTTTATTTATCATACCTTGAGAATATTGTAATTTCATCTAGATAGATGACTACAAATTTATCTTTTTCCCCAACAAAGGCAATGTCCATGGCTCGCTGGAAGGTTGCTCCTGCATTCATCAATCCAAAGGGAATTTTATCATACATTAATGTTCCCCAAGGAGTAATGAAGGTTTTCTTTTATCTATCTTTAGGCAGGACAGAGATATGATTGTATCCAGAAAATCCATCAATCATGGACATCCTAGATGAACTGGTCACTCTTCGCAGAATGTGCTCCATCTTAGGCAAGGAGTAGTTATCCTTTCTAAAGCTTCTATTCAAATTCCTAAAATCAGCACATAAACTTATTTCCCCATTTTTCTTCCTCACAGGAACCAAGTTAGCTACCCATTCTGAATATCTCAAAGGGATGATGATCAGGGCATCCAACAGCTTTTTACTTATTTCTCCATAATAGGCAACATCATGGGATTTATCTATCTAAGTTTCTGCTTGAAAGGTTTGGCCTCTTTTTTCAAAGGGATCTTATGCTCAATTATATCAGTGTCGTATGTTCTCAAATCCTCATATTTCCAGGTAAACACATCAGAAAACTTCTTCAAAATCTTGGCATACTCAACCCTTTTCTCCTTTGACAAACTGGTAGACAATTTGACATATTTGGGATCCTCCTCTGTTTATAAATTGCATTCAATCACATCAGCATCTTCAGTTGAACCTTTAACCTTTATAGCAACATCATTTATGTCAAGAAATCTCTCCAAGGGGACAAGTCCCTTTGGAATATGGTTACTTGACAACTGAACAATATGATGGTCATCAATTTTATTTAGAAAAATACTAGCATGGGGGTTTTCTTCAGTGTCCTGCTCCTAATCAATATGCAAATCAGAAAATTCATCCACAGTCTCAAGAAATATTTTTATCTCAAGATCATCCTCGAAAATCTTTCAATGTTTGACATTGTCAGGTATAGAGGGTCTATACTTTACTTCCACATCATACTTGAGTTTGGGCGTAAGAGAAACCCTAAAATTACTTGCCGAAACAACCAAGGAATCTGCCACATTATTCTCCTCTCTTGGAACAAATGAGATATTAAAATCCAAGAAGAAATTGACAATAAGATCCCAAACTTCATTTATGTAGGCCCTTAACCTGGGGTGCTTAGCCTGATACCGATTTCTGACTTTATGAGAAATCAACTCAGCATCTCCAAATATTGCTAGCTCCTCAATCTTCATGTCTTTGGTAGCTCTCAAACCCAAAACAAGAGCCTCATATTATGCTTCATTTTTTGTTGTTTCAAATTCAATCTTGTAAGACAGATATATGGTCTCTTGGGCAGGGGAAATGAAAACTACCCGAGCACCAACACTTACCCTAGAAGAGGATCCATCAAAAAAAATTTTCCAAAAAGAGGTATTGGGAGGAGGGTCTTCACAAGAAGTGATGGGATGTTTTCTGATTTCAATAGGTGTTTGAGGAGCATCAATGAGTTGTAGGATATTGGTTCCCAAATCAGTATTAACTGCAAAAATGGGGTGGTTGGTAGGGTTTTCTTCATCATTGATAATGTAAGCAAGTTGTGCTTCCCTATAAAGCCTTCTATGTTCTCCCCCAAACAAAGGAATGGTGGCATATGAAAGGTCCATTTGTAAATTTCCCCCTAATATTTTGATCCAATATCTAGACAAGAGCATTCGAAACTTAGGGGCAACATCATCCACCACAATATCCATGATCACACTTTTCATTGGCAATTGGAATAAGGAAACAGCCAGATATTTGATAACCCTGAGGCACTTCACCTTTCTAGAATCAAATGAGTATAGGTAATGGTAGGTTTTTGTAACCTCCAACCCAAGCTCATCCATGACCGTCCTTGGCATGAGATTGTGAGATTCCCCTAAATCCATCAAGAAGTTGTGCATCACCTTATCATGAATGTTTAATGAGGTATAGAAAGGAGGGGAGGAGTCATCCCTATCCTCTACCAAAGGACCTAGTATGACAACTGGTTTTTCATCTTGGAGGTTGACTTAGTTTGTGGCATAATATGAAGGTCCAGGCTGCAGTACTTTAGAGAGGTACTTTTTGAAATCCTCATTTTTAACTAGCTCCAAGAAAGGTACAGGAATTTTAATCTTTTGAATCTCATTCTCAAAGATAAAAGAGGAGAGAGGCTTCAGAATATCCTTCAATTCTGGGATGGGGCTCTTAACTACTACCTGAGGGCTTTGTGCCTCTTTTTCTTTGCTGCTAGCTGCCACCTCCTTAATAGGATGATTTGTTCTAGTAGGTTGATCAGGAATGTCAGGATTTCCCTCTTTCTTCTTGGACCTGAGGTTGTATTTATTCGGATTGCCACTGGTCATTTCCCCTTTTCTCTGCTCATTTAGTTGGTTTCCCATAAGAGATCTTCATATGTATATTGGGTTAGATGAGGAGATGAAGAGGTGTTACCAAGACAATGGCTTTCAAGATCAATATCTTATTCCTCTCCTTCTTCATTCGTAACAAGGTTATTTTGGAGATGGTCTTGGATCTTTTGATCATCCCTATCCCTATTTTTTTTATCTCTCTGGATGATGTGAGGGGAATTATTTGGTCTTATGAAATTACCCTTGTTATCAGTATTCTAGGTGTTCATATAGCCCTTCTTTCCCTCAAATTTCAATTTCTCCATTTCTGCAGAAAGTGATTTTACCAGTTTTGTCAACTCATCCACTTGAGGGTGGGTGGTAGAGGAACCATAGGTTGAAGCTTTAGACCTACCATTTCTTCTGTCTCTATCAACCTTACTCCTAAGTTTGTCAACTACCAATATATTGGACTCTACTTCAAGGGATTCATATTACATATGAGCCAAAGAGGTAGCTCTTGTTTCTCTCAACAAGAGGAAAAACTCAGGTTCAAAAGCACTAGCATAAGTAATCTTGGAAGAGGTTTCTGTAGGATTTATTTTGGTGGGAATATTATTGTACATTTTGTTAAACCTCTTTGAGAAGTATAAAATAGATTCCCCCTCTTCTCTCTTAAGTGACCCAAAATCTGTAATATAATAAAGGAAAACTTTTGATCCCCCCAATGTCTCAAGAATGATTCATCCAGAGCCTCAATCCTAGCAATAGATCCATGAGTCAACCCCCTGAACCATTTCCTAGCCTCACCATCAAAGCTCTGTACAAAAACTCTCAACCAGACATCTTCATTTTCAATATTAAGATTCTTTGCATAACTATAAAAAGTTGAAAGGTGTTTTTTTGTAGTTATGTCTTCCTCCCCTGTAGACATGGGCATGTACTTGAGGTAATCTACAACTAGGAGGGAATTCATAGGATGAGGTAGAACAAGAGGGGCATACCTAGCAGCCACTATGGCATCCATTCTGTTTCTAGGAGGATTATCACCTGCCATTGGGATGTGAACTGTAGGAGAACAAGGGGAAGATGGAGTTTGGGAAGGTAGGACTATAGTTGCGTTTCTAGAAGAAAGAGGAAACGACTAAGTGTTGGAGGAGAATGATATGGGGTTCAAGGGAAAATAAGTTTCCCCCTCTTTAGATGCAGTGACTTTGACGGGAGGAGGAGTAGGAAAACCCAAAGTGGGAAAATCTTCTAAGTTTTTGGGTCTAAGCCACTTTACAATATCAGGGAAAACATGAATTTCAAAACTTCCTCCCTAAAACTAAATACTAGAATGGGGGAGTTCAACAGGAAAAATTCCAAAATTTAAACTTCTGGAAGCTCCAACAGATGTTATAAAAGGAGAATTAGATGCAGTTATTGGAGTTTTAAAAGAAGAATCGTGTAAATTACCAAAATCACCTTGTACAACAGTTGAAATCCCTTCTGGAGAGGTCTTTCCTTTTCTGATAATATTTTCTGGGTCAACTTTAGGTGTTTCCATAAGAATCTGTGGAGTAGACCTTGTGTGTCTGCCTTTGGGAGCCACAACTGAAACAGTGGAGTCGCCATGTGAACGTTGAAATATTCAAGTTACTAATTTCCGATGCACCTTCAGAATCAGAATTTCTTTGTCGTTCAATCCCAGGGAAATGTCTTCAATTCATTCCCCTACAATGGTGACATGAATGTTAGCACTGATATTCACCCTCAATTGCAGGAGGGTAAGCCCAATACCCATCAAAATGTTTGTGGAGGTAGGTTTATGAGTGGAGGTCAAATGGACAAAACTCAGTAAAAGAATGATTTAACACAGAAACTGGACAAGAAATGCATAGGGAAATGAGGTCCTCATTAAATTCAATCAGTGATTTGAGTTTAAAGGTGAGTAGAAGGAATACTTAGTGAGAAAGGTGGACAAGTCTACCATGGGAATCTAACCTTCAAGTAGCTTGGTGAAGAAAAACTCAGGCTCGGGAGCACTCTTGGACTTAAGTTTTAGATGTTGAAATATGTCACAGAAGCATAATAATCAAACCTACATTATCATACGACTACAACAACTCATATGGATCCTTTATGCACGAGAATTTCAGCATAAGGAGAATAAGATAACAAAGGGAAAGTATTATAACAGGTCACAACAACATTATAATAAAACCTACATTACAATGCAGCTACAACCCTTGGTTGAATCCTCCATGACCAAGTGTTTCAGCATAGTTTACACAAGAAGATGAAAGAAGTTGACTTCTATTAATGCAACATTATCAAGTATCATACAAAACCAGAGAACAACTTTGTTATCAAATATTATAAAATAGGGAGCTCTGCTCAACCATCTGATGACCTTAACAAAATATTGAATTGATCTACTTATACTCAGATCATCCCACAACTACCAGGAATGTAATCTGGCAATCCCATTCAAAGATTTACATCTGAGCAACCTTCTTCCAAACTATGCATGTTTCCCTCTGTCAGATGCAAACCTAGCTCAGTATGGGCCTGCAGGAAAATGTTCAGTGTTGTACCTCATGCTGACAGTCCTGCCTCCTTGACCACAGCTTCTGAGACCTCCATTTATGGACTAATTTGAGGTTTTATCTACGAGTCCCTGCTTCATTAAATAGATCTTCATCAGGATTGGGGTGTGGATGGACGACTAGAGGAAGGCCATCTGTCGCAACTGGATTGGGCGTTGAATAAGCAGGGGGGTGCAAAATTCAAACCTCATTCATTGGTTGAACTCTCCTCGAGATCAAGACTGCAGTTGGATGACTGGAGGACAACCACTTTTCTTTGTTGGATATTTAATGTGCACGTGACTTCAGGGCCGTCGAAATTGGTTTGGACCCATACCGATTTCGAGCCCAAAATGCACCCTTCTCCGCCACATATCCTCCTCACAAAACCATGGTTTGGATTTTGGCTTGCCCTTCGGATTTTAATGTCCACACATCTTGCGGCCCCAAAATGATATGTGACCATTGATCTGAAAGGGACCTAAGATCTGGGTGCACTGACTACTTTAGCACCCCCGCCAAAATTTTACCTGCCTACTAACATTGGAGTCCCTCCAACTGTGCTTGGAGATAGCACCATATCGAACCTGCACAGGGGATCTCGATCATTGCAGACTATGCATTCCCGCTTGCATTCATTATTTTTTGTGTGATAACAACAGTGAGAATGGAGAATCCATTCTCATCTTCAGAGCATCTACAGTTATAGAATCCTAGCTCCAGAGGAACAATTGCAAAGAGAGTAGAGGACATACTCTCAAGTAGTGAGACAGATAGTCCTTTGCAGAAAGCACATAGAGCTAGCACATGATTTTGCATATTAAGATGGATTTGAAGCAAGTGTACCAGGATGGTACAATGTAATGTGAAAATTTGGTTTGATGTTGAATATAGAAAGACTCAGGTCTGCAGGTTGAAGAAGGCTCTGTACAGGTTGAAGCAAGCTCCTAGAATTGATATGGCAGAATTGAAAGTTTCCTGACGAGCTTGGGCTTTACCAAGAGTAAAGTTGATTCTAACCTTTACCTCAAGGTTATGAATGATGAGCCAATGATGTTTCCACTATATGTAGATGATGTATTCTTGACATATGAATAAAAGATGATCATTGATTGTAAGAAGAAGCTCACTGGATAATTTGAGATAAAATACCTAGGCCTAATGCATTATTTCTTAGTTCTT
The DNA here is from genome assembly GCA_000966675.3 of Picea glauca. Classification (NCBI taxonomy): domain Eukaryota; kingdom Viridiplantae; phylum Streptophyta; class Pinopsida; order Pinales; family Pinaceae; genus Picea; species Picea glauca. Next base: position 776,206 of record JZKD02S0658680.1, read on the forward strand.
GAGGTTTGGCAGAGACCAAAGAAGATATTCCTTAACCAAGGGAAGTATGCAGTTGAAATACTAAACAGGTTTCATATGTTGGAGTGTAAATACATGAACACACCCATGGAAATAAATTAGAAACTCCTGGTTCATACTATGTCAGAATTGGTTGATGTTATGTTGTACAGACAGATCATTGGATCATTGATGTATCTGATGAATACCAAGACAGATATATGTTTTATTGTGAACACCTTGAGAGCCCAGATGTGTTCACCTTGTTGCTTCAAAACATGTGATGAGATACCTTAAGGGTATGTTGGAATTTGGTCTTAATTATAATGGAGATCATGACTTCAGAATGATTGGTTATATTGATTCAGATTGGGCAGGAAGTGTTTCTGACAGAAAGAGAACTTCAAGATGTCGTTTCAGTCTAGGTTCACCCATGAATTCATGACACAGTGGTAAGAAATCTAGTATTCCTCTCATCACGGCAGAAGAGGAATACATTGATGCATGATCTATTAGTTGTGAAGCCATATGGCTTCGGGAGTTGTTGACATATCTATTTGATCTGGAGACGGAAGAAATTGTGATTCTAAGTGAGAACTAGAGTTGCATAAAGATGATGGAGAACCCTGTGTTCCATGACAAGTCGAAGCACATAGAAGTCTGGTATCACTACATTTGTGATATGATGCAGAGGGGAGTTGTTAAGCTCCAATATGTTGGCACAGATGAGCAGGTTTCATATGTCTGGACCAAGCCTTTGTCTCGGATAAAGTTTAAATACTTTCTAGAAATGCTTGGTATAGTCCGAAAGGACCTCCCTCAAAAGGGGGATTGATGTTGATGATACTATGGTATCCTAACCAATAGTGGGTACCTCAATTAGGATTTTATATCCTAGGGGACTGGTCATCCCTGGAAAAATCCCGAGGTCTGGTAAGGACATTCTATTAGAGTATCGATGCATGTATATGCTATTTGTGGTCAGTAGTGGTATATATGTTAGGATTTTTATAATCCTAGGGAATCTTATGATTCCTGGGAATATCCTGAAGGTCCAGTAAGGACAGTCTTTCAGAGTACCATGTGGTAGCTCTGTTATGATTTTATATCATAGGGACTCTTATGATTCCTGGGTAGATACTTGGGGATTTTCAGAGTACCACAAAATGTTGTTGATACACCTGCCTCATTTTTTTCCCTATGATGATGATGATGTCATTGCTCCAACCTCGTTTTGTGATGATGTTGTTGATCCAGCCTCGTGTTGTGATGATGTTATTATCTCAACCTTTTATTGGTGATTTTTTTATTCCAGATTTATGTTGAATATGATACTTTAGATTCATGTTGAAGATGATGATGATGATGCTACTTCAACTTCATGCTGAAGATGATGATGATGTTGCTACTTAAAATTCATGCTGAAGATATTGATGATGATGCATCATTCTTTCACTGATTAATGATGTTGTATTAGTGTTATACTAATTGATGTTGATACAGAGAATAATGATGATGATGACATTCCAGCTCCATGTTGTGAATGATGATGATGATGATACTCCAGCTCCATGTTGTGAATGATGATGTTATTGATGATGAGAAAAACTTCTGATGATTTATATATATTCTAGTTAGTGTTCTAGATGTTCTTGATGTTTCTACCCTCTCTCTCTCTCCTGATGATGTTGTATTGTAGAATACCCGTCTTGTTAAGGGGGAGTGTTGAAATATTGTAACTATGAAGTATATTCTACTTATTATTGATTTATTATTAAATATATCAATCTCATTTTGTGGATTGATCATGTCAGGATTTGTATATTACCAAATCCCCTTTTGTGGATTGGTCAAACACTAATTAAATGATGATAATTGAGAAGTTAGCCCCTAGGGATAATTAAAGTGGTTTTATCCACTAATTAAAGAAGTCGGTCCAACTTGGTGAAGAGACACAACCCTAGAACCTAGTAGCTAGTATAAATAAGAGAGGATGATGTCTCATTCTCACACTCACTCAAGTCACTCATCTAGTGCGCAAGTTTGAAGGAAGCTGCAATTGTTTTAAGAAAAAGAAGTGAGAGAGGCGCATTGCTCAGTGTTGGATATTCTCTAGTGTTTCATTTATTATCTTGGCATTGTATTGGCAATTATATTAAGGAAGTTTTTGTTGGTTTTTATCCCCCATGAGGGTTTCCCGGGATAAGTTTTGTGTACCTTGTGATTGTGTTTCTTTAAGTGATCCTGCTTATGCTATTATTATCTAGTAAATTGAAAAGAACATAATAGAAGCTCTAAATTTAATAGTATATAGGAGAAGAAGAAGGCCTATTTAGAAGGTTTTATGAGGACAATCCCAATTCCATATATTAATCTATAGTGGGAACCATCAAACTCCAAAATCTAAATATCACCAATGTTTTGACACTCTTCTACCTGAGTCATAGGGTCAATAGCATAAAAATTTCCCATTTTATCATCCAAAAACATTACTTCATCCATGGAACTTTGGGGAGACTTGACTCAGTGCCTTACAATAGGATCTATGTAGAGGGTGACAAATCCCCCTTCAAGATGAGGGATAGTGGCATAGGACAAGTCCATTTGGAGGATACCCCCTAGGGTTGTGTCCCACTCTATAGATAATACCATCCCCTAAGCACCAGTTAATACAATAAGGGATATATCAGGGTAATCAACCAATATAACCATAAGTTCCTTGATACCCTTCAGAGTTAGTTGAAGCTCCTAAATCGATCATTAAATTATGGAGGAGGAGATCATTAACCACCAATGAAATGAAGAAAGGTGCAACTTTCCATTTATTCTATCTAGATTTGCAAAATGGATAATTATAGGAAGATCCTTTTATTATTGAGGGTGAAGAGGCTCCTCAATTCTCAGCTCTTGTGAAGGCATAGGGATATCAGGGTCTAAGGATTCCTCATGTGAAGGTGAAAGGTTGGTAATGTTTGTATCATGATCATTATCTTCCTTGTGAATGATATGGATAGCGCTTCTATCATGAAATTCATCCCTTTTCTTATATTCTTCACTCATGACACCTAGGAATTCTGACTTGGATCTTCTAGTTGATTTGGCCTTCTTAAGCTCCCATTGTATTTTAGAAATGCCAAAGGTTTTTTTAGCACAACTAATATTGTTAAGGTCTTGTTTATAAAGGTTGTATTCATTTTCAACAACATTAATATTAGTGACAAGTAGCTCTTGGTTTTGTTTCATTTGCATGAGTTTTTGTTATTGAGTAGTTGGGTAACTCGTCTTTTCAAAATGATTGTCTAGTTTGAAAGAATCAAATTCAACCTCTATCTAGGATTCGATCTCATATGCTTCAATAAGGGGATTCATGGAATTGTATTTTAATATGAAAATAATTTTCCCTTGGAGGGAGTGAAAAATATCATTCGGATAGCCTTTTTGAGCACACACTTATACTAAGAGAGGGAGTGAATTAGTGTAAGACAATTTTTTACTTTTTAAAACATTTATCAACCATAAGAAAAAAAATTATATATCAAATCTATTAAATACAGAACATGAAACACAATATTTGTATGGAAAACCTTTCGAGAAAAATCCATGAAACTTCTCTTTATAATTATTTGTAATTTCCAACCTAATTTTACAAATATTTGTAGGCACAAACCTATTGGAGACACCAATTCCCACTGGTACAAATCCTGGTAGGCACCAGCCTATTCTTACAGATATTTGTAGACACCAATCCCCACTTATAAACACCAACTTAAAAAGAGGCACCAATATATTTTTTTGAGCGGCACCAATGTACTCTTACATATATTCATATACACCAATCTACTAGAGATACCAATCCCCACTACTAAGCACCAAATTAGAAAGAGACACCAATCTCTTTGTGAGTTTCACCAACTTCACTGAGTCTATTTGTTGCTTCTTCCTTCACCAAGTATTCTTGTTTTTTCTTCCTTCACCGGGTCGACTCATTGCTTCTACCTTCACCAGGTCTACTCACTACTTATTCATTTACCAGGTCTGACCAAAATTTGAATTCCCAAATGGTAACTTTCCCAAAGCTTGTTGTTTTGGGCCTCTTCCCAAGAACAAACTTGTACAACATGCCACATATCTAATTTTTTTAATCTGATTCTGAAATTTTTACCTAAAGTACTTTTGTATGTATTCTTTGTTCTCTGAAATTTTCAATTTCTGAAGAGTCCAAGAAAATAAGTTATAGTATAAATTTCAAACTAACCTATTTTAAATTGATCTCAAAACCATTCAGAAACCTAAATTCCATGGATCATATCTCAAAATGTGTAGAGAATCAACATCTGAAATTTTTACCTGCCCTACTTCTATATGTCTTATATGTTTTGTAAAACATTCACGGTCTGAAGAGTCCTAGAAAATAAGATATAGTGAAAATTCCAAACTGACCTATTTGAAATTGATTTCAAGAGAATTCAGGAACCCTAACTTCCATAGGGAATATCTCCAAAAGTATAGAGAACCAACATCTGAATTTTTTACCAAATGTATACCACGATCTCTCCTATATCTCTGCAAAGTTTCAATCCATTAAACATCGCAAAAAATAAGTTATCACAAAAGTTCCAAGATGACCTGTTTGAAACTAATTTCAAGAGTATTATGGAACCCTAACTTCCACGGGGAATATCTCTGACAGTATAGTGAACCAGAATCTAAAATTTGTACCACATGTACACCAAGATATTTCCTCTATCTATGCAAAGTTTCACGCTTTGAAACATCCCAAAAAATAAGTTATAGAAAAAGTCAATATGATGTTTGAAATTGATTTTAGGAGCATTCAAGAACCCTAATTTTCACAGGGCATATATCCGAAAGTGTAGCAAACTAGCATATGAAATTTTTACCACATGCATACTAAGATCTCTCCTATGTCCCTACAAAATTTCAAGCTCTAAAACATATAATAAAATAATTTATCACAAGAATTCCAAGATGACCTAAAATTGATTTCGCAATTCAATTTTTTCTAATCCATTTTTCACACACACACGCGCAAGCGCGCGGGCACGTTATATCAATGCTTTATCTTTTTATATTTTTCCATAACCCTTCATGAATTACCATTTATATAAATTAAATAATTAATTCCCAATACCATGGAAAAATACCCCAAATACCTGTTGATATTTTCCTAAAACTAGCTAGGGTTAGATTTACCATAGCAATTTAACTAATTTTACATGCTCCTTTTTTCATAGACGGTGCTACATCATTGTCACCCAACCATAGGTACTTGCATGTGCCACCCCTAAGCACAAAACACAAATATATATCTTGGGAAACCCTCTTGGGGAATAAATCCTAGTATAACTTCTTTGGTATATATTCATCAACCAAGTACAGTATCAATACAATGTTCTCTTAGATAATATCCTAGATAACCCTTCTAATCAAAGGGAAACTATGCTACTAGAGTTGTGCCTTGTCACTAGAAGATACACCAAATATTATACCAAGACATACACCAAGGAAAAATCCAAACCCTATTGCATTACCTTAGCAAGGTAGGACATGAGAGAGAGACAAACCAAGACCAAGAGATGTGCCTTATCATTCTTCTTGTAGTTGCAGCTGCAACTACAGCTCTCCACCAAACTTGTGATATTACTGAGTGAGATGTGATAACCAAATGAGTAAGGCATCACCTTATTTATACTTATTCTTCCAATGAACGTTTCCCACATGTACGACCTGTCTTTTCTGGCAAATATAATTTACTTTGAATTTTTCTGGCAGGGTTGACTTCTCATATTGCAAGTACATAATATAATAATAATTATTTTCCTGAGTCGACATTACAAATATACTTTAGCATTATTCTTTTAGGTTTTTGACTTGATCAAATACAATAAGAATATCTTCTGCAACTACATAATACGTCAACAATCCCTCTTAGCAAGTAAGGTATTCTTCTCGCACGATCTTCAATATTGTTTATGTATGCATCTATACTCTGGACCATTTACTTGTTGACTTTCCATGAATCTATACATCACTAGAATTTTTGTAACATCAACACTCCCTCTTATCTAGGGAGGTATTCTCCATGATGTTTTTCATCTAGTAGTCTCAATCGCATCCATACATTACACATGGAATGTACAAGACTAACACCAATCACATGGTATTGAAAACCAATCTACATATAGAATCACCATAGCGACATAGGATATCTCATGATCAAATAGATCATGTCACAAGTATCACCATCATAGCCAAAAATGTTTTGTCATAGCCACACACGGACTATTTGATGGATCGATACATCATAGTCACCATCATAGACATACACTGGATTTTTCATAGTCATACATAGACTATCGGATGGTCATATCATATTCATGCATCTAGGGCCTCATCATTCTTTTGGGCTTTATGTCATCATGAGACTTCATCTAGCTCACTCAAATCTAGGCACTAGTCAGCTCACACAAAAATTTTCTACTACCCAATCCTTATGGAGTCTGGGTAACTATTCAATTTGAGCCAATTCACAGACAGAACTGTGCTACTACCCAATCCTTACAGATTCTGGGAAACTGTCACATTTGTCCAGCTCACACAGAATCTAGACAACTAGTTCATACATAACTAGGAAAATCGCCAACTCACACGGAATGTGGCATCTAATTCTCATAAAACTAGTAAACTCACCATCTCACACAGAATATCACATCTATCCCTAAGGCTATACTTTATGTTTGGCACACCAGGAAACTGATCCATAGTGACCAACCCTCTAATAACAAGGATTAGGTGATGTAGTGCACACACACTACCCATCTAGACCAAGTCTAGGAAACACCTCCAACCACACAGGTTGGCCCTCCAGCTTGAAAAGTTGTAAAAATCACCAACCTTGAAGGCTTGGAATCTACTGACCTTGTGCAAGGTCATGCTAATTAGTGCCATAGTCGGTAACATGCCCATGACCCACTGCTACCCTGGAGTCACATCTGTAACTCATCACTCCCTCTTACTAGGGAATTCCTTTTGGACCACACCAAGCTTGTCCCTGAAGTACACAAACTTCACCCTTGACAGAGGCTTGGTCAACACATCTACTATATTCTGATTTGTAGTGACATAATGGATCTTCACTACTCCCTTCTGCACCATATATCTGATATAATGGTACCTGATCTTGATATTCTTGGACTTTTCATGAAACATTGGGCTCTCTGAAAACTTCACACAACTCTAGTTGTCACACCAGATACAAGTCACCTCTAACTCGATGTTATCACTGAAATCTCATCTGCACATGGTTACAGGAATCCAGCATCTCCAAACAGTTATTAGTTCACCCATGGACCAAAATTACAAAAAATTCATTCCCAAAAGGTCCAAAACTATACAACCAGATATAAAATCAGGATGCGCTATGACTATACAGGGAGAGCGCGCACATGCGCCATCAAAAAATGCCAAAAAATCACACATGCGCCCAATGTGCGACTGTGGACAAACAAAGTCGTGCACACCTCAGAATGGCGCATTTATGATGTTGGTCAGCCTCCCACCCACTTCTAGTTCATCTTCCAAGTCGATTTGGCATCCAAATCTCGGCTGAATCTGGCTAGGTGGTTGGTCAAAGACCTAAAGGTGTCCTAAACAGCCCCTTGTTCATAGTAAAAGTTGGTTTCATAATACCTCAAAGGTGTGCTATAAAAAGAGGCCATGGGTGCACTACATTTCAAGGAATTCATTTGTAAGGTTATGTTGTTGCTATTCTCTTGGGGAATCCTCTTTTCTCATCAAGAGAATACTAGCACCATTCCATTTGAGCTATTCACATCACCTTTTGAGTGAATTAGCTTGGGATTCTTTCACCATTTCTTTCAAGTTTTCAAGTTGTAAGAAGAGCTCAATCTTGGGGGTTCAAGAGCCCTCCCTTGGGGGAAGAGGGGACCCAAAGTATCCCTTTCTCTTTGGTGTTTTATTTTCACTAATACAATCCTTTCCATTGGTGACATGAGTCTTGTTTGTTTCTTGTTCTTATGTCCTTATGCACTATAGTTTAATTGTTTTTATCATTCCTAGTTTAATTCTTAGCTTAGTATTTTATGATTTATCCTTCTAACCCTTTCCTTTACTGTTGTCTTGCCTAGCTAACCCAAATAGGCTTGTAAGCATCTCTAATTTTCTCACTCAAGTGACAAAAGAGATGCAACAGATTAGTGACTTCACTAGGGAAAGGTATCAATTTCCTACCCCATTTGGGTTATTTTAGCTCTTCTTTCCTTTTATTTAACTTGCAGGTACCATAACCAGCCCAAGACGACATATAGGAAGCCAAATTCAAAGCTGAGTTGAAGGAATTTCATCCGAAATTTTCTTCATGTCCGTGTGACAGTTGTGCGTGGGTTTATCGGCCCACAGTCGCGCGTCGTGCACACGTGCGCCAAAATCATTGTATTACTCAGTGCCTTTTGTGCACCTGTGCCCATCAGTCTCTTTCAGTTCATGCATTGGCACTCAGAGTGCCTCTGTCTATTTTGAGACCCACGCACCTATGAAAACAAAATACACATTGTAATCCTTTTTGTGATTTGTGGAGGGCCCATGGCCTTCTTAAAAATTTCCATGCATGTTGTAATCTGCACTACACTTACATTCCCTCTCCATATAAAGGGATTAGTCAAAGCACATAGGCACTTAGGGGTTAAAATCATAAATTTCCCTCTTTTTTTTCGTTTTTCCACGTGGATGGCTCGCTTTGAATAAAGTTAAGTTGGAATCATTCTACATCACATATAAAACTTGCATTGGGACTAGAAATTGGATATCAATCATTGATTATGCTCTTATCTCATGCTTCAAAGCGATCTTGAGAATCAGAAAGAGGTTGTGGGACAATTTCATCTCCCTTAAAAATAAAAAATATTTAGAAGAGGACAATAGCCCCCTCGGGACTCCTCTTAGTTTATTTTTCAAAACACATCTTAAGATTGTAATGGGCCCATACATGCCCACATGTTACAAAGATAGGATAGTGTTGAAATTTACTTTCTTAGATTAAATCACTAGGGAAGTTTAAAGGTTTTGTAACGGGCCCATACATGCCCACATGTTCACAATCTAGGATAGTTTCAAATATTTCTTATATTAAATCACATTTAGGGAGTTAAAGGAATAGTAAAGGACCCACATGTCCACATGCTAGTTTCCTAGGGATTTAAAATTTTGCAAGGTTGTACCAATGACACATAGTAACTTAGGTAATCAACACTTGTAAGGACCAAGCGAAGTCCACATGCAGCAAGGTGACACCTAAATTATTAAAAACTTGTCACACTTTCACTTGTTCACACACAATATCACCAATCACTCACATAGTTTTATCTAGAAGTCATGGAGGTTAAAGTAAGTTTCCTCCAACAGGATTCCAAAACACTCCACCCTTTTCTTGAAAAAACTATCCACTCCCACTTAATTTCAATGAGATTGGCTCACACCCCCAATCTCTCAAACAAACACATCTAAAATATTTCTAAAAAACTCACTAAGTTTTCCTCCACAGGAGGTGCCAAAAGAATTTTTTTAGTCTAGGTAGGATTTCAGGGATAGGCATCCAAATAAATCCCCGTTATCTAGTTCTCACATTTTCAAAACAATAGAAGTTGTCAAATAGGGAAATTTAAATCCTCCAAGTCAAGTGTTCCTAACACCATAAGGTAGGGAGATACATGTGAAGGGTTGAAGGCCGAGGTCTGGTTGTTCTATGCGTCCCCCCTTCATGCACTGTTAAGGTCCTAACCCGCACATAGGTAGATCAATGCATTTGGATGTAATAAAGGTCAATATTAATAAGACCTTTCAATAAAATAGAATAAGGCGGATGTAAGAAGACCTAAAAAAAGCTTCCGCTTCTAGAAGGATCTTCCTCTAGATGCTTCTTTTTAGTATAAATAGGAGTCGAGGGTATGAGAACCCTAGCTTGGATATTATTGTAACAGAGCGCTGCTCGACTGGAGGTTGCCCCCTCAAAGAGGCCTGTGAACATTTCTATCTGATTCAAAGTGCTATTCCTGTTGCTATGTCGTATATCGTTTCTGTGTATTGTGAAGATTATGCTGGATATTTTACTGTTATTCTGTCATTTCTAGCATTTCATTTATGTTCTGCATATTTTATATAACTGGTATCTTGCAAGTGGTATCAGAGCACTTTCCTTGGTAGAAATTTTGGGTATTTTTTTTTCAGGGTAGAGACGTATTACGGCATCTTTAAGCCACAAAGATCTGTCGTTACGCACATAAACCCGCGGTTGAGGGATTCGTACACGCAAGAAATACAAGTGGTTCTTAAGTGCACGTCTGTTGGCCACCCTTATAACCCCTGTTGGTACCGCTTCGAGTGGTAGCGCATTAGACAGCACCTGTGTACGGACCGACCTAGATTTCCTAAAGCCCTCTGTAGATAAACCTATCGGCCGTCGGACTGCTATAGTGTCACCGAGAACAGCACTCGGGAAGATACTCTCTAGTACCTAGGTATTCGGGTAGTACGGCTAAGGGTACAGTCTATCCTCCTTAGTTAGTGCCCTGAGATATTGGGTCGAGTACTACTGTTGGACCCTGCACGTATATCAGAGAGCTATAGCACAGGGCAAACCCTTGTATGTAGAACCCTTGAATACCTAACCCTTGGGGAACATAAACAGCAATATAAACAAATTAAACCGGCGAGATCTATTAACCCGCATCTGTATTCGGGTTGCTAAGTAAATACTCTCTGGTTCAGAATTTGGGGATTTTAGCACTGCAGCATTCTTCATACCAAAGCATAACCCCGCAGCTATAAAAAAAATAAAAAAAATAAAAAAAAAAACTGGAAATTTTTTCACCATTATTTGAGACCTATTCCATTAGACTCATCTCTTCGCCCTCATCACTTTCCTCCATATCATTTTTCTGCAAAAATTTCTGACCCCGCCCGCACACTTTTCAGTTCACTCATTTTTTCACCATTATTTGAGACCTATTCCATTAGATTCATATATTTTCCCTTATCACTTTTAACCTTATCATTTTTCTGCAAAAATTTCTGACCCTGCCCGCTCCCTTTTCAGTTCACCCGCCATCATGGCCCATACCCATAACCAAGAACTAGAGTCTCGCTTCAACACCCTGCAATCCGGTTTACTTGAGACCCAACAAGAAGTGCAACAACTCAGTGCTACTATTTCCTCCCGT
>JZKD02S0658680.1:791361-806782 GCA_000966675.3 Picea glauca
ATCTTCCTCTAGATGCTTCTTTTTAGTATAAATAGGAGTCGAGGGTATGAGAACCCTAGCTTGGATATTATTGTAACAGAGCGCTGCTCGACTGGAGGTTGCCCCCTCGAAGAGGTCTATGAACATTGCAATCTGATTCAAAGTGTTATTTCTGTTGTTATTCTGTATATCGTTTCTGTGTATTGTGAAGATTATGCTGGATATTTTACTGTTATTCTGTCATTTCTAGCATTTCATTTCTGTTCTGCATATTTTATATAACTGGTATCTTGCATACACCCACCTCTTGGATGGGATCTAGCCCGTGACCCATTTTTGAGACTGAAAATTTAAATGCCACACTTTGATCGTGGTACCTAGTGACCAAATTTTAGGACATCTACCCAGGGGGCAATTGTGGGCTGCAATTGCACCTTGATCGGATTTTGTATGGCTATTGGGAAATATCGCCAACTCTTTCAGGATATGCACCCTCTACCCCTCATTATAACTGATTACTTCATCCTTCACTAGTTCCTCTTCCAGTGGCTTCAGACCCCACTATTGAGTGCTATTAGAAGGTCTGGTGCTATTTGAGAGGAAGAACATCACATCTTTTAGGACACGAGCATTTTTTTCTATGTTCTCCCACGCGGAAAAAAACCACATATCCACATGTATGTTTATCAATTTCTTTATGTATGATGCCCTTGTGATTACATCTAATTGTGAATTATATTTTTAAAGTTCAAAACTAATAGCAAAGGCTCTTGTTCATTTACTTCGCTCTCATCACCATTTACACATAATCCACTTAGCTAGTCGGACATCATAAGGGACCCACAGAATCCCCGTCATTCCAGACGCCTTCTAAATCTCCCTCCTTTTCTAGGGGGGGTTTCTAGCCTTGCCCATTCATCAGCTTTACCTTCTCAAACCCATGTGAGTGCCACTATCTTGGGATCATCTTTGCTTGGTTCCACTTTACTTAGGCCCACTTCCCAAGGTCAACTATCCACTCGCTCTCCTTTACACGGAAGCGGGAGGCAAACTTATTCTCAAGGGGGGAGTACAAACCTACCTAGTCCCCCTCAAGGGTCAAGTTCACAAAAAACTCACACCATGGCTGGAACTAACCCTACACCACCACTCCAGATGCCATATTTGGCTTCTCTCAACATACCATATCTAATCAAACTCACAAATGATTCTATATTGCATGACCCCACATGGACTGCAATGCCTACCAAACTACCTTCAGACATCCCCAAGTTTGAAGGAAAGGCAGGAGACGACCCTACCAAACATGTCATGACTTTCCACTTATGGTGCTCTTCCAACAGCATTATGGATGATTCCAATTGACTACGATTAATTCAATGCACACTCACTGGCCCATCAACCAAGTGGTATGTAGATGAAAAATGAGGGTCCCATGCGACTTTCGAGTCTTTGGCCAAAGAATTTTTTACCTTCTTTCAATTACCAATCTGTCATGACAATGGTCTTGAACTACTCTCTTATATTAAACAAACCTCAGCCACACATATCACTGATCACATTCACGAGTGGCGTCGACGACGTAGTTTGTGCAAAGAAGAAACCACCAAACAACAATGCCTTGATTGGTTTCTCGGATCACTTGTCTCTCTCCTCGGTAAAGATGTGGCTTATACCTTCCCTCAATCAGAAGAAGAAGCCATCGGTAAGGCTCAACAATATGACCTCATATATTCATAATCAGGATACTTGTACATAGTACTACTTGATCTCCCGAGACCCATGCCATTTGGCCAAGACAAACCTGGGAGTCTCACTCAGCAGACGGATTGATTGGTAACACCACACATCACAATCCACAAATCCAAAAATCACCAATGTATGGCACACCTCAATATCTGTCGGCCTATGGAGGACTCACTTATTATCCTCCACCTCCTTATCAACAACCATATCCTGTTTCCCTTCCTCCACCTACTAGTGGGCCACCACCGGCACCCACAATACGCCCACCTATCCAACCAAGTTCTAGTACTCCCTCCACCTTAGCTTATACCCTAAGTACTAGTGAAAGCACCACACCTTCCTATGTACCTTATGGATCATTACCACAACATAATCCATACTTTCCATTTCCTGGCCCTCCACAGCCCATGGCTCCACCACAAGGACACCCACACGCTGGGGTTAATTTTGTTCAACCCTCTCCCATTTAGAAATATCCAAATTTTGAACAACTAAATACGAAAAATCCATCCCATCAATCGAACAATTCCAAAAAGAAAGGAAAAATCAAAAACCATAATAATTATGGACTAGGAGCAAACCAGAACCAACCCCAGCAGAACCAGTCTGACAGGGGAAACCAAAACCAGGGGAATCAGAACCCCCAAGGGGGAAACAACAACAAACACCAGGGAAAGAAAAACAAAAATATTCAGACCAACTTACCTTTCACCCTTTGTGGTGAGTTTGGTCACTATACTCACCATTTCTCCCAAATCGCTGACTATAAACAGATGAAAGACTCTGTGAGTGGACCACATCCCCCGACACCGCCTGCCCCCAAGAAATATGTGCAACAACCACCCCCAGTCGTGATGAAAAACCCCATTCCACACCAAGGGGTGATAAACACCCAACAAGACATGCAACCTACCCTACCACAGATAGGACAATATCCCAATCCGGGAAATCATGTCGATCACACTATCCTCCTTACTAGTGAGGAAGTAGTTCTTCTACAAACACCCAGTCGTCAATACAGTGCAACCCCTAAGTCTGCTCCTACCACCTCAGATGCACACCCAGTCGTAAATGGGCCCCCTTTGATGATTCCTCACCCTAATACTAACCCACCCCTTCGTATTCCTCACATCCCCTTATGCAAGAATGTCCACAACCCTCAGGCTAGGGTGGCTCATAATTACAGTTTGGTCGATGATTTGGAACAATCTCATGCTGCTATGTCAGTCTTAAAAGTCCTTCAAACTTGTCCTACTCAACGGAAATCATTACTTTCTGCCCTCGAGGCAGTCGACCCTACGGATACTCGACTCATCACATTTGATATCGATAGTGGAGAACCTCGCCTCCCCTCTCTCATCGCTTTTCAAATACTAGTTAAAATACAGAACATTACAGCTCACCGCTACATCATTGATGAGGGTGCATCTACATGAATTATGTCAAAATCTATATGGCAGAAACTTGGTTCCCCCAAACTTATACCATCTACCATTAACTTAAGAGCCTATGACAGACGACCATCTTCTCCCAAAGGAGTCTTCCAAAATGTCCCCGTAGAACTCGGGGGCAAGACCATTCTCATTAACATTGAAGTTATTGATGCCCCACTTAATTACAATATCTTGTTCGATCATAGCTACATGTATGACATGAAGGTAGTTGCCTCTTCTATCTTTTGAACCATGATGTTACCCCATTACCATTGATCAAGTTTCACATTATGAGCCTAACCCTTTTTCCAACATCGATAACATTCTCCCTTTCGTCCATACTAATTCCGAAGCGTACCCATTCATCGATATGGGCCTTGGAATTTTCAAAGACCCATCCTTGTTACGAACTTACCATGGTGCACCACTACTCATTCATCCTTCCAATCAGGTATGTGTCATCTCATCCAAGAGAACTGTCATTGAGGATACCCTTCCTCCCAGTGAGGCTTCTCTTATATCTAACGTCCCACTAGTCACAGAGATCCTCCCTCAAGAATCTCCTGAGAACTCGTCAACTCCACCAGTTCATGATTTCACCTCACCCCAGGGCCATATCCCAGTTTGGGAAACAGTTCCCCAAGCCATTACTCAAATCCCCTTCTTCTACCCCCCACGGGGTGTCCAAGCTTTTCAAGTAGCTACAACGCTTACCCTTCCCAATATGGTGCTAGAAATATCGGTATGGTATCTACATCCACCAGAAATGGTTCCTCAACCATCTCTCCCTCCTCAAACCGAAGGAGTTTCGATGCAGATTCCAATACCTACTCCAGAAGAAACACCCTCACCCCCTCTTGCTAATTCCACCTCTACATCTAGGGGCAGACAAAAGAAGAAACATCCCATTTCTCCTCTCCCTCCTCGCATCCAACCTCCTTGTGTACTCTACGAGAAAGAAGGAAACCCCACTAATCGATGTCCCTCTCTCCCTGAGCTACGCAATCTAATCCAACTCCCCCATGCAACCACATCACCTGTGGCTTCATCAAGCACACCCAATACCACCATAATGTCTTCCACTATAGGAAATAAAGGGTTGTGAACCAAATTTTCATGTGCCATATGTTCAGAGTATGGCCACTATACTCATCATTGCCCTGCCCTACCACAGTTTC
The DNA here is from genome assembly GCA_000966675.3 of Picea glauca. Lineage (NCBI taxonomy): Eukaryota > Viridiplantae > Streptophyta > Pinopsida > Pinales > Pinaceae > Picea > Picea glauca. The sequence continues at coordinate 795,698 of JZKD02S0658680.1, forward strand.
AACAAAAACTCACGGCCGTACACTAGAGTTTTCAATAAAACCCCTCTACCTCCATGACGTCAAGTACCCAAAGTACTGACATCCATTATGTCAACACTTCATTCAATGAACGTATGAGGTGTCCTTGCACCCTATGTGAATCACTTGATCATTTTACATATCAATGTCCTATGATCATCGAATATAAGCGTCACCAAATGGCCCTTATTCAAAACGCTACACCCCCTCCAGTGCCATCGGAATCAATGATTACCCCTACTCCATATCCAAAGGTTATTCATATCCTTTCTCCTGAACCTTAAACACTCCCTACTCCCTCATGGTTCTTGGATGACTTCTATGAGGATTTACCCCCAAATCCCCCTAATTCCCCTGTTCATTTCCCCACGGAAATTTTACGCTTGAATACCATTTTTAACCCTTAATATCTCGATATTTGGTTTATGTCAAGTGAACCATCTAAATATCCTTGTGTAACTCCCCTTTCTTCTTCATCACCAGATGACAACCTGCTCTTCTACAAGAAATCATTACTACAAGACCCTTTTGTAAATGGGGCATCAACTTCATGACTTGCAACCCTCCATCCAGCAATGGACACAAATACATCGTAGTTGTAGTTGATTACTTCACAAAGTGGGTTGAATCCATGCCTACCTTCAACAACACCGCTGACACAGCAATGCATTTTTTTTTTAACCACGTCATATCCCGCTTTCACGGCACTCCCAATGAGAGTACATTGAAACAATCGCAACTGTACAGAGTCATCTTTCAATGAGTTAGATGAGCACCAAATATGGAAGGTAGTCACATGATCTCCTGGATATTCATTAGGCTTGTCTTTGAACTTTGGAATGTTCGAAGGAAACTTCGTCGACATAGGAGGCTAATGCGGATCATGAAAAATGGGGTCATTCAACAACCTTGTCAAATATGGCAAGTGTAAAGTCGCCAGGAAAGGTAGTTTGGGTTGCTGTTGATAACCTGGGAAGAAGGGTCCTGGAGTTTGACTAGCACCAGGTTTCCAAGAAAAGTTTGGTTGTTGGCTCAGATTCTGGTAGAAACCAGGGCCTTGGCCAGCGTAAGGATTTTGCATATGTGGAGACATCATCGACTGATTTCCAAAATAGGACATAGATTGTTGGGCATTCATTGTATTTAAAGGACTTTGGGAAGGATTACCCCATGTCGATCCCGTGGGGATAGGCATAGTAGTTTGTCCAGGGTTCCATTGATTGTGGAAATAATTACCCCAGATCGGCATTCCGGAGGAGGGAATAGATCCTTGCCCTGAATTCCAAGGTCCTGTTAGGTTTGCCCCCTGTGAAGGAATGGTACCCTGCACAGGAGTAGATTGTCCAAAAATTGGGTTTCCCCCAGTCAGGAAAGTGGCTAATGAGAAGGTATTGTTACCAAACATTTCATTCCAAGAAAACGGTGTCGAACCTACCGGCATACTATGTGAAGGTGGTCTTTGACTCCCCACTCCAAATAAACTATGTTGTGTAGGTGGCTCGGAAGATTGTTGAGGCGAACCACCGAGTAAAGGGGACGAATAAGGGATATGACCTCCTCCAGCAGGAAAAGCATTAAAAGGGATAGGAGTGCCCCCCATGTGACCTTGTAGAGGAGCGCTAGAGCTCCCTGCCCCCAGAACCAAAGTCTGTAAAGTGGATTAGGAAAGTACAGGACTTGTACCTGAACTAGGCATACCGTATGAGAACGGAGGGCCTGTCACACTAGGTGTGAAAGGAGTTGTGGCTACCACCAAAGACAGGATCGGACCACTGTGAAAAGTAGTTGTGGTCAATACCATGGTGTCTCAGACCGACGATGGTAGGTTAGGAGATGAAAACTCTCCTTTAGTGACAACCGTGGTGGGAATTGAAGAATTCCCAGAAGGAGTAACATCATTTGTTTCCATTGATGTGTGCAACACTGTCTGGCGCTCGTGAAATTGAATTGGTACAATAAAAGGTGCCAAGAAATCAGTGGTTGGGGTTTCAACTAAGACAAGAGTGGTTTCTTCGAGGTCCAAAATGGTCGATTCCTTCGGGAGTTGTTCAAGCACAATAGTTTGTAACCCGGTCGCTTCAAAAGACCCTTGTTGGTCTAGCTTTCACCTTAATGGTGGTGGGGGTGGCTCCAGTGTAACCGGCCGCAGGCCAAGAAGCCTTCATGACCGGAGGAGCTTGGGATCCTCCACTGTGTGAGAAGATCCAAGACACTCTAAAGGTAGTCTAAACGCTCAAAAGTAACACACACTACAAAAGTCCCTAGAAGATAAGACAAGCAAACACTAAATTAATTGGAAGAACAGTTACAACAACCAACACTAGAGCAACTTACCGGTGCAAGTGCAAATCAAACACGGAAGCACCCTCCGAGTATACTTTGCAAAGTGTGGCCAGATGTATTTCCTAGGTACCGCGGTATACCCCTGTAGTCACCTGTGTATGTCCCTAAAAAGATTGGCAACTAGGTTGCCAGCACGCGAACAGTCACCAGGCGGGTATAGTCGAAAGTCAGGTAGACCACAATGACCAGGGTATCGAGCCCGAAACCTTTTAAGGGTATCGAGAGAAAATGTTCCAGAAGAAAATTGAGGACCTCGAATGGATTTGAGACCCACGAAGCCCCATGGAAAATTCAAATGACGGAATCCCAAAACAAGCCCTCTATATGTGTTCTCCACTACAATTGGTCCAGCTTTGGAGGGGTTATCTCCGCTACCTTTCCGCACACGACCTTGTGTTTATCCCCTGTGTTAGAGGGGGGTCCCAGATAAATTTCACAATACTGAACTTAGACACTCCCTATCTCAAACTCCAATGTTTGATTTTAAATGGCCTTGAAGAGTTTCCTCTCCAACCTAATCCAAGGCCCTAGTCCTGAACTAGTTTGTGAACCCTACAAACATAAAAGTCTAGTAGATTTTAAGTTTAGCGTTACTTTTATGGCTTTGTATTACGTCAAGGGGTATGAGGGTGAAACTGATGATGTGTAAAAGTCAAAAGAAAAAAATGAATGAAAAAGATGGAAACAAAACTTTTACTGAATGCAAAATTTCAACAACTTTTCTAAAGAAATATTTTTAATTTTTTCTAAGATTTTGGACAGCAAACTCAAAGGAATTTCACTCGACTACGAGCTACTTATAATCTAAGTGAACTGCAAAAACTTATGAAATAAAAGACTTTTCCCTGGCTAATGATGCAGAAACACACTCTTCAACCAAAGAAGAAAATGAAAAGAGATTTTTTTTTATTTAAATGCTAGTAAAGAAAGAAAGGGAAAATACCGACAAGCAAAAAACCAAGAAAAACAATTCTAGCCTAAATCGCAGATCGCAAAGAATCAGGTCAAAAATAACACGCTAGCAATTTTCTGTTAAAAACAATGACTCTCACACTTGTCTAAAAACCTTTAAAAATTCTTTTATTTTTATGAGAAAAAGTAAGCTAAGAGTAAAATTAATCCTAATCTACTGACTGTTCAAACAGAGATTCAAAACACCTGAGAGGAATAATTCTTATCAAGGGAAAGGATGATCACCTTACCCTTAACAAAAAGTATCATGTACAAGCACGTGATTGTTACTCAAACAGCATGTGTGCGAAAGCACGCTGAACAGAGATATAGGGCGTGTACACGCGGGCTGACCTTGTACAGGCCGTGTGTATATCTAAACTCTGAGAAAAAATAAAAACAGACAGACCAACCCAGAAAGAGACCACTGATATTGATAACCAGGATCCCCTGAAGGCTTGGATACTCTTTCTAACAGAAAAACAAATAATATAAGGAAAAAATGATAAAGCAAAAACAATCTGAGATAGGACTGCTAGCAAACAAGACTCAGACAGAATTCAATAAAACCCCATGAGAATGTGTGATTCTAACAGGGAAGAGGATGACTGCCTCTGAAGTCCTTTGAACTCTACACACTACTGCTACCTCTACAGCTAGCATTCACATGCGGGCTATAAGAGGGTAGGGAGTTGTTACACATGTTCAGACCTTGTGCAAGCTACGTGTACCTCTGTGGGTCCTGAAAAACACAGTCAAGCAAAAGAAAGGGAAAGCTGGTATGGAAAACCAGACTCCCTGCTAGCTCAGACCTTACAAAAACTAAAAAGAAAAGATAGGCAAGAAAAACTAGTCTTTAAACTACCCAAAAACTAAAGAAAATTCCAGGAACCCTAGAGAGTCTCCCCAGTATGGTCACCAATTCTGTTGTTGGGGAAAATCACCCTACGGACTAGCAAATAGAGTTCAGACTTTGCATGTAGATATGAACAAATAGAAATTACTTTCTACCTTCATCCCTAGATTTAAATCCCCTTTTCTTAGTAAATGCATGGAAAGATCAACCTACCTCATTCCTAGCGTTTGATGTCGATCCTCCGTTGTGCTTGATTACTTGTTCAAAATACTCCTTCCAAAGCTGACCTACATTCAAGACAAGCAACAACTATGCATGCATACTACTTATATACTAACGGGTTAGAAATCAAAACATATACTGATCAAACTATAAACAATTCATGAATTGGGACGGGAAAAACATTCTCTTTATTACTTCGAATGAGTCAACTTACAAAAGTTGAGACTGGCCACCACTCCTCGAACCTAATCTTGGGTTCCTCTTCTTCTATCCTTCAACTTCTTTGCTTTGAATCTCCTTTGGCATAAGGAAAGGCTAAAGGGTTGGGACAATGGGAATACGTAAATGGGCAGAGTTTCTTTGCTATATTTTTCCTCCTCCAAATGGGACCCCTACCCCTTCTTTTATAGGTTAGAAGGAGCTAGGTATTTGGACGAACCCTCGGCCATGCATGGCCGAAAGTTTCAGTTAAATCACCCATATCTTTTTGTTTCATTGGCAACTTTCCTTTTTTCATGCTTTTGTAGGTCCACGCGGGTTGTTTTGGGTCAGCCAACGTGTACACGTGTGTAGTAATGTATTAGGGAACATGGGCCTTTATACAAGAGGATTTTCAAAGAATTGTTCAGCAGTGTTTTTGGCAAAGAAAGGATATGAGTTGGCCTGATGCCAGGTAAGCATGTCTAGTGCAATTTAGGGTTATAACAAGTACCACTCCAACTAGTCTCTGATCACAGGAAACATTTTGAGAATGAGATTTTCATTGAATTCTCATCTAGGTTAGGCTTCTCCCATGAGTTCGCCTCACCATACTACCCTCAGTCCAATGGAAAGGTAGAAGCAGTTAACAAGGTCCTCAAAACCATGTTGTAGTGCATGGTTAACAAACATAAGACCAATTGGCATCATATGTTATTTTCCATGCTATGGGCTTACTACCACTGGTTTCACACCATTTCATCTAGTTCATGGAGTTGAGGCCACTCTTCTCATCGAGTGCGAAATTCCCACCTTACGCATCGCTATCGAGCTATTACCTGACACTGCTCCAATAGAGTAGCATTTTCTAAACTTAGAGTCCCTGGATGAAGATCGTCGATCCTCATTATGAGGCAGCCAAAAAATGGTCAAAGACCACCTCTGGTCGACATGTCAACCTTTTCTCATTTAACGAAGGAGACCTCGTCCTCGCTTATGATATCGCTCACAATACCCTCGGCCATGGCAAGTTCGAGTCACTATGGCATGGACCTTATATCATCCAACATTTCCTCACTAAAGGTGGATACATCCTGGCTTCCCCTGAGGCCCACCCTCTCAAAGAACCCGTCAACGGGTTGTATTTAAAGAAATTTTACGCCTGAGCGTAACCATTTTACACTACGCTATTTATTTTTTTGTTTTAGTGTTTTTAATCTTCTATTTTCCGCACCTCATATATAAACTATCATTTTTGTTATTGACAAATGCCTCCTCCGTTGGCCTACCACATCGATTACACCGACGGTGCCATCCATTGGACACAGAATCTCGCTTCGGCCGCTTGGGCCCTCTATTCTCTCTCACATGAACTGCTCCACTCTAGCAACATATGTTTGGGCTCAACAACCAACAACCAAGACGAATACACCATCTTCATTGGTCTCCTCGCTGAGGCTAGCCATCATCATATTCATCACCTTAGCGTATTATTATATTCCCAACTTGTCGTCCTCCAACTCAATAATGTGTACCATGTTCGTGATCCTTGCGTCTTTCGCAAATACCTACAGGTTAGAATTTTATCTCAACATTTTGATTTCATTACATTTACACATATCCCAAGACAATTCAATCAAATAGAATATAACATAGCTAACATTATACTACATTGGCATATATCACATCAAGACACCTTCACACACACGTAAACCATCAGAAGTTTGTTACAACATATAGATTAGATATCATAAACCACATTAAAAATCATCAACACATATGAACATCACAAAGATCCCAAAATGTATATCCATATATATTTATATATATATATATCGATCAAAATGTCATAAGTGTTTACAAAAAATAGTACATCGCACGTAGGCAGGTGAGTCACCTCATCCCTAATAGTACAAAATTGGATGTCACAACTATACAAAATGGGCTCACCAGCCTATTTCAAACACAAAACTACATATATAGAGGCCCTTAGGGTGCCTCTAGTGCTCCAGCACCAAGTCCTCCCTCTAGCAGAGGTACCCCACCAGCTATAGGTCCCTCAAGTCCTAAGGGAAACTGCCCAGTCATTGCAGCTCCAGCTATATTTTCTCTATGGATCAGGGTCTGCGACTCTACTGGCAGCCCAATACATTTCTCCAAGATCCCCTCATCTTGGATCTGCACCCACATCCCCTCGATCACTCCCCATAGAACCGCCCCTAATTGGCGGTGGAAATCATCAAACTCTCCCTTGGCCTCGATCAGAGGAGCATGTGATAGCCCTAAACCAGGGTCATCATAACGGCGTCTCATGGACGCTCTATCATCATCACTGTGCCTTGCCCTAGAATCCTCTTGACGTCGCCTCTCCCCTGCTCGTGGCTCTCCTCGCGGTGGTCTCACGAGCCCCTGGCGGGCTAGCGCTCTGATCAGCTCAACCTCCCATCCACACGGTCCCACATCTACACAAACAAACACATGATAGCATCAACATCCATCCAAATATCAACCATATGATATACTATCTAAACAAATAAAAATCCAACAAAAATAACATCATACCTCGGTGGTCGAATTCCTCTCCTGGGGGTAATACCATCTCTGGGTCATCACGGAAATCTATCCCACTATATGGAAACTGCAATATGATCTGTGGCATATGAAACCACACTTGTGCAACCTCGGCCGTGAAGTAATGGCCACCCTCCCTACCCCCATGATAGACCAAAATTGTCACCCACCACTGTAGTCGTGGCTCTCGTGCTCCCGGTGGATCTAAAAAAACTCTCAGGAACAGCATAGGCACCCTCTCTAGAAACCAAGCCACTAGAATAGACCCAAAAGAAAACTCCCCTGAGTCGAAAACTCGGCATTTGGTGAGTTTCCCCACCATCTTGGCATGCAGCATCAAGCCCCAAGAAAAATGCTCACCCCCTAGTGCCCGCTGCATGAACCTCAACTGACCGCCACTAATACGTTGAGTCATGAGCGAACCATAAACTCTCACGATCATCACTTCCATGCAACGATGTACTAGGGCATCCATCGCCCCAATCCTCACCACTGATCCGGACATGAAATCCTCTCCCGAATAATATGTCCGGGAAAGGGTAGCTAACTGCCCCTCTCCAACTATCATCGTCTCGGTTGGTAGAAGGGTTCCTCGAAAAGGGAGCCCAGTCAGAAAATAGACATCCTCTTCAGCAGAGAATTCCAAGTGCTCTCCATGCACAATAAAACACTGCAACTCCGGACTCCACATCGAGATCAGGAATTGCAGCAAATACACTTGTGCCCTCACCAGTGAGCACTCAAAAAACTTTCGCAACCCACAAGCCACCAAAGCACCATGAACCGTCGGCTCCTCATCCCTCACAACCTCCCTTAGTCGTGCCCAGTCCCTCTCTCTCCAATGGATTGGCATCGTCACAAATGATCACCTGCATCCACATATACAGTACTCGATCAGCCATCACAACTCATCAAAACACCAAAAAATATCGCAAAAAGATAAGTTTTTTTTCACCCTCAACTTTGCCTCAAGGGCACTGTTGTTATCCCCACAGGCATGCACACATGTGCACCTGTTCACCCCATAGGCGTGCATGTATGCACACATGTTCATCCCACAGGCATGCATCATATGTGCGCATGTTCACTCCACAACTGTGCACGTATGCGCAACTGTCAGAAACACAGTTGCGCACATATGCACGGTTGTGCTTCGAACAGGGGCGCATCCCATGCACATGTGTTTTCCCAAATTGAGCACCCCCCTGCGCGACTATTCCCATTATAGTCGTGCACTCGTGCACGGGTCGCCATTGATCGCCCATGCATTTGGGGGGGCACACTCCCAAAAACCCACCGTACGGCCATCCGTACGGTCCTACTCAAAAATTGACACCTAACTACTGTACAGGAGGATGAGACCACTAACCTAACTCTCGCACCTCCCGGATTGACTTCCTCGCACTCCTGGAATCTCCAAATCTACTCTGAAATCTCCTTTCCAATCAATATAGCAGTAGGTACAAATGAGGTGGCAATGTGGGCCCTATAGCTATATATAGGCCCTTTTCCCAAAACTTCCATACTCCCTTCCAAGAGCTCTGAACGTCCATTTTTCGATCCATCTTCAGCCACGGGAACAGGATCCCACTACCTACACAGTCATACTTCTTGGGTCACCATCCATCCTCGGCCCTCGGGGAGCCATTTTCTCATACCCCGTTTAGGTACGCATGCTCATGTTCAAAATTATCAAATAACTGTTATATGTTCGTTATCGTTATATATTCACATCGGGTATTTGGTTTTAATGTGTGCAGGTACTTGGCCCTCACAAATCCATGCAGCCCCTTCAGGTATATGCTCAACACTAGCATGTAGTAATTATCTTTGAATATCAACTGCATCTTCCAATTCCACCCTCTGACATCTACCTATAGGATACCCCCATCTAGCTCTACAATAATCTCACCTCTGTTGCATTTTCAGTACTGTCACCCAGTAGCACTCTTCCCCACATGAGTTGTCCCATTCTAAGTTCCCCTTGACCCTTTGAAACTCATGCTTTTTTCACCCCCTAGGGATGGGAATCCCAATAGTCTTACGCATGTTCAAGAATCATCTACATACTCCTTATCCTCATATTGCTATCCTGACCCATGGACTCCCAGGATATTTATTTACAATTCTCATTGGACTGCACCCCCATAGTATCATTAGCCCCCCATTCCATCCAACATCAGTTTTCCCATCTGTGAATTCTTCTTCATTCATTTACCTCATACAGAAACCCGCCCATGGGGGCCCTCACCCTCCACCAGTTCCCTACACAACTTGCGCCCTCATAGGCAAAGCCATCTTGCATTGGGGCACCCATTTCTGTATTTGTACACTCATCCCCAATTATTTATTTATTTGGCAATTGTACAAAGCCTTTGTTTCTAGAATTTACATAGCTTTTTTGTCGTCACCTTTGGTGACCTTCTTCCCTTTTGGAAAACGCAACCCATGTCACCCTTGGTTGGGGCATTCCTTATCACCCACTCCTATTGACATCGTCCATAAACTTTGTTTATACCACAGGCCACCTACCTCTGCTCTCTGAGTTTGTTCACTTTGTCCCACCTATGGCACAACTTATCCGACATCTAGTTGTCCCCCTCACACTCGACCTCATTGTACAATTTCTACCTCTTCACATATATCCCCAACCAAGGGAAGTCCTGAGTCTCCACACATATGAACTTCGTCCATGTATCTCCTTAGTTCTTGATCTCATCCAATGGATTTCATGAAGCCCTCCACTTCATGGAGTTGCATCTCCCTTTTTGTCGACATTAGTATAGTTTCCAGAAGGGCGACAGTATCTTGACTCTCATTACCTTTACAATGAGGAGTCTCGGACAACATAGGGAGAACCATCATTTCTCCCTGATGTCGTTGGCCCCCATAACATTCAACTTCAACACTTTCTCATGTTACGGGGGGGATTACTTAGAGACTATTGCAGTTGTTTCCATATGGGCCGAAGACCTCTGAAATTTATTGGGCCATCAATGCCCGCCAAATCCTTGATACTTCCTATAGGTGTCATTGCTTACTTTTCAGATTATTGTTCCTCATCAAAATTTTCCTCTTCTCTTATCAACACGCCCCCAAGGGAACTGCAGTCATCTTCACCAACATACCACTTCAGTTACTGTATTACACCTTTTTTGAGTTATATGACATGAGCATGGGGCATGCCCACTTCATTTGTACACAGTTTTATTTTTCTTACACCTTGTGAAAGGTTTGGGTCCTACAGGTTCCCCTCTACCATCCAATGGGTCACTCTTGATACTCTCATTCTCACTCTTTCTTACAATGGTACTCTCAGTAGAAGAAACATTGATGAATTTCAGTTATACGTATGCTCCTAACTGTTGGTTGTGGAGCATGATTATCTTCTTGATGCAGAGGTCCTTTCTTTCAGCCGTGTTTACACCCCATGAAGTATTTACACCCCAAAAGTATGTACACTCTTCCATGTGGGGGAGTGAAAAGGGGGGGTACCCCCTCTGCGAGGTCCGGGGGGGCTATCCCCTCGGCTGGGGGGGCTGGGGGCAAGCGGGCCCCCAACGGGGGTTCGGGGTAGCGTCCCCCGATGGGGGTTCAGGGGCGAAGCCCCTGAAGCAAAAATTGCTTTGTAAAAGTATATTGTAATTTCATTGTAAATATGGACCGTTCATTATAAGGTCGCAGATCTAACGGTAGAGATTATGTTAGGGTTTTTTTCCCTAGAAGAAAACCCTCTTTTATGAGGGAAATGTATTGTGGCTAGGGGTGGAGGTGAATATTGTATTCTGGGAGAGGAGACTATGAGAGAAAAAAGAGGAAGTTACAGCGATTTTTGTTGTAGGTTGTATCCCTTCATTTGTTGGATAATAATAAAGGAAGGACCTGGCAATTTCTCTGGTGGACGTAGCCCACACTGGGTGAACCAC
>JZKD02S0658680.1:810463-836488 GCA_000966675.3 Picea glauca
TTCCTGATGCAGAGGTCCTTTCTTTCAGCCGTGTTTATACCCCATGAAGTATTTACACCCCAGAAGTATGTACACTCTTCCACGTGGGGGAGTGCAGAGGGGGGGTACCCCCTCTTCTTTGTAAAAGTATATTGTAATTTCATTGTAAATCTGGACCGTTCATTATAAGGTCGCAGATCTAATGGTAGAGATTATGTTAGGGTTTTTTTTCCCTAGAAGGCAAACCTCTTTTATGAGGGAAATGTATTGTAGCTAGGGATGGAGGTGAATATTGTATTCTGAGAGAGGAGACTGTGAGAGAAAGAAGAGGAAGTTACAGCAGATTTTTTTGTAGGTTGTATCCCTTCATTTGCTAGATAATAATAAAGGAAGGACCTGGAAATTTATCTGGTGGACGTAGCCCACACTGGGTGAACCACGTAAATCTGTGTCTCTCTTGTATTGTGTGTCTTCTTTGTTTTGTTTCTGCATTTGTTTTATTTTATTTCTCCGCGGTCCTATTTTTCTAACACTAACTTCATCCATCAAGGGGCACCTGTTATCACTGAAATCTCGTCTGCACACGGTTACAGGAATCCAGCATCTCCAAACAACTAGTAGTTCACCCATGGACCAAAATTACCAAAAATGCATTCCCAAAAGGTCCAAAACTATACAACCAGTTATAAAATCAGGATGTGTTATGACTATATAGGGAGAGCGTGCACATGTGCCATAAAAAAACACCGGAAAAGCGCACATGCACCCGATGCGTGACTATGGACTCAAAAAGCTATGCACACCTCAGAACGATGCATTTATGATGTTGGTCCATCTCCCACCCACTTCTGGTTCAACTTCCAAGTCAATTTGACATCCAAATCTTGGTTGAATCCAGCTGGGTGGCTGGTCAAAGACCTAAAGGTTCCCTAAACAGCCCCTTGTTCACACTAAAATATGGTTGCATAATACCTCAAAGTTGTGCTATAAAAAGAGTCCATGGGTGCACTACATTTCAAGGAATTCATTTGTAAGGTTATTTTGTTGGTATTCTCTTGGGGAATCCTCTTTTCTCATCAAGAGCATACTAGCACCATTCCATTTGATCTATTCACATCACCTTTTGAGTGAATTAGCTTGGGATTCTTTCACCATTTCTTTCAAGTTTTCAAGTTGTAAGAAGAGCTCAATCTTGGGGGTTCAAGAGCCCTCCCTTGGGGGAAGAGGGGACCCAAATTCTCCCTTTCTCTTTGGTGTTTTCTTTTCACTAATACAATCCTTTCCATTAGTGACATGAGTCTTGTTTGCTTCTTGTTCTTATGTCCTAATGCACTATAGTTTAATTGTTTTTATCGGTCCTAGTTTAATTCTTAGCTTAGTTTTTTATGCTTTATCCTTCTAACCCTTTCCTTTACTGTTGCCTTTCCTAGCTAACCCAACTAGGATTGTAAGCATCTCTAATTTTCTCACTCAAGTGAAAAAAGAGACACAACACTCGATATCAAACAATCTTGCAAGAAGCTTCCAAAGCCACACTACTTCGTTGCTAGTTGAACACGCTATTATATACTCTGCCTCAGTCATATTGAGTGCCACACTAGTTTTATTCCTGTGAAACCATGATATCATATTTGATCCCAAACTAAAGAAACATTCAAATGTACTATTCTGGTCTGTGACACTACCAGCCCAATTTGAATCAATATAGCCTTGTAGGATTATCTCACGATCCAAAAAATATGATCCCATAGCCAATTGTACCTTTCAGGTACCTCAACACATGTTTCACTGCAATCAAGTGAACACCTCTAGGTTCTACCATATACTAACTCAATGTGTTCACCGAAAAACATATATCTGGATTTATGTTTTTTAAGTACATCAACAAACCAATCATCTATCTATACATGGTGGAATATAGTTTCTCTGAAGATGTATCACTCGATAACTTCAGATTCTTCACCATCGGTGTGGGAATGGATTTACAATCCATCATTCTAAATCTCTTCAGAAGCTCTACAGTTTATTTTTCATGGTTAAGGAAAATCTCACACAGTATTTTCCATACCTCTAGACCTAAGAAATAATGCATCATACCCAGGTATTTCATCTGGAATTATGTAGCAAGATTCCTCTTACTTTCAGCGATGAGCTTCTCGTCTCTTGTTATAAATAGTTCATCCACATATAACAGTAATATCACTGGTCCACCATCCACAACCTTATAGTAAAGGTTGTAATATTCTTTACTCTTGGTAAATCCTAAGCTCATCAGGAAACTGTCAATTCTATCTTACCATGCCCTGGGTGCTTGTTTCAATCCATACAAGGATTTCTTCAATATTCACACATGTTTATACCTATCATGTGTCTTGAATCCTTATGGATGCTCCACGTACACTTCATCTTCCACTACACCATTCAGAAAAAAATTCTTCCCGTCCATCTTATGTGTCTTCCATTTCATTATTGTAGTTATCACAAGTATAGCTCTAATTGAATTGTATCTTGCCACGGGAGAAAATGTCTCCTCATAATTTATTCCTTCTTTCTAGGAGAACCCATGAGCCACGAATATTTCCTTGTACTTCTCGATACTTCCATCTTCTAAGTGATTCATCTTGTACATCCATTTAGAACTCACAATTGATTTCTCTTTCAGTATTGAAACCACATCCCAAACATCATTCTTAATGATGGAATGGTATTATACAATCATGGCATCCTTCCATCCTTTCTTCTCTGCATCCTCTTCATAACAAGTAGGCTCAGCATCAATGATATCACATAACAATGCCACGTAATTGGAATGTGATCGAGATTTCTTTCTTTCTCTGAAAGATCCATTTGGAATACCATACTTCTCGGCATCCTGAATAATCTCATGAACTAAATCTATTCTTCATTTCTTTGTAATCATTTCTACATGTATTTTTGGTTCTGTCATGTCATGATTCTTTGGAACATGCTCTTCTGGTACAATTTCATTACCTGCAACTGTCATCTTTTGGTTCTTTCTTTCTGTTACACCATTTTGCTAAGGATTGTAGGGAGTAGTGATATCCATCTTAATCCCAAATTCTCCACAGAATGCTTTGAAGTCATCTAATGTGAACTCTCCTCCATTATCTGACCTCAAAGTATTTCTCTTCCTTTCAGAAATAACTTCTACAAGGGCTTGAATTACTTGAACTTATTGAATACTTCACTTTTTGTTTTCAAGAAATAGATCCAATTCTTATGTGAGAAATTATCAATAAATTAAACATGATGTACATACCTTCTAGGTGAAGTGGTTGACATTGTTCCACACATATCTGAGTTCACGATGTCCAAAACTCATTTGGATTTGTTGTCACTTCTTGGAAATGAACTCTTCTAGATTGTCAGTCTGCTCCATGTCTCAAACTTAAGGCTATCTAATATGTTTCCTTCTACAATTGTCACTGTAAATCCCTCCTAGAGTTGTCACTGGTGACCTAATTCTGTGGTAACCTTCCTAGAGCACATACATCTCCATGGTAACTTCTATGGAATTTGTAAGATAACCTTCCCGAGAAAAGAACAAGAAGAGAAAAAGTATTTCCAATATAATAGAATTTTCATAAGAACATATCTATGGTAACAAGAATGAAGGACAATTTCATGTTAATCATCATAGATTTGTTGAAATATTGTAGCTTCGAAGAATATTCTAATTATATTCTATTTATTATTTTATATATCAAATCCCATTTTGCAGATTTATCAAGTCAGGTCTAGTATAAGATCAAAATCCCCTTTTGTGGATTGGTCAAACTATATTTGTATAGTGGTATTTGTAAATTCATCCTCTAGTAATTATAAAGTGGTTTTAGCCACTTCTAGGAGAAGTCAGCTCAACCAAGTGAAGAGACACAACCCTAGCGCCATCTCACACTTGTATTTATATGTAAGGTTGGTGTCTCATTTACACACACTCACTCACTCATCTAGTGTGCATATCTTGAAGGAAGTTGTAGTTGCAGAAATAAGTCTTACAAACAAAAAGAGAAGCGCAATATTGGTCTATATTTGGTGTTTTGGTCTTAGTCTTGGCATTGTATTGGAAATCTATTATTGAGGAAGTTTTGTTGGGTTTTCTCCCCCATGAGGGTTTCCCAAGATAAAATTTTGTGTACCTTGTGGTTATGTTTCTTTCAATGATCCTCTTTATACTTTTATTTTGGAAGTGAATCGAACGCTAATGAAATTTGGAAATAACCTAATAACATCAGAAAAAACTTAACATTGTATCAGAGCTTGACTGAATAGAGAATATTTCACTTGGTGTCTTGACGTTTCTTTTTTCGCACAAGAAAAATAGGGCTTCTTACTAAATCAGATGTTTTTGACAAAATACCACCTTGGGAAGTGCACCTTGCCCTAGCGCATCTTTTGGCATCTTGAGCAAAATTTTTCAGTGGCTAGATTCTCCAAAAATTCAAACCCTAGTTTTGACTGGTACCATAAAACCATGAAACCAGAACCAGTACCAGAGGTACCAGTCTAGAATTGTGTAGGTCAAGTTTCAAGGGGTAAAACTTGGATTTTCGAAAAATAGACAGCTCTAGAAAACTCGCCTCATCCCAGTGCATCTCCTGGTAAGCTCAGTTTCATTTTTTGAGAACTTTCATTTTCTAGTCATTTTCTTCGCTCCAAGTCAAGATGTATGCAAACACCAAGCTTGTTGACAAGTTATAAGGTGTTTAAAATTTATGTTCCTACAAGTATATAATTGGACTCATTCTTGAAGAGAATGACCTTGCAAAATTCATAAAATAAAATGTATCAGAACCCGAAGAAAATGAAGCCAAAGAGAAGTACAAGAAAGATATGATTAAGACTAAAAGAATAATTGCAGATTCCATTAAATACTACTTGATCCTTAAAGTGTATTCTAGGAATACTCCAAAATATATGTTTGATTCCCTAACCAAAATGTATTAAGGAAGGAACATCAACCAGAAGATGAACTTGAGAACCCAACTCAAGAATACAAAGATGCAAAATGGAGAAACAGTTCAAGACTATTTCTCTAGGGTTTCTCAATTCAAGGAATATATATAGGAAATTGGAGACAACTTATATGAATATGAACTCATTATGAAAACTCTTAATGGTATCACAAGACCTTGGGATGCTTCATCCAAACTATTTGTGTAAGAAAAGAGAAACTCCAATTTAATAGTTTATGGGAGGAATGTGTTCATGAAGAAGAAAGAGTGGCCAACGGAGAAGTCATCATATTAAAAGATGAAGATAAATCCCTAGCTTCTCATGCTAAGGGTGGAAAGGGAAATTCTCATTTTCAAAAGGAGACTCACTTTCATAAAGAGTCTCGCTCTCTGAAGAGATTCCAGAAATATCATAAAGCTCAAAGAAGGAAAAAATATTTATCCTCTTACCAGTGTTATCATTGTGATAAGATAGGACACATTGCTAAGAATTTTACTGCCATAAGGGAAGAATACAATAAGATAAATAAAAAAATACATCATTCCCATGTAGTTGAATATGATGAGCCACCCAACAAGTTATCTAAAGAAGAGATTGAAGAATATGTTTTATTTTCCTCTCTCTTGGGATCTGTGACACCTGGAGAGGATATTTGGCTCATAGATCGTGGTGCCTCTAAGAAAATGATAGGTCAGAATAACACTCTCTCCAAAATTATAGAGAAACAATCCCCCTAGAAAGTTTCACTGGGAGATGATTATTAGTACCCAATCAAAGGAATGGGAGAATCCACCTACAAACTGGATTCAAGAACTCCAATGAGAATGAAGGATGTACTCTATGTACCAGGTTTGAAAAAGAAATTACTTTCTATTTCAACCCTAGATAAGAAAGGTTTCATGGTTTCATTCTTAGATGGTGAAGTTCTTATGTGGTATAAAGGAAAATCTATAGAATATGTAGTTGTTATTGGAATAGAAGAAGGTGGTTTGTACAAGTTAAAAGGTCACTCAGATGTAGCCTTGATTCACTCTACTAAAATTCGTTGTGAAATTTGGCATAAAAGGTTAGCTCACATCAACTACAAAGACTTCAAATGAATTTGGAAGCTTTTGCAGAGATGTCGAGATTAAGAGGGAGCTCACCACTCCCTATAATCCTCAACAAAATGGTGTAGCGGAAAGAAAGAATATAACGATTATGGAAGAAGTAAAGACTATGATTCATGATCAATATCTTCCAATGCACTTGTTGGATGAAGCAGTAAGAACAACAATATATGTCTAGAACATATTATCCCATAGTACACTTAGATTCAAAACCCCAAAGAAATTTTCACTGGAAATAAGCCAGAAGTAAGCCATCTCAAAAAAATTGGTTTTCTAGTATTTGTACACATTCTGAAAGAAAAGAGAACTAAGTTGGATCCTTAAGGAAACAAGGGAATATTTGTTGGATATAGTGAGGTCTCTAAGGCCTTCAGAATTTACATACCAGGTTACCATCATATTGAGATCGATAGATATGTAACCTTTGATGAAGATGCAGCACTCAAAAGATTAAGGAAATGCCAGCTTGAAGAAGTATATGAAGAAGAACCTGTAGCTCCCAGAGTTATAGAACTCGTGAAGGAAGTTGCAGTTACCCCTGATGATGAGGTTCCAGAAGATCATGATATGATAGAATCTCAAGAACCTCCCCATATGACTATCTCTCACAAGATAAAGACAGCTTGGGATAGATAAATTATTCAAGATGCAGAGAAGTATGGTGCCCCGGAAGGAACCATGAGACAAATCAAGAAACCTAAGCCATTCTCCAGCTATATGGCCTTGATGTTTGATCTTGTAGAAAAGGAACCTACTTGCTTTGAGGAAGCCATTTAGAAGAAATAATGCATGGATACCATGAAAGAAGAATACCATCCATTATGAAGAATGATGTATGGGAAGTAGTTCCCAGACCAAAGAACAAAGATGTAGTATCTTCCAAATGGATATACAAAATAAAACATGCAGCAGACGTGATTATTTAAAAACATAAGGAAATATTTGTGGCTCGTGGATTTTCTCAAAAGGAAGGTATTGACTATGAAGAAACATTTGCTCCTGTAGAAAAATACACTTCTATTAGAACCATCATAGCTCTTGCATCCAAAATGAAGTGGAAGTTGCACTAGGTGGATGTGAAAAAATATTTCTTAAATGGTGTTATTGAAGAAGAAGTGTACATAGAACAACCATAAGGGTTTGAATTTGAAGATAGAAATACTCATGTATGCAGGTTGAAGAAATGTATGTATGGATTGAAGCAAGCTCCTAGAGCTTGGTATGGTGGAATTGATAGTTTTCTGACAAGCTTGGGATTTACCAAGATTAAAGTTGATCCTAACCTTTAATTCAAGGTTATGAATGATGAGCCAGTTGTATTTCTACTATATGTGGATGATTTATTCTTGACAGAAGAAGAAAATCTCATCACAGATTGCAAGAAGAAGCTCGTTGCATAATTTGAAATGAAAGACCTAGGCCTAATGCATTATTTCTTAGGTATTGAAGTTTGGCAGAGCCCAGAGAAGATATTCATTAACCAAGGGAAGTATGTCGTTGAAATTATGAATATATTTGACATGTTGGAATGTAAATCCATGACCACACCCATGGAAATGAATTTGAAGCTCGTGGTTGATACTTTGTCAGAGTTGGTTTGTGTTACTCTATACAGACAAATTATTGGATAGTTGATGTATCTGACGAATACCAGGTCATATATATGTTTTTTTGTGAACACCTTGATTAAGTATCTAGTGGAGCCCAAACATGTTCACATTGTAGCTACAAATCATGTGATGAGATACCTTAAGGGTACATTGGATTATGGTCTTTGTTATCATGGAGATCATGACTTTAGGCTGTATGGTTATACTGATTCAGATTGGGTTGGAAGTGCTTCAGACAGAAAGATCACTTCAAGATGTTGTTTTAGTTTGGGGTCAGCCATGACTTCATGGCAAAGAGGGAAGCAATCCAGTATTTCTCTCAGCAAAGCAGAAGCGGAGTACATCACAGCATGTTTCGCCCGTTGTGAAGCCATATGGCTTCGAAATTTGTTGATAGGTCTATTTGATCTGGTGATGGAATCTAGTGTGATTCTATGTGATAACCATAGTTGTATAAACATGACGGAGAAACCAATGTTTCGTGATCATTCTAAGCACATAGAGATCTGGTACCACTACATTTGTGATATGGTGCAGAGGGGAGTTGTAAAGCTCCAATATGTTGGCACAGATGAGTAGGTTGTAGATGTGTTGACCAAGCCTCTATCTCGTGTGAAGTTTGAGTACTTCCGAGACAAGATTGGTTTAGTCCGAAAGGACCTCCCTTGAAAGGGGGAGTGATGTTGATGATACTATGGTATTCTGACCAACAATGGGTAGCTCCGTTAGGATTTTATATCCTAGGGGATTGATCATCCATGGGTAGATCCCGAAGTCCTAGTAAGTACAGTATGTCAGAGTACGTATGCATGTATATTCCATTTGTGATTAGTAGTAGTAGCTCAGTTATGATTTTATATCCTAGGGAATCTTATGATTCTTGGGCAGATCCCGAAGGTCCAATAAGGATGGTCTATCAAAGTACCACGTCGTAGCTTGTTAGGATTTTATATCCTAAGGAATATTATGATTCTTGTGCATATCTTGAAGATCCGGTAAGGACATTCTGTCAGAGTACCACAAATGCTGTTGTTGATGCACCTGCCTCATTCTGTTGCCACATGTTGATGATGATGTTCCAGCCTCATGTTGTTGATGATGATGATCCAGCCTCGTGTTGTTGATGATGTTGTTCCATCCTTGTTTTGTTGTTGATGATGTTGTTCAGCTTCATTTTGTTGATGATGTTGTTTCTCCAGCTTCGTGTTATTTATGTTGATATTCCAACTTCATGATGATGATGATGACTCCAAATCCATGCTGTAAACGATGATGATATTGATGATGAGAAAAACTTCCAATGATTTATAAATGTGCCAATCAGTGTTCCATATTCCGATGATGATGTTTCCCTCTCCTTATTTTGATGATGTTGTATTGAGTCGTGTTAGTAGAACATCCTTCTCATTAAAGGAAAGTGTTGAAATATTGTAACTTCAAAGAATATTCTAATTATATTTGAGTTATTATTTTATAGATCAAATTCCCTTTTGCAGATTTATAAATTTGGGTCTTGTATAAGATCAAATACCCTTTTGTGGGGTCAAACTGTATTTGTATAGTGGTATTTTTAAAGTCACCCCCTAGTAATTATAAAGTGATTTTATCCACTTCTAGGATAAGTTGGCTCAACCAAGTGAAGAGACACAACCCTAGCGCCATCTCTCACTTGTATTTATATGTAAGGTTGGTGTCTCATTTAAACACAATCACTCACTCATCTAGTGTGCATATCTTGAAGGAAGTTGAAGTTGCATGAAGAATTCTGAAGAAGGAGAAGAGAGACGCAGTCTTGGTCTATATTTTGTGTTTTCGTCTTAGTCTTGGCATTGTATTGGCAATCCATTATTGAGGAATTTTTTGGGGGTTTTCTCCCCCATGAAGGTTTCCTAGGATAAAATGTTTTGTACCTTACGATTTTGTTTCTTTCAGTGATCCTCTTTATATTGTTTTTTTCGAAATGCATTGAATTCTCATGAAATTTGGAAATAACCTAATAACAATAGTAAATACTTAACAAGCTTTACCAATGTGACCTTCCTGGGAGCAAAACAAGAATTGTCTCCTAGAGGAGATGTTAATTCATCTTGAAAACAAGTAAAATAAACATTTATATTAATATTATTCACATGATACCAAGTATTTATTGTACCTAACAGTAATAGAATCTTCCAAAGACTACTTACACTGATATAGCGTTTACTTGTAATGTAGAAATTATCAAACCTTATGTGTGCAAGTTGGAAACTTGTCAATTTTTAAATCAATCAAACCTGGAACCTGGAGTATTATCTCCAAGAATGTGTGTTGTTGCTTTTATTCTGAGTCTCCTTCATTCAATATGAAAATAATTTCTCCAACCTGTCCCCTATACTAAGACAATATGATTTCTTGAAAGAAATATGAGTTAGAGAATATAATGCAAATAAACTCTAAAATATCTACCTTAATCAATCCAATACTTTGAATAAAGTTAGCTTATAAATTTAACTTTGACCAGAGGTTAGTATAATAACTATAATTTCAATAAATCAAAATACAACTAGATGTTCATAAGATCACAATAATTCCATAAAAGCTAGAAGTATATCAAATCAATCAAACTTGTAGTGTGTGTTCCTCTTAATGTGTTGGATATGAGATCCATCTGGATCTACAATTTTTGTTTGGACAAAAGATATATTCTCATGCAAATACCCTCAAGATAGTGATACAGTTTAAACATATAAAAGTATATACCTCTGTTAGCAGCGAAAAACAATGGCAAGCAACGAAAAACCCTAAAACTTCAAAGTGCTCCAACTTGCAATATAAAGGTAGTTGGAGATGCGCTAGGGTAGGGCACACCTATTTCTGAAGGAATTAGGCCAAACATCCTAGAAAATGTGCTCAATGATCCTGAAAAAATAAATTGTGTAGTGGCATGGTACTATGGCAAACTACAGTGGTGAGGTAAATCTCACGATCTTCCTTCCAGCAATTAGACTGTCTGAAGGAAACCAACTCTGAAACCATGTTGATTTTTTCCTAAAACTAGTTAGGGTTATATTTACCATAGCAATTTAACTACTTTCACATGATCTTTTTTCCATAGAATATGATATATCATCATCACCCAACCATAAGCACCTACATGTGCCACCCTCGAGCACAGCACAAAGATATTTGTCTTGGGAAACCCTCTTGGGGAAGAAAACTAGTAGAACTTATTCAGTATAGATTCATCAACCAAGTACAGTTTCAATACAATGCTCTCTTAGAGAGAAATATCCCAAATAACCCTTATACTCAAATGGAAACCCTACTACTAGAGTTTCTCCTTGTCACCAAAAGATACACCAAATATTATACCAAGACATACACCAAGAGATACACCAAGGAACAATCCAAACCCTAGTTCATTACCCTAGAAAGGTAGCGCATGAGAGAGAGACAAACCAAGACCAAGAGATGCGCCTTATCCTTCCTCATGTAGCTACAGCTGCAACTGCAACTCTCCACCAACTTTCCCTATGAATGAGTGAGATGTGATAACCAAATGAGTAAGGTGTCATCTTATTTATACTTATTCTTCCAATGAAATTTTCCCACAGGGCCGAACTGTCTTTTCTAGCAAATATAATTCACTTTGGATTTTTTTGGCAGGGTCGACTTCTCATATTGCAAGTACATAATATAATAATAATTATTTTCCTGAGCTGACATTACAAATAGACTTTAGCATTATTCTTTTAGGGTTTTGACTGATCAAATACAATAAGAATATATTCCGCAGCTACATAATACTTCAAGAATACCATGGGAAAATACCTCAAACCATGGGTTTGAAACCACCATTTCACTTTTTTCTTTTTCACATGCACCCTTTTTTTAATATACTTGTAAACCTATATATATAAATAAATATTGGAATTATTATGTGTATTGTAATATCATCATATGGAATGCGTTAATCCTTTAACATCAATGACAATAATTCCAACAAGCCTCTTCTTCAGGCTTAAGATTACCAGAAAAATATTCTATCAAAGCATCAAATATTGCATTGAATTTACCAATGGGATCTTAATCACATTTTGTGATGTGATAAAATTGAGAGAGAAGCAAGGCACCATCCTTCTCAATTTCTCACTTCTTCAAGAAAACATTTTCAAGTGTTTCCCATGTTTTTATGCTTTTTCAAGGAAGGTTATTAAACCATAACCTATCATATTTTACTAATGAAGTAGAGAAGAGTCGCATTGTTACATATTTATGTTCATAATGCACATTTTGTAATCCCCAGACATTATAGAAAATTCTTAAATGCTCTTTAGCTGACACATCATTGTTACCAAATAACTTAGGAAGCTAAGAATTAGCATCATTAGGAAGAGCATGGAGAAAACCTTAGATTCTAGTCATATCAAAGGATATAAAGTTACTAATATTCCATGGTTGAGGACCCATTTGAGATACGCGATGATATTTCATTTTTTGGGTTCTCATAGGTGGAGTCCCATATGATATATTTAGGTAGGATCATCAAATTAAGGGATGGATTCTTCTCATTGATGTTTTTGGTAACAACAGTAGGTATTCACCTCCAGGATAACTTTTATTAGAGATAAATATGTCAAGAAGTCAAAGGAAACCATTAAACAATTCAAATAATACCCGAAATAAATCAGAATATCCAAGAAGAGAATTCGGCCCCACAGAAAAATAATAAAGAATAAATATAATGCTCCAGAATTAAATTTGGCCCCACAAGAAAAAGACAAAGTGAAAATATAATATCCTGAAGATAAGTTGGCCCTACTTGAAGAGACACATGTTCAGAAAAGACACATTCCTGGTCCAGTATAAATAAAGGTGATGCCTTCCTCATTTGTCACACACATTCACTCATCCATAGGATAAGTTCAGTGGAGAGAAGTAGTTGCAGTAGTCCAATGAAGAATGAAGAATGGAATAGGTTGGCTAGGGTTTCCTCATAACCCTCACTAGGGTTTCTTGTTTGTATTGGTGGTGCGCTGGAGGATGCCAGATACTCTAGTGCTTTGGATAGGGTTTGTTGCAGCTATATTTTTGGGTTATCTTTTATGAATATAAGTACATATCGTTGGGATTCTTATTTGTTGGTTTTATCTAGTGGATAGATCTTGATCTTTGTTGTATTGCATTGGCAAGTATATTCTCTCTAAAGAAACGTTTGTTGGGTTTTCTCCCCTTGTGAAGAAGGGTTTCCCATGATAAATCTTTGTGTCTTATTGTGCTTGTTTATATTTTAGTATATGATTATTGAATTTTGAAACAAGATATAAATTTCTATGGTAAATCTAATGCTAACTAATTTTATAAAAATCCAACATGGTTTCAAAGCTATTTAAGTTCAGAACAGTCTAATCACTAGAAGGAAGATTGTGAGATTTACCACATTGTTGCAATTTGTCGTTTCTCGAGACCTAAACCTTGTCAAGATCATTGAGAAACATATTGGAGGATGCTTGGATTAATTTTTCCATAGATCAACTCACCCTAGCCTAGCACACCTCCTAGTGGTATTAGATTACAACTTGGTGAAAGTTGAAATTTCCAGTCACAGTTGCAGTTGCAGTTGAAGTTTCCAGTTACAATTGCAGTTGCAGTTTCCAATTATAGTAGTAGTTGCAGTTTCCATTTACATTTGCAGTTACAATTGCAATGTCCAGTCGCCCATTGTAGTTGTATTTACCAATTTTGAAAACCTTGATATTAGAAGACAAGCTAGATGGTGCTACGAAATTCTTGGTATGCACTTGTATATGTTTTTCAAGTTATATTATCTATAAAAACATGAATGTGTTTGTGGGGGATGTACAAGGGACCTTTTTCCAAACAACAATATGTAGATCCAAAGGGATATTACATTCAGTTCATTCAGAAAAATAGTGCATCCCCCATGAAAGGTTAAAGACTCCAGGTTTGATTGTTTAAATTGATATTCCTCTAATTGTGTAGTTGTTAGGGAATTTTTTCAATCTTATGAACATATAGTTTCATATTTATATATTGAATTTATGATACTTATTCTAACCACTTAATACTAAATATGCACTTGTTTTCAAGCCAAGTTGATCTCCCCTCTAGGAGATATTCTTGTTTTTTTGTTTTTCATGGGCAGGTTATCTTGTAAATTACATGAAGATCACCATGGAGGCAGGTCACCAGTAATAGTTATGAGAGGGAGATATAGTGATAGTTGTAGAAGAAAACACATTAGATAGTCTCTAGTTTGAGACATGAAGATGTCTAACCAGAAAAGGAGTTGTGTACATGACAGTATTCATTCATGTACTGAAGAAGAAGAGCATGCAGTTATATGGCATTGATGAGCCATATCATGAGGAGGAGGTAGCCTTAAGGAGGTCTAGAGGATCTCACATAGATATTGATAGTAAGAAGCAGGACGAGATGGTGTCTTCTCCCCATCACCCCTTCAGTATTTTAGAGGGAGCCAGTTGAGACCATTGAGACAATTGAGCTTATTGATCCAATTGATCATGTAGATCTTGTTGATGTTCCTAGAGATATTGTAGTAGGACGAAAAGGAATGCATGGGTTCGTCAGACTTTACAGGAGGTAGAGGGAATGCAGATCCCATGGTACTTTTAGAGAGAGAAAGAGACCTCAGAGATTATCGATCTATGTTGCAGCGATGAGCCATATCATTGGTTCTTAGCCTTCCTATTATGAGGAGGCATCTAGTCAGCAGGTATGGAGAGATTCCATGATGGAGGAGTATCAGTCCAACATGAAGAATGATATGTGGGATATTGTTCTAAAACCTAAGGGGAAGTCTGTGGTGACTTCCAAGTCGATATATAAGATCAAACATGCAGCTGATAGGAGCATTGAGAAGCACAAAGAGATATTTGTGGCTAGAGGATTCTCTCAGGTAGAGGGAATAAACTGTGAGGAGACATTTTCTCATGTTGCTTGGTACACCTCCATTTAGATGATCATTTCCCTTGCTTCATCCATGGAATGGAGACTACATTAGATGGATGTGAAAACAACCTTCCTAAAAATAGATATTAAGGAAGAGGTGTACATCAAGCATCTAAATGGTTTTGTGATTCATGTGTAGGAGTCTCATGTGTGCAGGTTGAAGAAGGCCCTATATGGACTCAAGAAGGAACCTCGAGCTTGGTATGTGAGGATTGATGGATATCTGATTATTTTGGGATTCAGAAAGAGTTGTGTTGATCCCAACCTCTACTCTAAAGTTGTTAATGGTGATTCCTTGATTTTGATCATAGAGCCTCATTGCTTGGTGAAAATATGAGTTGGCCTCAGAGTTTTAAATGAAGGATATTGGCATAATGAACTATTTCTTGGGGCTAGAGGTGTGGAAGAGAACTGATGAGATCTTCCTGAGCCAGGGAAGTATACAATTGAGATTTTTTGGAGATTTGGGACGTTGGACTGTAAGTCCATGGCCACATCTATGGTGTCGAATTTGAAGAAGTTGAATGAGTCTTCTTCCGATTCAAAATTGATTGATCCAACTATGTATAGGAAACTGATTGGATCATTAATGTGTTTGCTTAACACCAAACCATATATTTTTTATATAGTGAGTTCACTTATCCAGTTCATGAATCAATCGAATAGATGCATTGGGTAGTTGTGAAACATGTGTTGAGATACTTGCAAGGAACAATTGGATATGTCCCAAGATATGATTCCAGTGTTGACATGAGATTGCAAGGATATATTGATTATTATTGGAAAGGGAGCTCAATAGATAGGAAGAGCACCTCCTAGTGTTTCTTCAGTTTGGGGTCTGCCATGGTTTCCTAGTGTAGCAGGAAATAGACTTTTGTGTCTTTGAGTACCGTAGAAGTCGAATATATTGCAGTGTGTATGGTAGTACGTGAAGCAGTGCGACTTAAAAATCTCCTTGAAGGCTTGTTTGGGAAGGTGTTGGAACCCATCGTGATTCATTGCAATAACCAAAGCTGTGTGAAGCTCTCATAGAATCCAATATCTCATGACAAATTGAAACATGTTGAAATCAAGTTTCATTAAATTAGAGACATGGTGCAAAGGAAAGAAGTATTGGTGCAGTACCTTCTTATAGATGACCAGATCGTAGATGTTCTCACCAAGACCCTTTCCAAGTCAAAGTTTGAGTACTTATGTGATAAAATTAGAGAGGTAGATAATGTCCCTCTCATTAAGAGGAAGTGTTGATGGTTTCATCTTCGTGAGACATTATCCAGGTCATACTCCTCGATGGACTGAGTTGGGTTGACCTGTGATGATACTCCTCGATGGAATGAGTTGAGTATGACACTTATCAATGGACTAATAAGTTGTACTTAGTTGGTGCCCAACGACCCTTGGGTTGTAGGCCATGTGGGTGGGATATAGTTGTACTGGTTTGGTGCCCAGCAACCTGTGGGTTGTAGCCCATCTGTTTGGGATATAGTTGTACTAGGTTGGTTCCTAGAGACCCTTGGGTTGTATCCCATGTGGTTGGGATATATCTATACTAGGTTGGTTCCCAACGAACCTTGGGTTGTATCCCATGTGGTTTGGATATAGTTGTATTGGGTTGGTTCCCAATGACCCTTGGGTTGTATCCCATGTGGTTGGGATATTATGGGTTGTAGCCCATCATCCCTTATGGTTGTATCTCTTGAGGACTCGTCCATATGGTGGTAGACTATATGACACGATGATGATGATAATATCACATGGTGGTTGTATCACGTGTGAGCCCACACTATGTTGTATCCCTTGTGGGCATCTTGTAGTTGTATCCATTGATGTATGGATGATGATGACACACTATGAGGTTGTATCCCTAGTGTCATCTAGTGGATCTGAGCCCCTAGAAGAGATTGAGAAGGTACACATTGGTTGTATCCATGTGTGACTATGGAGATGATACCAATAACATGGTCTGTGTGACTATGGTGTGGTTTGAGGACCATGGCATAGCCTGCAGGGCTATGAGGACTAGAGGAGAACATCATGGAGAATACCTCCCTGGCTAAGAGGGAGTTTTTATGTCTTTGGTAGCGGTGGGAGGTATTCACCTTCGGGACAACTTTTCTTAGAGATGAAGATGTCAAGAAGTCAAAGGAAACCATTAAATAGTTTGAAGAAGCCCTGGAAGAAATTAGAAGATCTGAGAAGAAAAGTCTACCCCACAGAAAAATAATAAATAAGAAATGCAATCCTATAGAATTAAATTCGGCCCCACAAGAAAAATATAAAGTGAATATATAATTTCTAGAAGACAAGCCGACCCTATTTGAAGAGACACATGTTCAAAAAAGACACCTGCCCAATCCAGTATAAATAAAGGTGATGTCTTCCTCATTTGTCACACACATTCACTCATCCATAGCACAAGTTTAGTGGAGAGTAGCAGTTTCAGCAGTCCAATGAAGAAGGGAGGAGTTTGTCTAGGGTTTCATCATAACCCTCGCTAGGGTTTCTCTTTTGTCTTGGTGGTGCACTGTTGGAGGCCAAATAATCTATCACTCTGGATAGGGTTTGTTGTAGCTATATTGTTGGGTTATCTCTTGTGAAGATAAGTACATATTTCTTGGATTCTTCTTTTTTGGTTTTCTCTAGTGGATAGAGCTTTCTCATGGTTATATTGTATTAGCAAGGATATTCTCTCCAAAGAAATGTTTATTGAGTTTTCTCCCCTTGTGATGAAGGGTTTCTAAAGATAAATCTTTGTGTCTTCTTGTGCTTGTTTATATTTTAGTATATGATTATTTAATGTTGAAAGAAGATATAAATTTCTATGGTAAATCTAATGCTAACTAATTTTATAAAAATCCAATAGAAAGACTTAATTATCCCCCACAATGGTGCCAAAATGTTATCACGGGATTTGTACTTGTGCAAATCCTTCCACAAGATGTCAATCTTGTGTAACAACTAGAAGAACTTGTCATTGCCACCTAGGTAATTAATTCCCTCATTTTAGTGAAGAACATAGGTCCAACACAAGGAAGGATTCCCTGGTAACCTCAATGGATTCTATACCAAGCTAGGGAAATTCCATAACTCCCTTATCTTAGTCACTCAATAGGCTAGGCTAGGTCTCGGAAAGGTGAAGGGAAGAAGTAGTTTGAATAAGATAATCGGTTAACATGTGTCAGACAAAATACATTCCAATTCATATAATGGTCAATTACCAAGTTATATTGCTTATCAATCACCTTTAGACACTAGATAACAAGTAAAACCAAATGTTGTTGTAAATTTGAAGCATTAAACAAGTCTATATCAGCAAAAAGTGATTTGCAACAACAATAATAAAATTATCAAATATATCATGTAAATTAGCCTTCAACAACTATTACAATATCCAATTGCTAAAGAAGATTTATGAGCAAGTTTGTCCACAATATTAAGTAAATATTCATCAATATAAGCAATCCCTAATGGTTGCAACATTCATTTATGACATCAGCAAGTTATTCAATGGTTATTCAAAGCATTGGATACTTACTTAATATTTACTTTTGAATGGTTATGTCAAATCAACCTAGACAACAAGTGTTGGAAATTATCTAATCAAGAAGACAACACATAGTAAAATAAAATCTACAATTACATAATAATTAGACCATTGAAACACTTCATTTATATATAAGAGAGAAAATACATGTACATACATCTCGTCACACGCTAGTAGAATTTAAAGTTCTACAAACCCTAGCTAGGAAACCTTTGAAAACCCTATCCACCAACTCCTTCTAACTAGGAATCACTCCTAACCAAAATTGATTTCTTCTTCAAATATCCTCCTTTACTCCTACACTTGCATTACACAAGTGTGCAAGGCATCTCCTCTCATCCTCCTCAACAAGCATAACAAGTAGCACTAGGGTTTCTAAAACCCTAGTCTTTTTCTCTCACAACAGCTACAAAAAAAATGTTTATTTTACCATCTAGAATTTATCACAAACCCCAACTTATTTTCCTCTTTATGGTAAAACCCTAACCCTATAATTACCCTTTAACTTCTCCAAGATCCCTAGCACTCCAAGAAAAAGAGTTGTAATACAATGAAGAGAATATGAGAGAGAGAGAGAGAGAGAGAGAGAGATTAGTATACTGCACTCCTTACATCTCTAATACAAGCAAATTATGAATGAATCTATAAGATAAAGTATCATATCCAAATTCTCTCTCCTCTCATCTACTCTTAGGGTTTCCTTATGAACTCTAACATCTTGATCCCTACAAGACATATCCCTTATACAATTGTTTAGAGAGAGTACAATGATGATGATGTGAAATTACTCTATCCTTACTCTATTTATACAAGAGGTAAGGGAGGAAAATGATATAATAGTGGTCCTTATCTACTACAAGAACCCTATCCACAAAATATAGGCCCACATGTGAAGCGCTTCCTCTAAAAGTAACACATGTCAAGATCCAAGGTGAGGACATCCAACAAGAAAGGCTTTAAGGCATGAACAATCCTCAAGAAAATACAACGAGACCAACTCCACAAACCTCCAAATATCCAATGCTCCTCCTAATCCATGTGCTCCTCCGGTTCCACACACCCTACATGATGGTTCCCTTAACCCAAGCATCCTTAATTCAAATACAAGCATCCATGAAAGAAACCAAGTGTTCCCATGCCATATAAGGCTCAACATCCTCCTCCAAAATACCCAACGCTCCTCCTCCAAATCAATTCGTCCTCCCAAGAAACCAACCAACCTCCATGTTACCATCGTAAAGAAGTCACGAACATCGATAGTCTCCAACACTCCAAGGAACAAATCCATATAACCACCAAAATGAGGTCTAGTAATCAATGATAAAGGCACCTCACATGCATATTTCAATTATATCATATTCAAGGATCATCTATACTCCATGCACTTCACATCACATGAAGTAACCCCAAGCATGGTGTAAAAAATTCCGGAGTAACCCTGAAAGCTAACAAAAGGAAGGTGCAGCCCTATATTAGGGTTTATACTCTAAACCCCCTCGAGAAACACTAGAAGAGATTAAGGTAAAAAATATTCCATTAGACAATAGGTTTTGGATCAATGAAAATAATTGAGAGAGGAAGGTTCACACCCACTATGATACCATGTTGATATTTAAAATGGTCAACAACAGAATCAATGGAACCAAATCTCACCCAAATTCTAAGATAGCCTACTCACAAGTGCACTAGAGAGATATAGGTCTAGTACACTAGAGAGAGTGCAAAAGCTAAGTCCAAACATTGAAAGTAATACACCAAAGAGAAAAATGCCAATCACAAGAGACAAATTCCAAAATTAAGTTCCTTTAGCTTATAACACAAGTATTTAAGATCATGAAGATCACAAGATGAGATGATACAACTGAGAGCTTGAGATGTGTATTTATACACAACTTAAGTGGAGCATCCCTTCAATAGGTGGTTATGAAAGTCCAAAAAATAAGGGCACACACTCCAAGATGGTTATTGAGCCTACATATCAAGTTTCACTAGGGTGGCCTTAACCATAAACCTAGTATACAATAAATGAAATAAAATATGTCTTTAGACACAATTACAAGTATGTAATGATACATATAAATGGGTCATGTTCGCATGCATAGATTCTTGGTATTCCCACATTGACCTTGGCCGAGCATGTGGGAATATTTTTTGTCACTCAAATTGCATTGAGAAAACCCTTTTTTTATGGAGTTGGGGTTTTGAATTGTTGGTGGTGGGGATTCACACCCACATGGAGAAATAAACAATTCTAATTTAATCTTGAGTTTATAAGGGGTTCCTAAACTCACTCATTATACTCCTATAAAAGGAGAGGCAATGTAAGGAGACATCACACATCTCATTGTGACATTATGGAGTTGGCATAAGTGAGTGAGCACTTTTGCCGGGGACATTGGAGTGGCAATTTCAACAAAGGTAATTCTTCACTTTGGAAAATCTGGCCTAGGGTTTCTGGTTTTCTATTTTTTTATTTTATAAGGAGAGAGGAGGCCACATGTGTGATAGGAAATAGAGAAAAATGTTACACATGTGATAGGAAACAGAGAAACAGGTTGCATGTGTGATATATACAGTTCATACCACACATGTGGACCCTACATGAGATAGAAACAGTCGCACGTGCGAACTACAACAGTAGATTCAGTCGCACATGCGAACTGCAATAGTATATTCAGTCGTACGTGCAGGTCGTATAGTATGTACAGCCATACAAGTCAAATCAACAGGTACATACAGTCATACAAGTGACATCACCATGTCCATACACCCATATAGGTGACATCAGCAGGGTACAATGACAGGTTTGCAAGTTGGAAGGGTTTTTCGAAATTTTGTTGAATTTGTAATTTGTTGAGAGGACTAGTTTTTCCTTGATAAATTCTCAATATGAAAATTTTACAGAACAAAAATTTTGTGTCTCTTTTGTATGGATTATTTATCTCTGATATTTGTGCTTCTGCTATAATTTTGTTTCATAATTTCAATGTAAAATTATTCAGTGATAACAACCCTAGTTTATTGTTTGAGGTCACTTGTGTTGGATTTTCATTAGTTTCCTTAACATTAGATTTACCATAGAATTTTAATCTTCTTTTAACATTCAATAATCATATACTGAAGTATATAAGAAACAGATAAACAAGAAAAAGAGTACACAAATATTTATCTTGGGAAAAACCCATCTAACTTTTCCTAGAGAGAATATTCCAATACAACCATGAACAAGATCTAATCACAAGAGAAAACTATCAATGAAGAACCTTGATAAAAAAATACTTGTATCTTATTATTTTCAAACCATATCGAGGGTAGAAAATTGATCAACACCACAGAACTGGCACCAAGATAGGTGCATCACTAGAACTTACACCACAAAGATGGTAACTGGTAACTGCAACTGCAACTGATAAATGGCACGAAGAAACTGAGTAGCACCCCACAAACTTAGTTTGACTCCTCCATAGGTATTTCACAAGAGAAATCACCAAGATCCACCAAGAATATCCTTCCCCAAGTGGGGTGCACTCTCCAAGAGAACCATATACTAGAAATAGTGAAATTGTTGCAGTTGCCTAGTGCACACTACAGAAGGAGAACTATGTAGTTGTACAAATGAATTGACCTGGAATTGTATTTATACTAATTTGGGCGCCTGTCTGGGGCCAACTTCTTATTTTGGGTCTTCAAATTTACTTTATTATTTTTGTGGGTCGACTTCTCTTCGTGGAAATTATATTTCCGCATTATTATTATTTCCTATGGTCCAACTTCTATTCTGTGGTATTCTATTTCACTTTATTATTTTCTGGGGTGTTCTTCAACTGTTCAATGGGATTTAGTTGACTTCTTGGAATCTTCTTCTTCTCTAAGAAAAATTTTACAAGAGGAAAATACCTCCCGCAGCTACCAAAACATCAACACTCCCTCTTAGCTAGGGAATTATATTTCCATGATGTCTTCATATAGTATTCCATTGGATACTCTGCAATCAAGTAGTAGCACACAACTACTACCATGCCATCAGTAGCTCAAATCATCTGCCATAGTCTCCATGACTATGCTGCAATCAACCAGTAGCACACATCTACCTCCAAGTAGTCTGGTAGTCTCCATGGAAATCAACAAGTAGCACACACCTACTAAAATTCCATCCAATGGAACACAAATTCTACCAAGTCATAGTAGTACATAAATATTGTCATAGTGGTACACAACCACTGCCATAGTAGTACACAACTATTGGCTAGTGGTACACAACCACCATTATTGTAGTACACAACTAATGTCTAGTGATACACAACCACAACTATAGTAGTACACAAATATTGTCCAGTGATACACAATCACCGCCAGTGGTACACAACCACCGTAGTAGCACACAGTTATTGTCCAGTGACACACAGTCACTACCAGTGGTACACAACCACTGTAGTAGCACACAACTACTTTTTAGTGACACATAGTCACCGCCAGTGGTACACAACCACCGTAGTAACACACATCTATTATCCAGTGACACACAGTCACCACCATAGTCTCATGACTACGATCTGATGTTTCTCTTATATCGGTAGTCTCATTCACACCTAGCCACCTCACATGGCATAGGAAAGACTAGTGTTCGAAAGTGAATTACCCCCTCAGTAACCTCACATGACTGATTTAGGGAACCCTTGGCCATAGGGGTTAGTCGAATGGAGGAGAAACAACACACCTTCCTCTTAATGAGAGTGGTCATTTTGCATCATGCCAATCGTATCTTTGAAGTAATCATACTTCACTCTAGACAGAGTCTTGGTGAGAATTTCCACTATATGCTCATATGTGGATATGTATCGGAGCTCTACAACTCCTCTCTTCTCCATGTCTCATATGTAATGTTATTTTATCTCTATATTCTTCACACAAATTTTATTATCATAATATATCAAAGTTGGCTCCAACTCTTGATCAAATAACCCTGCAAGCAGCTTCTAAAACCACACTTCTTCATGACCTGCAACATTGGTTGTTATATAATTTTCCTATTGTATACTAAGTGCCCTTGTGTTGGGTTGGATCGACCTGAGACGGGTCTTCTCCCCATGTGGATGGGTTGGATCGATCTATGGGGATGCCCCTGATCTTCTCTCCATATCAGTCTAAGTCGACATGGAGAATTCTCCTCTAAGATGGAGTTGAGAATGACACTTGTCATAGTAGTAACCAGTTTTTCTAGGGTGGCACCCAGCATCCCATGGAATTATACCATGAGGAAAATTCCCTTGGGAGTTGACCAAGTTGACACGTCATGGGAAACTAGGTCCTTGACGATGCACTACAAGCGACTAGCTCCTAGTTCCACACTATGGGAGAGTAGGTCCTAGTGTATTATAATGGTGATGAGGACCTAGAAAAGGTCCACATTGGGTGTAGCCATGTGTGACATGATGATTCTACCAGTAGCATGGTCAGAGGACCATGGCATAGCCTGTGAGGATATGAGAACCAAAGGAAAAACATCATGGAGAATACCTTCCTAGATAAGAGGGAGTGTCAATATTTCTGGTAGCTTCAGAAGGTATTCACCTCTGGGATAAACTTTCTTATAGAAGAAGATTCCAAGACGTAAAAGGAAAACTATTGAAATAATTAAAGAATCCCCGGAATATTTATATTTCTCCAGAAGTCAAGTCGGCCTACTAGAAAAAGATAAAGTAAATATATTTTCTAGAAAGGAGAGGTCGGCCCCACTGGAAAAGTTCACTGGTCAGATTAGTATAAATAAGGGTGGCGCCCTTCTCATTTAACACACTCTCTCACATATCATAGCGCAAGTTTGGAAGAGATTTGCATCTGCAACTGCAACTGTAACTGCTGAAAGAAGGAAGGTGCAAGTCTTATATCTCTTGGACTTGGTGGTGTGCTAGAGGCAGACTAGTGCTTTAGCACTCTGGCTAGGGTTTACATTGTTGAGTTCTCTCCATTTTGAGATAAGTATTGTTGTATTATTTCTTATTGGTTTTCTCTAGTGAATAGATCTTGTTCTTGATTATTTTTCCTTTGGCATGGATCTTCTCTATAAGAAAAGGTGTTGAGTTTTCTTCCCTTGTGTAGAAGGGTTTTCCATGATAACTACTATGATTTTCTAGGGAGTGGAACTTGAGTATGCCTATGGTTGGGTGGAAATGAAAGAGAATTTCATATTTAGAAATGAGCAGACACATTTTTTTGTAAGTTGTGCTTGGTTAAATCCTCTTGAGATCCTGGTTATTTACTGCAGTTGTCTACTCTAGTATTCAAAAATTCAACATTTTTCATATCTGAAATTGAACGCATTGAATTGCCTTTAAAATCAACATGGCATAAGAGCCTGGGATCTAAAGAGAGAGGGAGTCATCTCTTGAGACACAAGTGGTTGTATGTTTTTGTTACTACATATTTTTTTTGTTTTGGGTAGGTCACAATGGTGAGTACTCTTAAAATGGAGGATAGGTTGGATGGGGCCACTCATTTCTAGACTTGGAAGGCTAGCCTCATTTTCTCTTGGGAGAGAATGATCTCAAAGATTATGTTGATATGGTGAATTCATTTCTTCAAGATCCACGGGAATTGGTAGCCCATAGGAAGAGGTTAGTGAAGGCCAAGCATGTGTTGTTAGTTTATGTGAAGGATCACTTGATTCCACATATTTCCAAGAATAATATATAAAAGGATTTGTATGATGCTTTGGTGGGATTATACCAAAGTGGGAATACAAGCTAGAAGTTTATTTTGAGCAACCATCTCTGATCTATTGAGATTTCCAAATCAGATACAGTTTCTAGCTACATCATTAGGTTCACTCATATTCATGATCATATTGTAGCCATTGGTTAGGAAATTGATGACATAGAGTTGGTGAATGTGGCATTGAATGGTTTTCTTGGGTCTTGGGAACCATTTTTGTAGGGGATTTTTGCACGAGAGAAGTGGCCACTATTTGATAGACTGTGGATTGATTGCACCCAAAAGGAGTTTCAAATAGAATCCATGAATGTAAAGAAGAGAGATATTTATGACGAGAAAATGGCCCTAGTTTCTCATGCTAGGAAGAGCAGAAGAAATCATTCTCCAAAAAGAGATGCATCTCTAGAGCAGAGGAAGAAGAAGGACCTTAGAAAGGTCAAATATTGTTGTTGGCATACGCTAGGTCACTATTGGAAAGGAAGTTTGAATAACTAAGTTTGGAAGAGTGCACACAAAAGCAGAAAAGGGAGAAGTTTGTGGGGTTAAAATAGAATGCAGGGTAGGTAAAAAAGAAGGAAAGCAACAGTTCAGTGCTAAAGTAGGAAACGTAGCATGCATGCACAAAGGAAGGAAAAGCAGCATGCTGGCAAAAAAAAAACAACTAGGACGTGTTAGGGTTTTTGGATAAACTAATAGGTTTCTGAGCCCTAACTCTATGTATAAATATGTAATGAGTCAGGGAAGAATAGGTTGTTGAAAAAGAGAGACTAGGTTGTTGAAAGTAAGAGTTTAGCATGCGTATGCTTGTGAATCTATGCTTAGGGTTATGGAGATATTTTGCAGAGAGAGAGGCGATCATTGCAAAGCGGCTAGGCTAGATTGAGGATATACTATGTTGTATCTATTGTAAGCATAGTGCACAGGCATGGTGTTTGCACTCTTTTCGTCGATGTGTGAGCAAAAAGTGAGTGCTTACATGCCTAGTTGGGCTCTGCTAGTCATGACAGTTGTGGTGTAAAAGGTTAGAAAGAAAACAACTAAACTATTAACAAGAATTAAGCAAAAACTAAATAAAAACATGAGCATGGAAATAAAAATAAAAACAAATAACAATGGACCAATA
>JZKD02S0658680.1:838293-856460 GCA_000966675.3 Picea glauca
ATGTCAAATCGACTTGGGAGCCGATCCATTAGTGGTTGGGAGGTCGACCAGCTTCATAAATGCGTCGTTTGGCAGGCGCACGGGTTTTGTACCCCACAGCCGCGCATATGCGCGCGCGCGCTCATTTTTAGTGGGTATGCTGCGCTTTTTAATTTTTTAGCCAAATCTGTATATTTTTGGCCCTTTTGCTGTGATGTGGAATTAATCCTTGTGCCATGAATGCCTGTTTTTCTGTGCTAATGATGCGGAGTTCTTGTCGCCCTGTGCAGACGAAATTTCAGTGATAACACATGGGATGATCATTGCATGAATATTAATATAGAATATCGTCTTTGTGGACATAGCCCAAGGATTGGGTGAACCATGTTAAAATTTGTGTCTTTATGTGTTGTTTTGATGTGGTTGTGCATGGATGTTTTGCTTATGCATGATTAGTATAGAACTATTTACTATATGATTGATACGTAGTAATAAAGAATGATACAGTGGGTTATTTATGTGGAAATATATGTTATAAGGGTTTTGCAGAATAGATTTTGTTAACTAATCAAAGGATATGAATAAATATAGTGTGCATAGGGTGGATAAATAGTTATGGATATGATGATATCCTCACATCCCCTCATCCCTGCAGAAACTTAGTTCATGCAACCCCATTAGATAACTCGAGTGAAAATTTAATTGCATGTAGGTGATGCCAAAAGGGACAGTATTTGAAGGGTTTTGTTGGTTAAGTAAACAGAACTCAGGGTCTTATAATCGCACACCAATAGATGGTTTCATTGTCGGCACCTAGAATCTATAATTGAGGGAATTTTTTGGAGGCCGACTAAGAAAGAGATTGTCGAATGGATAGAAGGGAAGGAACGGGAATTTTTCTGAGGAGAGAATAGAAACCCTCAGATGAGAGACAAAAAATGGTTGCAAAGGTATGTGTTCACAGAGCTACATGATATTTTTTTTGGTGAATTTCTGATTATTTTGACTGAATGGTTAGAAAGATTAGTGGAGAATACCGGAAGATATCGTAATGTAGCACCAAGTAACTTGACCCATGATTTGGTAAGACAATTGAAATATATAAGCAATACTAATTCATCCGCATTTTATTTATGGTTAAATAGTATACTAGGGGGTCAGATTACAGAATTCATAGTAGATTGTACCCAGTCATATAGTGTCATGGAGGGGGATTTCTTTAAGGGTCTGCAAGAAAGGTTTATGAAAGCATTGGGTACCTGGATAAAAATGTTGTGCCAAAAATGTGTGATGACGATGGAATATGACTGCTAAGGAGATTCATGCACATAGGGGTTCAAGGGGATGGTCTAAATGTAGGAAGGAATGAAGAAACAAATTACCAAGGAAGGGAGGGACTGAGGATGCAGAGAAACGATGAAGGTATACCAGAAGAAGAAGACAATTTTGGGGTACTAAATAATGGAAGAAGGTACAAGAGGTTGAATATTGGGGCTAAGGAAGGAGAGTTGTGCAGTGAGTATCAGAGGAAAGTAACCTATGCAATAGTCCAGATCATAGAAATACCGCACACAGAAGGAGAGGAAGAATATTCTCAGTTCAGTCCTATAATAGAAGAGTCGTTAAGTCCTAATCAGGATGGATTCTGTGTCGATTTCATGACCCTATGTGCATCACCTAAATCTGAGATAACATTTGAGGATTTGTCAAAAGAAATTATAGTTAGTAGAGGAAGACAAAGCAGCAGTAGCAAGAGCATTGAATCGATGCGTCAATTCAGAGTCAACGAGCATATCCAAGGGGAGGTACTACACAAAACATCATGGTAGGGTTAGAGAATACATTGAGAATGTCGAAGTTCCAGGGAGTTGGGTCGGAGGACCCAGAACAACATATATTTGTATGTGAGATAATTTGGGTTATGAAGAATGTCCAGGATGAGGCCACAAAGATTGTGCATTTGGAAACAACATTTAGAGGTTGCACATTAGTATGGTACATGAAACTTTAAAGTACTACACGTGTAGGTCAAGCAAGGAAACTGAAAGAAATTAGACAATCATTATTGAAAGAGTTCAAGAAGATGAATTCTGATTCATATTACATCAAACATTGAAAGAAATGAAACAAGTGCAGACTGAGTCAGTTTGGGACTATGATCAAATATTTAAGGATTTGATGGGTAGATTGAAATTCCAGATTCCTGATCAACAATAAAGAGAATAGTTTATTGCAGGATTATTTCCACACATTCATTGTTCATTGATACAAAATAAGGTTGCGTCGCATCCTTAAGATTTGGAGATTGCAATGAAGATGGAAGCATCTCCCATATGGGATGGAAGGGGTATGTCTCAAGTCCAGACATAGTTAGCTTCCTTAACAATTCAATTACTAGAATTGATGAAAGGAAAGGAGAAGCAGGAACAAGTTTGGTGTGTCAAGTGTAGGACTGAAGGCCACCATAAGGATGAATTCCCTACCTTTTCACAGTATTTGGTGACTGAAGCATTGAACCCATTACCGAGAGGAGGGTGCAAGAAATGGGGACACATCTACATGATTTTTCGTTGCTGCAGAAATACCAAAGTATGCCAAGGAATTTATTTTGTAAATTTTTCAAGTTAGTAGGGAATGAAGAGAAGGATTTTCACGCATTCAACCTTATGAGAGAGCGCACTTCAGATATGTATAGAATTGAAGAGGAAAATGTTGCGACAGAAGGAGGTGGTAGATAGTATAATAATTAGAGAGGATTTAATCCAAGATGTTGAGGAGGGTTTGGCAGAGGTTGAGGCAGAGGAAGTTTTGGCAGAGAATATAGAGGCTCAATAATATGCTACGATTGTAATCAATCGATAAATTTAGCTCATGACTTCCCAAATACTTGTACAACCTACACATATTGTAGAGAACTGGAGCATGCGACATAAGCTTTTCCTCAATTAATTATGATGTGGTAGGAAAGAGGGAATCAGAACTAGAACTTGAATCTGAATGTACAGAAGACATCAGAAGAGATACATGATGAAGGAACCTAAATAGAAGTTGTCATGCAGGAGCTAAGATAGGGGCTAACACTACAAATGAAGAGATGCAGAGTGAGAAATGGGTGAGGAAATCAACAAGACCTATGCCAACATTTGAACCACAAAAAGAAAAAGAGACATATCAGTAGACAATGAATGAGATTCTAGGACCGGATTGGGTAGCATAGAAATCATCTACAACCCCTGTGGTTCACATGCCTTTGATCTATAAATGTACTACCTCGGAAAGGGCCCTTGAAAAGGGAATTCCTTTGAAAGATTATTGATAATTTGTTTAGAATTGATGAAATATGAAACTGCATTGAATTCATTGCGTGAAATGATTGATCATTGCACACAAGAAAGGGAACTTCCTACCACATAGAAGGTAGTGAATCATGTATTGTGCAAAAATAGGACGAGCGACGAGTTTAGATTAAGTGAATAGATTGGGGATTATGATGTGGACCAGGTCATTTTAGATTTGGGTTCTAATGTAAATGTTTTTTTGAAGCAAACATGGGAAATTATGGGGAAGTTGAAGTTGATTTGATCTCTCGTCCAGTTAATATTGGAAAACCAACATAAAATAGTACCAATTGGTTGGTTATTAAGGGTACCCATCAGTATAGACGGAGTGCACAATGTAGCATATTTCGAATTCATTGAGATTGTGGATAATAGTCAACCATACACACCGCTAATGGGGCTTGAATGGGTCTTTGAAAATCGGGCAATTATTAATATGAAGAAAAGGGAAATGATCTTTGAAGTAAAGGACTCGAAGGTTACCGCACCATTGGATCCGACAAAAGGAAAGAGGTACAAAGAACCTACTAAAGGGAATGAAATTGACAACCTACATAATATGACTGTGTGAATGGATGACTGCATTAATCTGACTGTAGATGGTGCCCTAAGTTGGAGAAGAATTATCTCATGTGTGTTGGAATCAAAGGAAGGTATGGAACACTAGCAGTAAAGGATGCATGAAGTATCAACCAGACGGTGTGCTTGTATTACTCGATCATTGTGCTAGATTGGAATGGATTTATGTGATCTTCCCAGGTATGATGGTTTGACCGACATAGAATCTTGTGTATAGGATTTTGAATTGAAAATACCTGAACAACAAAGATTGTTGGAATTTGATGTTGTATTGAAATCCACTCCAACCAGATGGTGGGATGCACATAAAAAAGGAATAGAATACTGGTGGGAGTATAGAATATTGATGCAAGCTAGATTTGGTACCAAGGTTGATTATATTGCACAGAAATATGCAGGAGTAAGTGACCCAGTAAAACATATTGCACAGTGTAGAAACATATGGAGTTTGATATTGAAGAAGGAATGGACGCATAAGTTCATACACACATTGGATATTATCCCCAAGAACAGGTATATGGAACTAGAAATGCATAGAGAAACCATGGATTGGGAGGAGATAACTCAAAGGTTTAAGGTAACATTTACTTTTGAATATGAATCCCCATTAATAGATGCATCTTTGTAGGCCATTAGAAGAAATATTTTTTTAGAAGAAGGTCGATGGATGTAGTACCTATGTGTAGTGCGCATAGAACTTCTATGACAATTCATAAACTGTTGGAATGTTATAATGTGTCTCATGAAGATCAGGACGAGGAGGATCCAAGAAATATACAAATACCTAAAACTAAGGGGAAACACGCAGTGGAAGGTCTAGAGCCTTAATCTGTTGCATATGCATAGCCACTAAGGATGTGTAAGGTAAATATTGGGACAAAAAAAAAACAAAGTTTGCACAGATAGGAGACTACTGGAATGATGAAAATGTGGAAACAATTTTGGACTTACTACGTGAGTATCGAGATCTATTCTCAACCATGTTTGCAGAGATGAAAGGGATAGCTAGTGAGCTAGTATAAATGAATATCCCTTTGAAACCAAGTGCTAAGTTAGTAATAAATAGACCCTATAGACTGAATTCAAAGTATAAAGAGAAGGTAAAGGAAGAGATAGACAAAATGTTAGAAGTGGAAATTATTGAACCAGTGGTGAAATCACAATGGATAAGTCCAATGGTAGTACAAGATAAGAAAACAGGAGGAATCAGAATTTGTGTAGACCTAAGAAAGCTAAATGAAGAATGTCTGCATGATCCATTTCTGACACATTTTATAAAGGAAGTGTTAGAGAATGTAATAGGGTAGGAGGCATATTCCTTCACGGATGGATTCTCGGGATATCAACAGATAAATATTGTGTGGGAAGATATATATAAGACTACTTTTTCAATAGAGTGGGGAAGATACCAATACATAGTGACGTCTTTTGGGATGAAGAATGAACCTACAAGTTTTTCAAAAGTAGTGGTCGCATCCTTTAAATAATTTATTCATAAGTTCCTTGAAGTTTATTTAGATGATTGGACCATTTTTTGTTACACATCAAAATTACTCAACCGGATAAGTGTTGCATATTCCTCTCAATTATCGTAAGTGTCGCATCTTCCTTACAACTTTCACAAGTGTCGCAAGTTGTTCACAAGTGTCGCAAACATTGTTCGAGCATACTTCCATGCCGACGACACTAAGGAGGCACTTAAAACATCCCATACACTTTATTTGGAGGAAGAGGAATTGATTAACTGAAGTCAAGGAACACTTGACACCTGAGAAGAGCTCTTAATCAAAGGTTCTGGGGGTGAGCGCTCCCCTATATCAGTCTAGGGAGCATTGGCGCTCCCCTATAAGGCTTCAGGGAGCGTTATAACGCTCCCCTACCCCCTCTGAAGGAGCGCTATCCACCTTTGGAGCATTGGCGCTTTCCTCAACCTTCCTAGGGAGCGCTACAGTGCTCAGATGCCCCTTTTGAAGGAGCGCTGCCTAATCTGAGGCAGTAGTTGGCCCGTTGAGGAGAATAAGGGGAGGATATTTCAAGATTAGAAGGCAGTTGCATTCGAATTATTGGTTTCATCGGGAGATCCCTGATCTAAGGAGAAATGAGTCAACAATCTTGCAAACCTTTTTCCATCTAAAAGCACCTCAAAAACTGAGTTTTTGGAGAGGAGCGCTCCTCTAGACCTCTTCTGGGAGCGTTGACGCTCCCCCTTACACTGTCAGGGAGCGTTATAAAGCCCCCCTGGCCCTTTTGAGGGAGCACTATAGATTTTGAGAGCGTTGGCGCCCCCCTAAATCCTACTAGGGAGCGCTACAGTGCTCTAATGGCCCTTTAGAGGGAGCGCTACCTATTCTGGGCAGTTGTTAATCTATTGAGATGAATGGGGGAAGCATCTTTTCATTCTTGGAAGGAAGTTGGATTCGAATCCCTAGTCTAGCCATGATCTTAGGGCAGATCCTTAACTGAAGGAGGCAAATCCTCAACTTCCCCAAGGATATCTCAAGTGGTTAAAGCCTCTCCAAGGCTATATAAGCAAGATTTATAATGGTGAAAGAGGACTAGAAAAAGAGAATTACACCAAACTTATGATCTCATAAGTGGTGCTG
The DNA here is from genome assembly GCA_000966675.3 of Picea glauca. NCBI lineage: Eukaryota > Viridiplantae > Streptophyta > Pinopsida > Pinales > Pinaceae > Picea > Picea glauca. The sequence continues at coordinate 844,793 of JZKD02S0658680.1, forward strand.
GAACAAAGTTGATTGAGGAAGAATTGCTAGCATGAAACCTATGATCTCATAGGAAACACACAGTTAGCCAAAGGAGAGTGATCAGTGAAGTTGTTGTTGTCCAGGTTGTGGATCTTTCGAGAAAGGGTTAGACAAAGGGGACTCGACGAAGTTGTCGCATTCGCATCTACGATTGTAAGTACTGTTGTCGTTATCTCATTAATATGACACGCTTGGCCTGTTTCTTTATAGTTTGTGTCTAATGTTACATGAACTTATCATTGATAGATAGATCTATTTTTGAGCTAACATCAATAGAGTAGGAAGTGGTCATATCTTGCTTGTCTACAGAGCTCAGCGAGGAGCAAAGGATCGGAGCGCAAATCAGAGCGTGCAGGGACAAACGTCGATAAAGAGGTACTTTTGTTATCCTTCCTTCTCATGTATTAGTTTAGATAGATTTGAAAGTAAGTCAGTTTCCACGTTAAGCATTTTCTTTCCTAGAGTTAAGGTCAAGCTCTTAGAGGCAATCTACCTGTCCGCAGGGAGATTTTCCTACAACAAAAACTGGCGACTCCACTGGGGAGATAGCCTCAAATCGAAATTTCTTGTTTTGATTTCTCCTCATTGACCTTGTTTTACCCCTTGATTTTTCTAGACCTGGGTCACTCCTCTTTTCATTGGTTTCATGAGCTGATTGGCTCCCTACCCCATCATACTCAGCCTAACTGTCGAGATTGAATTGCAATTTTTGGCATTTTTGACATTTTTGGGATTTTTTGAACTTGGCGCTCCTATCCTTGTGTTAACAGAGTGCCAACACTCTCTCATAGCCTTACACAGAGAGCTATAATTCTCCTTTCCTTTGGCAACAGAGTGCCAGCCCTCCTTTGGCCAATAAACCTTCGAGAATTGCTTTTTCTGGGATTTGCCTTTGTGTCTCTCCTGCTAGGTAACACTGTGAGTCAATGCTTCTTCCTTTCCAGCCTTGACATCTGTCTTTTTGAAGAACAAACATCTTACTATTTGGATTTTGTAGCCTTCTTCACTATTGTTATTGAGTTTTTCTGTTGTTTGGAGTCTGAAACCCATGCATTGTTTTTCTCTCTTTTCAACTGAGTAAAAACCCTGGTGAAGGTCATCAAAGGCCTACAGATCTCTTCATCTTGATTTTAGTCAATATCATTGTTCTTCAACTTTGTCTTTTGGGTGTGAAGTTTGTTTTCTCTTTGATTGTTTCTTTTCTTTCGCTTTTCATTTTGATTGCAACGAAAGGGTGTATTGTTTATATGACTTTTGCTTGTGTTGGTTTGATTTTCGTTCATCCAAGAAGGTAATTAGCAAGACAAGCATTGTGTTCAATTGATCATTATTCATATACAAACAATGAAAAATCATCTTCATGATTGAGTGTGCATATTAGGAGGTATCTCAAAAGTTTTAACATCACATCAGGATTTGATTGAGAAAAAGAATCATTTGAGGACGTTCCTTATTTGTGCTTGTTAGTGAAAAAGAACTCTCTCTCTCTCCCTTAGATAGATGTTCATCGAAAAGAAATGAATGCTTATCATCTCTAATGCATTTTTGGGACTGAGTCATAATTCCATCCGTTTCACTTCCATGCACCCCTTTTTGAGTAAAGAACAGCTATAAAAATCAACGCTAATTAAAAGTTATCTAGAACTTTTTCTTTTCTAGGATCCTCCACCAACAGTAGAATAGGCTTAGTACTTTGTATTAGGCTGTGAGCATAACTCTCCAAAGTTTTCCAAAACAAACAGTAGCATCCTGAGTTAGGGAGATTCAAATCCAATCATTGTATAAGTCTTCCTGGTATCCCCCTCTCACACAGGGGTTATGCACGAGGTCGCATTCGGTTGAGTTACGGAGATTATCCCTCCGTGGTTCAACTGATTGTGGTGTTCAGATCATATTATGGGGGTCACTTCAAGGTAAATCCACAATTACTGTGTGGAATCCTTTTAGTTTATTTCGGGCTCGATACCCTGCCTGTACGTTCAGATCGGACTGTCGACTGTTCCCGCCCAGGGGCTGACTGCGAATTGGTAACCTTAGTGGCCATAATCTTTAGGCTCTTACACAAGGTGACGGTGAAGGGAAGTCTCACTGTACCTGGAGCAGACATTGATCAAACTCACTCGGGCTCCTTGGAGGGTAAATCCACAATTACTGCGTGGAAGTTGCACCAAGGCGTAAGTCCGTTAAGCAGGTCGCCATTGTAACTATTCCACCCTATCCATGCCCCTCCTTGACTTGATCACGCGACGTTGGATTTCATCACCAACTAGTACGGTCATCGAGAGAAGGTCATGTTTTCTTGGTTGTGATTCTTAGATTCTATTAGTGTATGATGTTTCTTTTACTTAGGGGACCTCAGGTCGAGTCAGTGCTAATGGCATTGAATCCTGGGAGTACCAATGGAGGAACCCCTTCTTCTGGGGAACCTTATAAATTTCATTCATTTGGAAACTTTGGTCCTCCATATGTTGCCACTCTGAGTCTTCCAGGAATCACTATTGGATTACCAGTTTGGTTGTTCCCCACTCTGGTGATCCTGAATCCTCCCAATGTTTCATTTGCACCTAATACTTCGGATGTACGATACACCACCAACACTTCAACCTCATGTCGACTTTTCACCTTCTTCATCCATCAAGTCTCCTTCCATTTCTCCTTCTTCGCCTAGTGAAAGCTCTAAAGAAATTAACCAGGCTGATCAGAAGAAGAAGAAACGGAAAGAGAAGAAGAAGAAGAGCCCAAAAAGGACCAAGACCCCAACAACATTAGATGTTGGCTCTAAGAAACCAGTTACCATTAATAGTACTGGGAGTTTTGATGAGGTCAACAAGATTAAAAGGAAGAATCCAAAACCCAAATTCCCTTGCAACCTTTGTAAGGGTGACCAATTTCTGAGGGATTTTCCCGGTCTTACCCAGGTCTTAGAAATGTGGTCCTCCACGTCATCGACCTCTGTCGGTCATGTTGATGATACCCTGTCAACTAGTGATGTTCAGTTTGGTAAGAAGAAGAAAACGGTCAAGTTCCCTTGCATGTTATGTAAAGGTAATAATTACTCTCACCTTTGTCCTCGCATGGATGAGGCTTCTTCTCTTTTGGAAAAACTTCAACTTCCAAAAGGTTATCGTAATATTTCCTCCAACCCACCATTGGTTGATGGATTGGTCAATCCGGTTCCATCCTCGGTCGGTCCGGTTGATCAGGTGGTCAATCCACTTTCCTCCTTGATTGAACCACGAACCCAAGTAGTTGATCCAGTTCCGTCATCGTTCAGTCCCACTCTTCCTCTGAAGAGTGCCAAAGTGGTCGATCCAGTTTCATCATTGGTTGATCCCATTCCTCCATTAAGGAATGTCGAAGTGATTGATCCAGTCCCTTCCTCGGTCAGTCCCACTCTTCCTCTGAAGAGTTCTAAGGTGTTCTATCCAAATCCACCATTGGTTGATCCAATCTAATCATCGGTCAATCCTACTCTCCTTCTAGAGAGTAAACCTGATACTGCCCATTTTTTTCTCGTTAATACGGACTTTACCGTACCCGGGGACATTCCTCCTTCTCCTATGGAACCCCCTCCAAGTAATGAGGCCATCCTTTTTTATTGGGGTGTGCTAACTAGACCTCGTCTTCCCTCCCACCTTCCTTTCCATATTACAGTACAGGTTCGTGGTCGAGACGTTCCTCAAACGCTGATAGATGAAGGTACGTCCATTAGTATTTTGTCTTTTGTTGCTTGGTATGCTTTGGGTTTTCCGCAACTTGCACCGGTTACACAGACTCTGCTATCTTTTAACAGAAGAACTAGTCAACATTTAGGGATCCTTCCTCAGTTTCCTATAACTTTGGGAGAGAAAACTGTCTTTATCGATGTCATGGTAGTCCGAGACCCCTTGGATTTCGCTTTACTCCTTGGGCGGGATTATGTCTATGATATGAAATCTCTTGTATCCACCCTTTTCCGTGTGATATCTTTCCCTCACGATGGAAGAATTGTGACCATTGATCAACTTTCATTCATCGGCCCCGACTGGGTTACCTCCCTACGTGGTTCTTATATGCAAACAGTATCACCCCCGCTGCATGTCAATTATGTGGCATTGTCTCCCATGACCTCAACTTCCGATGATTTGGATCCGGTAGTTGACATGGTGATATCTTCGGTAGGGTTATTGGAGCCTGATCTCCTTACCACTGTCACGACCCTCGACATGTGTTCCTTCCAGAGTGATTCTCTTCCATCCGATGAATATATCTTGGAAGCCATGACCGAGTTTTGTCCCTTGACATGGTATCCTTCCAGAGCGTTATCCTCTTGGAAGCCATGATCAAGATGAAACCATGAACATAGTTTCTCTTCTCTGTGGCAAGCTCATTAAAAAATGAAACAGAGGTCACGAGCATAGTTTCTCTTCTCTGTGGCAAGCTCGTTAAAAAATGAAACAGAGGCTTTCAGCATAGTTTTCTTCTCTATAGCAAGCTCGTTAAAAAATGAAACAACAATTTGGGGATCGAATCTGGAACCTTGAGCATAGTTCTTTTCCTGTGTCAAGCTCGTTAAAAAATGAAACAATCACCTCTCCCTTCAACTTGAGTCTTTCTCCAGATCTCGTAGATGTCGAGTTGAGTCTTTCGTTAGGTCTCATTTTTGAACCTTCATTTCATCCACCTGTATCCTTTTTCTCCATATAGCACAGAAATTGGTGACAACCTCAAAGTCGGTGAATGAATTGAAGCTTGGGGGGCATGTCTCTAGCCTTTGATGATAATTCTGGAGTCAAGTCACTAGATTTCAAGCTGGGGGCAAAGTACCGAGCTTAGTATTTGTTCTTTCTCGTGCTCGTAAATACATGAGAATGCAACCGGGTAAACTTGTATCTCTTTTTCAGACCCATACGGACACACGAACACACGAAAAAGGAACCCCCCTGGAGTCATTTTTAAACCCTTTTCAGACTCTCTAAATATGAAAAGATTTTCGAGTGATCTTGCTTCCTTTCACACTTGTTAAAAGGTCAGAAAGGGCGTCTTTCGAGCGATAGTTTCTCTCTTTTTTGGTCTCGTTAGACTACTATACGAAAAAGGAACTGAGAGAGTTCTCTTTTAAGTGTTTTTCCAAAACTCTATAATCCCGAAAAACCTTCGAGATTTTTGTCTTTGGACTCATTAAAGCACACATTGACAAGCCCATATGGGACCAAACCCTTACTTCTTCTGGTTCGTTAAACAAAGGAAGAGGAACTTACCGAAGGTGAGTTATATCAAGCATGTGTTATCCTCCTCGAGCTCATTAAATCAAAAAGAGGTACTCATCTATCTGGATGGGGGGAAAATTGAAAGGAACAAGCCAAGAAGCTCTCTTGAGAACATCATCCAGCACTTCTTAGAGTCGCCCTTGAACATGGCACTTTGTCATTTGCACGTATCATAATCCACTGAACCTCTACACTGAACCAATCCTTTGAGTCCATTTCACTCCTTTGGGTCACCCGACACAAGTCACAGTATCCACTGCATAGTTTTGGTCCATGTCATGTTTCGCTATTGTGCCTCAGTGTTCAAGGAAAGTATTCACCTCAAGAGTCAACCATCCCAAATATCTTGCCTCAAAACCTATGTCAGTCCATGTCCATTTGATCTATCCATTACATCTACATGTCTGTTTCATGTCATTGATGGGGGATACATCAAGGCCCTCCCTCGACGAGTCTATTCCTATCGACTTCAACATGTTATCTAGGAATTGGACTTAGAAACTAGTTAGTACTTTGGCACCTGCATGCCTCAATTGCAGGCCTCCTCACATTCAACAATGGGTTTACATCATTGACCTTTGATCAGATGATTCCATGAATGTTCGACCTCAGCTCATCTATTCACATTTGGTGGAATGTACTAGGGTACCTTGGGAATCATTGACATTAATGGTGATTTCCCTCGCACTTGTTAACGATTCACACCATTGACCGATAATCAAGTGGTTTCTGCCATGTTCGACGTCAAGACATCTATTCACATGGTTAGAATCGTACCACATCGGGATTGGTAAGAAGACCCTGGGTTGAGTCATCATTCTGATATATGCTTTGCCTAGGTTGCGAAGGAGTTTCTATTGGACAAATAACACATACATTGTTACATAGATCCACTTTGTATTGGTCGTGGCTATGTCTTGTCATCTCATAGATCCACTGTGTATTCTTCGTGGCTATGATTAGTCTGAGTCATCAAATTATAGATCCACATTGCATCTTCAGTGGCTATACCTTTTTATCAATACAATTATGAATCCGCAGTGTATTTTATGGCGGCCATATCTCGCAAGTCTTGATCACGCAATAGGTATACCTGCCTTGGGCTTTGAAATATGTCATGATATTTGTTGGATGTTTGTGTGAAACTTCCATTAGGTTCTTTGAGTCTATACCCTTGCTTGAACGTCTACAAATCATTTCAGTCATCAGTTCGCATCTTCTAACTTCATACTTTGGGGGGCATTCTGTTACACGTCAAAATTACTCAACCGGATAAGTGTCGCATATTCCTCTCAATTGTCGTAAGTGTCGCATCTTCCTTACAACTTTGCAAGTGTCGCAAGTTGTTCACAAGTGTCGCAAACGTTGTTTGATCATATTTCCATGCCGACGACACTAAGGAGGCACTTAAAACATCTTATACACTTGATTTGGAGGAAGAGGAATTGATTAACTGAAGTCAAGGAACACTTGACACCTGAGAAGAGCTCTTAATCAAAGGTTTTGGGGGTGAGCGCTCCCCTATATCAGTCTAGGGAGCACTGGTGCTCCCCTATAAGGCTTTAGGGAGCGTTATAACGCTCCCCTTCCCCCTCTGAAGGAGCGCTATCCACCTTTGGAGCACTGGTGCTCCCCTCAACCTTCCTAGGGAGCGCTACAGCGCTCTGATGCCCCTTTTGAAGGAGCATTGCCTAATCTGAGGCAGTAGTTGGCCCATTGAGGAGAATAAGGGGAGGATCTTTCAAGATTAGAAGGAAGTTGCATTCAAATTCTTGGTTTCATCAGGAGATCCCTGATCTAAGGAGAAATGAGTCAACAAGCTTGCAAACCTTTTTCCATCTGAAAGCACCTCAAAAACTAAGTTTTTGGAGAGGATCGCTCCCCTAGACCTCTTCTGGGAGCGTCGGCGCTCCCCCTTACACTGTCAGGGAGTGTTATAAATCTCCCATGGCCCTTTTGAGGGAGCGCTATAGATTTTGAGAGCACTAGCACCCCCTAAAGCCTACTAGGGAGCGCTACAGCGCTCTGATGGCCTTTAGAGGGAGCGCTACCTATTCTGGGCAGTTGTTAAGATGTTGATATGAATGGGGGAAGCATATTTTCATTCTTGGAAGGCAGTTGGATTTGAATCCCTAGTCCAGCCATGATCTTAGGGCATATCCTTAACTGAAGGAGGCAAATCCTAAACTTCCCCAAGGATATCTCAAGTGGTTAAAGCCTCTCCAAGGCTATATAAGCAAGATTTCTAATGGTGAAAGAGGACTGGAAAAAAAGAATTACACTAAACTTATGATCTCGTAAGTGGTGCTGGATCAGAGCTGATTGAGGAAGAATTGCTAGCATGAAACCTATGATCTCATAGGAAACACACAGTCAGCCAAAGGAGAGTGATCAGTGAAGTTGTTGTCATCCAGGTTGTGGATCTTTCAAGCAAGGGTTAGACAAAGGGGACTCGACGAAGATGTCGCATTCACATCTACGATTGTAAGTACTACTATCGTTATCTCATTAATATGACACGCTTGGCCTGCTTCTTTCTAGTTTGTGTCTAATGTTACATGAACTTATCATTGATAGATAGATCTGTTTTCGAGCTAATATCAATAGAGTAGGAAGTGGTCGTATCTTGTTTGTCTACAGAGCTCAGCGAGGAGCAAAGGATCGGAGCGCAACTTGGAGCGTGCAGTGACAAACGTCGATAAAGAGGTACTTATGTTGTCCTTCCTTCTCATGTATTAGTTTAGATATATTTGAAAGGAAGTAAGTGTCCATGTTAAGAATTTTATGTCCTAGAGTTAAGGTCAAGCTCTTAGAGGCAATCTACCTGTGCGCGGGGAGATTTTCCTACAACATTTTTAGTCTCTTTAAGAATCACATAGAAGTACTAAGACTAATTTTGGATAGGTGTAGACAATGCCATATTTCATTGAACTTCAAGAAATGTGTTTTTGGTGCACCTTTTGGAATTTTTTGGGGCCATGTAGTATGTAAGAAAGGATTACTAGTGGATCCTGCCAAGATTGCAGTGATTTTGGACTTACAACCACCTGTATCAGGAAGACAATTAAGAGAAACCCTGGGCCATACAGGATACTACAATAATTTCATCAAGGGATATGCATAGATTACCAGAACCATGGAGAATTTGTTGAAAAAAGAATCTAAATTCCAACAGAATGAGGACTTCCAAAAAGGTTTGGACACATTAAAGAAGAAGATAGTGATTGTGCCAATTTTGATATTCCCATATTGGAAGAAGGAATTTCATGTTCATGTGGATGCATCATCCATATCTTTGGACACAATATTATCTTAGCCAAGTGAGGGAGAGTTATACCATCCAATTTCATTTGCAAGTAGGAATCTATCAAAAACAAAAAATAACTACACTACGACAGAATGAGAGGGATTGGCGATGGTGTATGTGTTGTATAAGTTTAGGCATTATTTGTTGGGTTCTCATTTCAATATGTATAAGGACCATTCTGCACTAAGATACTTAGTGAACAATATAGTGTTGGGGGGGGATAATTTGTAGATGGTTTCTATTGTTCCAAGAGTACGACCTTGAATTCATCTTTAAGCCAGGTAAATTGAATGCAGGACCATATCACTTATCGTGCATTCTATCAAGAAAATATGTAGGGAACCTAGATGATAGTTTACCGGATGCACATTTATTTGTAGTTTGAATGGTGGATGACTACTTCGCATACATTGTGCAATTATTAAGTACATGAATGCCTCCAACGAACATGACAGTTGCACAAAAGAAACAGTCAGTGGTTAAGGAATCGGACTATCAGTGAATTGTAGAGAACTTATACAAGTTAGGTGCAATGGGATATTAAGAAGATGTGTGCTAGAGAATGAAAGTCCAATGATACTATAAGAAGTGAATGAAGGTATTGCAGGAGGAAACTATGAAGGTAAAGAGACAGCGCAACATATTTTGTGCCCAGGGATCTAGTGGCCCACACTTCACAAGGATGCTAAGGAATATTTCCAAGCATGTAATGTTTGTCAAAGTGTTGGAAATTCATACAGAAGGGATGAGATGCCTTTGCATCCACAAGTTACACTGCAGGATTTTGAGAAATGGGAAATAGAATTCATTAGACCAATCAATCCTCCATCCAGTAGATCAGGAGATGGGTATATAATCATTGCGAAAAAGTGTTTGACTAGATGGGCCAAAGCAGCACCAGTCATAGACTGCAGTGAGGAAACTGGTGCGAATTTTTGTTTAATAATGTAGTGACAATATTTGGGTGCCCGTGCATTTTACTCAGTAATCAAGGGATGCACTTTCTGAATAAGATGATTGCAGCATTGACTAAGGAGTTTCAAATTCACCATCAGAGGAGAAAGACATACCATCCTCGAGCAAATGGGACAGTAGAAGCTTTCAATAAGATTTTAGAAAATGCGCTAACAAATATTTTCAATGTAGGGAGAGATGATTGGGACTTAAATATCTCTGCATTGTTATGGGAATATAGGACTACAAGAAAAAAGTTGATAGGACAGACACCTTTTAGGTTTATCTATGAAAAATAAGCAATAATGCCGATGGAATTTATTGTGCCAAGCTTGCGCATTATAGTGATTACTGATCTTGCAGATTCTAGCATAGTAGAGGAAAGATTGTCATAGTTTTTATAGCTCGATGAAGACTAATTTGTCGTAGGATTACATCAACAAGTCCAGAAGGAAAGAGAAAAAGCATGGCATGAAAGGAATATTAAACAGAAAAGGTTTCAAGTGGGATACTTAGTGTTGTTATATGACATTAAGTTCATGCAGCACCCCAGGAAGTTTAGGATGCATTGGTTAGTTCCATACGTTATCAAGTATGTGTCAAAGGTAGGTGTTGTGCAATTGGAAAGATTGAATGGAGAAGTCCTGGGAAGAATGGTGAATGGGAGTAGGTTGAAACTCTATAAGAATGGTTGACCGTTTGCGCACTAGTATGACATGCGCGAGAAAAAGAAAAAGTAAAAAAAGAAAAATAGAAAAACAGAGGGAAAACAGGGAAAAAATTAAGTAAGTTACAACGAGTAAGTGCGTAGAAGAAGTGAGTGTCACACAGATGGACGAAACCGCTCCAAGCAAGTAAACTACATGCAGAAGTGAAATTTTTGCATTGAACGAACGGGTAAGCAAGAAGGATAGATAAATATCGTTAAACGGAATTAAAGAGCGGAAATAATGGGTTAAAATCTGTAATGACAACACAACACGGAAATGCATCATCATAAATGGAAAAAGTCGTCGGAGAATGTGACAGATTGGCAAATAAAGGAAAAAATATAGGAAGGATTTGGAATTAACGTATCTCTAAAGCAAGTATTGAAGGAACAATACTAAGGGAGTGGCAGTTAATACAGGTGGGAAGGCAAAGGGACAATTGGCAAAGGGGCACAAAATTCATGGAGGGTTGACAAACATTGGTTATTGTTAGTTGGAATTGCATGCGAGTAAGAAAGAGTCGATATTCGTGTTGTAGAGCCTGATAAAAAATGTTAAGAACCAAATATCAATATAGCATAGCGAAACCTCAGAATAAGTACTCAACACCTTGAAAAAGAGATAATTTCAGATAATAATCCTCTTCGAGGGGGAAACCTCCTTTTACCCCACATAAATGTTCAAGTACAAGATTAATCCAAATGAAAATGTATCTTTGGTATATGTAGGAGACTAGGAGGTATAATTACAAGTAATGGAATAAAGACGACATAAAAAAAAATAACATTACTAATGTAATATGCCCCAATTAAGGGGTAATGAGCCAATATTAGGGCTTAACATTCCCCTCCCCTTGAGACAAGTGTTGTCCACAACACTTGAGTAACTCTGGATGCTTTTGTATAAAAGACTCATCTTCCCAAGTGGAATTTTCAGCTGATAGTTTCCTCCATTTAATGAGACACTCTGAAATGGATCTATTCCTTAGCTGGCAAATTCTTGTGTCAGTGATGGCTTCAGGCTCCAATATGATTTTTCCTTCTTCATAAAGTTCTGTAAATATAGTTTGAACTGGGATCTTGTCGCCTATAACCTTCTTTAAGAATGAAACATGGAAAACTGGGTGTACTTGTGAAGATGCAAGAAACTCCAATTTGTATGCCATAGTACCAATCTTTTGCAACACCTTATAAGGGCCATAGTACTTTGGTGATAATTTATTATCCTTATTAGCTTGCTTGAGGGACATATGTTTGTATGTTTGTAGTCTTAAAAACACCCAATCCCCTACTTCAAAACTTCTTTCACTACAATGTTGATCTTCTTGTTGTTTCATGCAATTATGTGCCATGGTCAGGTTGTCCTTTAAGATTTGGAGAACTTGTTGTTGATGCTCGATGTGATCTTCCACTTCTTGAACCTTAGAT
>JZKD02S0658680.1:868025-880805 GCA_000966675.3 Picea glauca
ATCAAAATTGGATGTGCCAAGTGGAATTTATGGTAACTTCCCCACAACTTGCTGATTTTTTTCCTTTCCAGGAGATCTCACTTGTATAGTGTGCCCCGCACAAAATAATTGATATGAAATTCTGAAACTCATACCATAATTACTAAAGAATGTCCATTATCCAATGAAACCAGTCTCACTCAATTTGGATACTCTAGGGATAAGTTATGATTGTTTTACCTGGAACACCTTCTTGAGACCATTCAATAGGACTAGTCAGATACCCTATCTTCCACAGGGTGTATCTACAAATGTAAGATGACCCAGAAGCTAAAAATTTTACCAAAGATACCTTACTAATTTCTCTGAATATCCCCTGGCGTTCAGGGTCTGAAACGTTACAGAAAAAAATTTATAGCGACAATTCTGCAATGCTTCATTTCAGGATGATTCCATAACCTTATCTTGCACAGGTTGTATCTCAGAAAGTATAAATCCTCAGGAGCTGAAATTTTAACCCAACGTACCCTGATTCGTCTACTAAATATCCTCCAAGCCATTTATTATGAAACGTTGTATAAAAAAAAGTTATAGCAAAAATTCCAAGGTGTCTCAGATGTAGCAGTGAAACCCCAAGACCTTGAGCTCTGATACCATATGTTAAGAACCAAATATAAATATAGCATAGAGAAACCTCAGAATAAGTACTCAATGCCTTGAAAAGGAGATAATTTCATATAATAAGCCTCTTCGAGGGGGAAACCTCTTTTTACCCCACATAAATGTTCAATTACAAGATGAATCCAAATGAAAATGTCTCCTTGGTATATATAAGAGACTAGGAGGTATAATTACAACTAATGGAATAATGCCGACATAAATAAAATAACATCACTAATGTAATATGCCCCAATTAAGGGGTAATGGGCCAATATTAGGTCTTAACAAAAACCATATAGCTCAAGTAGTTGTTGCTAGTAACCCAATTACAAATATGGAAGCACTAAATGCAGCAGTGTTCGTACCAAATAAATATCGAACAAGAGCAAAAACAGCAGCACCATAGGTTGATGAGACTCTGGGAGTGTTATCACACAATCTGTACTTTCCCAAATCCCAAGACAAGTGAGGAAATATTGGTGTAACAAGGGGGTTACATATCTCTATCACCTCAATAGGAAACCCCTTTTTGTTTAGGAGTATGTTGAAATTTCCCCAGGGGAGACATCCCTAGTGACCTAAAGGGATGATGAAACTAAGGAAAGGATGCAAGAATACCCCCCTCTAACTGATCACTCAAGTCAAAAGGTATTTATGTCTTAAAGAGATTAAACAAAAGTAATGGATGAAGTGTACATGCCCAGAACAAGACAACAAGAAACAAATATGGCATTTTTCAAGTACAAAATGATGTTAATGCTTCAATAAGACAATGAACCTTTCAAATATAAGCTGGATGATATAAAATTGCAGCAATATGAAAGTTTACGACAGCAATAAGTATTTTATAACATCTACAAGAAATATGCCTCAGAATTTCTTGAAAAGACAATGAAAAAGTAGCTTTAACTAGGAAAAATGATAATCAATTGTCAGATGCAATTTCTGAAGTGTCTAACTAGCATTTAAGGTCAGTTTTGCAAAAAAATTGTTGTAGTTAGAGGTATGTAGCAATATTTTATAAAAGTAGAAAAAATACAAGTAATGTAGGCTAAGTTAGGGTTAGTTTTAGTTAGTAGGGCAGCAAGTAGAAGTTGAGTCTAAAGGTTGATGATTTCTCAAAGGGGGAAGAGGTGAAGACTAGTGCCTTTATGGGGTAATGGATTCAACAGGTGGCGGTTTTCACTTGAAAGTAGAAACAACAATGATTATACTTGTCTAAGTAAATAATGGACATTAGAAGAGTAGCACCTTAAGTCTTCTAGGATCTAAACTTCTAGAGAGGTGAGCTACTAGAGAGTAGGAACTTCTAGGCCCTAGTGACTTCCTTCCCAGAGTGTATTGAAAACAATTAAGAGCAACAAAAACTAGGCAATGGATTTTAAAGTGCTAACACTTTAGGGCTTTAGAAGTGTGTCTAGGTCAAATCACTTTAATAAAGTATAGCAAGTAAAGAGAAAAGAAGTAGCACCTTAAGTCCTTTACTCCTAGGGTTTGTCAAGAAAGATATTTCATAATCTTTAACATGAATAAGAAAATATACCATAACCATTCAAAATGAAATGAAAATTTCAGATTTACTTAATTCACCAAGAATAATCAAGTAATAAAACCCTAGATTGCTAAGTAACTTCACCAAAAAATGATCCAAGTTGCAAATTTTAGCCTCCAAGACAAGTGCGCCTCACTATTTCAGCCAAGAAATCCCAAATAGGGTGAAAAATTGAGTCCTCTTCCTCTTGTGTGAGGAGTTATGATGATAAAATGAGAGTACTTTATCTCTATTTATGCAAATCTTTGACCTTTAATTAATTTTAGGTCAAATAAAAGTCTTGCCTGGCCAATTTACATTAAAATCCAATTTTGACATAAATAAAATTAATTAACATCTAAAAACATATCTAAGGGTGACATCATGCTCTTCTAGGGTGATGATGAGTCCCTAAGGTGGAACGTTGGGCCTGAAAGGTAGGGCACTTGGCCTCCAAAGGCCCCAGATGAAGCCCACACGTGCCACTAGGCTCATAAATTCCTCCAAAATGGAAACCCTAGCTTTGGATGATGTCAAAGGTCATGATAGTGACGTCATGGGCCTTCTAGGGACAACGTACATGTGGAATATCAAGATCCCCCTGGGTCTAGGTATTATAAGGTGCCTCCAAAGGAAAAGCCTTATTTCTTCCTGGTGAAAATCCCTGATGTCTTCTTGCCTCTGGCTAGGATTACAGCATCCATCTGTGGGATTTAATCCCCCATGAAGTTCTGAGCTAATCATTCCCTCACGTGTACCTATCCACCGGGAAAGGTCCTACAACAACAACAAGTACTCTCTCTAGGGGTTCATAAGTCACATGGATCGTAGCATGTAAATCACATCCAATAATTAAATTACCCAAACATGTGCATCAAACACCCTTTAACCCATCAGGTTTAGAGAAGGTCTTATGGTGTCCTATTAGGCTAACCCTTCTTAAGTTTGGGTTGTTTCCTATGTGGGAGCCAATCCAGGTCATGTAAGTGTATGAGGTGGCATAGGGTAAGTGTTTCATCATGGGGTGCAGTAATAACAGGGAAATGTAGGTCTTACCTATGGGTGCCTTTGTAGAGGGTGAGTTGCACCTTGTCATAGATGTTATTATTTCCTAGCCCATTCATTGCCTTTTAATCTTAGCTTCATTTCTTTTGATCTTTTTCTTTTGTTCTTCAAGGAAATAATTGAGGGACATTATATTGTCTTGATGACCAGAGGTGACAATGTTATCCACAAACATTTCACGGAGATGAGAAGGTTGGCTTGTGATGAGACCCCATTTCTCTTGGATATGGAACCAAGATCCACTACCCTGGTTTGGTGACCAGATAGGTGGTAGTGTCATACTGCTACATGTCCATGGTCATAATAGGTCAACTCATGATGAGACCTCCTATCCACCAACTAGTACCTTGAGTGTTTATTTATTTTATGGGTTCCCTTTTCTTATTGAGAATCTTTTTATTTCTTTCTAGGGAATCCCTGGGAAAAGAATATCAAAGGTTTCAATAGGATTTTAACTCTTGCTAGCTAATTTTACCATATGAGCCTTTATCCCCTTCTTCCCAAAAGGAAAGGTACAACCCTTCCTAGTGTGTCAATTCCCAATGCTCGGACAAAGGTAAGGGGATATGAGAGGAATAAATATGGAAAGTGTTAAGTATGGAAGGAATAGATGATGACCTTTCACAGACCCACCCAGTGGCAATCCACCCTAAAGGGAGATTGACTTACTAGAGCACCATGTCACCCTTCGAGGCATAAACAAGTCAAAGAGAAAAATTTCTAAGCAAACGTTATGAAATGAAGGAGAATTCAATGCAACATATTCAAGTGCTTCAAAAATTAGAGTGACACATACCATGATACCTGGACTCATTACCTTATGGAGAAAGACTCACTACCACTTCAGGAACAAGCTAGTGGGATGGATATTGTTGTTGTTGATAAATGGACTAGACTGAAGAAAAGAGGGGCCCTCTGGGGTGATTCTCAAGTCATCCGGCTCTCAGTACTCCATGTCTAGGACCTGTGGGCCTCGAGACTTTATCTCCTTAGTTATCCTTAGGGTAGGGGATAACATCTATATCCAACTCAGGGACATGTGCTCACCATAGAGTGCATGAGAACCTCAACATCTCTAGTATGACATGTGCCTGTTAAATCTCAACAAAAGGTATTAGTAATCTTTAGGTTGGTGATATCACCCCTTGTTCACATATGATATAATAAAATAAAGATCATCTCTAGTCTATAATATGATCATGAGCATACATATATACAAGTGAGACTAAATAATATGCAAATGAAACTACATGAAATGTAATGGTATATACAATGGATGCAAAATTCCTACCTATCCAACTTACATGTCCTTACCTGACATTATGTCAGTGGGAAGTAACGCTTGATGTGGATAGCAGGCACATGTAGCTTCAAAGCTTCCCCTTCAATCATTTTTAAATTAAAAGAGTTTATTCTCGTTTGAATCATAATTTTGTAAGGACTTGTCCATAATCTGTCGAACTTCTTATGCATACCAGGTTTCTCTCTCCTTTTGTCCCATAATAACACTAGTTCCCCTTCTTTGAAATCCCTCTCATTTTCTTTGTGATCAAAAGTTTTCTTAACCTTCTCTTGACTTTTTTCCATCTGACTTAAAGAAACCCTCCTGGATTCATCTAATTCCACCAACTGGTCAATTCATCCTTGGATTGCTTCTTCTTCTATGGTGTATTGTTGGGAGAAGCAGAGGATAGGGATTTGGAGATTCACAGGTAGTTTAGCCTCCAACCCATATACTAGTTCAAATGGGCTTTTTCCTGTTGAGGTCTTTGTTGTTATGTGATCTTCCCATAGGGCATGCTTGATCTTGCTATCCCAGGCCTTCTTATTTTGTCCTGCAACCTTCTTGATGATATTCATGAGATTATTATTGCTTGATTATGACAAACCATTTCCCTCGAGGTAGTAGTTTGACGAATGGGATAGAGTGATACCATATTTAAAACAAAATTCTGCTAAGGAAAGGGAGATAAAACATTTGGCATTTTCAGTGGTGATTTTGGTTGGTACTCCAAATATTATTATGATTCTTTCTTCCAATAAGTTCAAGACCACCTCCTCAGTAACCTTCTTTGTGGGAACAGCCTCCACCCATCTGATAAAGTAATATGTGGCGGTCAAAATCCATCAGTAACCATTACTTGAATTATCCTTAAATTCACCAACTAAATCCAAACCCCATTGTTGAAAAGGGGTTTCTACAATCACGGGTTTTATAGGTTGTGTCAGGAGTCTTTGTTTACCCGCAAAGTATTGACAAGGTTGGCATGACCGGACATATCAGTGTGTATCATCAAACAATCTCGGCCAATAATATCCATCTCTCAAGATATTATGAGCGGTAGTACGGGCAGCAAAGTTCCCCCCACAATATCCAAAGTGTACTTCCATTAACAATTTGTTAGCTTCATCTTTGTTCACACATCTAAGGAGAACTCCATCTGGGTCTTTCCAACCAAGACCATCCTCAATTAAGCAGTACTTCATATCTTTAAGTCTTAGAGCCCTTATTTTATAGTCCATTAGGTGGTTCGGGCACGATAAGTTCTTAAGGTAATAGATTATGTCGAAATACCATTCATCATGTTCTAGTTCACTTACCACCATATTCAATTTCTCGTTTTCTCCCATTTGTATGGCTTCTTCATTGATTTCAGTCAACATCTGAGATAACCCTTGTCCCTTTACAATATTAATGGTTTTATTTCTAGGTCATATTCTTGGATCTTGGAAACCCACTTACCCCTAGTACCTATACAATCTTGTTGTGATAAAATTGTTGATGATTGCATCATTGTGTGAAATTATCCAGGATACGTTCTCCTCTGTGACTGAGTTGAGTCGATCTGTGAGAGATTCCAGTGTTGGGTATTACCATGTGATGGGTGTATCATTCTCCTCTAGAATGAGTTGATTCATGCTCTAGTGTTGGGTATTCCCATGTGATGGGTGTATCATTCTCCTCTGTGTGAGAGTAGAATCGGTGTGGTCCCCTTCCTTTGTAATCTTGTGGACTCAGTTGATTCAGACTTGAGATGGTACTCCATATGATTCTCTTGTGGACTCAGTTGAGATAGAGATATGTTGAGTATGACATCCATGTGGTTGAGCACAGGTGGATGTGTCCCTAGTTGTTGAGCACTAGTGGACATGTGGATCCCTTGCTATATTGTCTAAGTGTAATATTTACTTGTAACCCTAATTATGATGTAAAGGGTACAAGTCAGCCCCACCATATGTGAAAGATAATTAATGTTTATTGTAATAAATAATTATATTTATGAGTTATCAAGGTTGGCCTTGTTGTGTCAATAGACACACCTATTTTTTTTACTGTTCTAGTATAAATAGAGGTGAATTCCCCATTGAGGAAACACACTCACACACACTCTCACATGTAAAATCAGAATTTCAGCAAGTGCATGTAAGGTTGAAGTGCGCACCTCTCTTGGGCACTAGTTTCAAGGTTGTAGAAGCACCCTCTTATGTGCATTAGGGTTTGTGGTTAGGGGATATTCTCTTGAGAATATAGTAAATCATTGTTGGGTTTTCTTCCCTTGAGTAGAAGGGTTTCCCAGGATAAATCTTGTGTATCTTGTGCACGGTAATTCTTCTTGTGATCTTGGTTATTGCAGCACTTGTGTATGGTGTAGCTGCATTTGTTTATGGTTCAATTACATGCTAAATGAAATAAACCTCATCATTGAGCCTAGCATAGTGAAAATTCAACATGGTATTAGAGCGTAGGACATGAAAGAGCCATTGCACAAGATTTCAAAGAAAGTCATCCTCTCTTCTACAGAACCGTACGACCCTCCTAGGGTTTCCAGAAAAAGGTACGACCCTCTCCTTTTTTGGTTGTTCCAGCACCTTCCACTAAAATGTTGGGGCTAATTTTTGCATATGATTGTACGGCCTCCTTCAGCACACCACCAACAACTTTTAGATTGAAAATACGAGAATTTTGGATTTTTGGCCCTAGGGTTTCTAGGGTTCTGTAATTTTCTGCAGAATTTTGGTTTTACGGTTTCTGCATCTCATTGAAGGAGTTTTTCATCTCACCAGTGTTCTTATGACTTTCAAGGATTATTGTTGGAATTCATAAGTCCAACGAAACCTAAGTTTGCTAGCCTAGCCTAGCCATTAGGTTTCCTAGCCTAGTTGCTAAGGTCTTGTGGAAGAATCTGCAAACAATGCAGAACAGAACCTTAGTGGAAGATAGGTTTGATGGATCAAGCAACTTAAGTTCATGGAAGTCAATACTATAGATCACCCTGGAAGAGGATGACTTATTGAGTTTGATACAAAAGACTCTATCGGAGACAGCTACCGATGAAAAGAAAGAAGAATGGAAGGAAGATGATGTCAAGGCAAGGAAGATAATCATATACTCAGAGAGAGATTGTCCTACTAGGAAGAAAGGAAGACAACTTGCCTCCACTACTAGTGTTGATCCAGAGCCACATCATATAGATGAATACATCAAATATGAAGCTTTATTATTCATATCATCACTCTTAGGTACGATTCCTACTGATAATGATATTTGGTTAATTGACAGTGGTGCCTCCAGGCACATGACCAGATATAGATATCATTTGAAAGATCTTGTTGAGAAAGAGACCAATCTACATGTTGTACTTGGATAAAATACCATATATAATGTGAAAGGGGTTTAAAATTATACATTCCAAGTAGATTTTGACATACCCCTTCAGTTGAGTGAGGTACTATATGTACTTGGGATGAAAAGGAACATTTTCTCTATTTCTACCTTAGAGTATAAAGGATATCAGGTTACCTTTTCTAAAGGAAAAGTTCTTGCATGGAACAAGAACTCACATATGGATTCTTCCTGATTAATTGGTGTTCAAGAAAATAATGTATACATATTGATTGTCCAACCAGTCCAGGCCCTGTTACATGATACTATTATCTTGAGTGAGTTATGTCATAGGAGACTTGCTCATATTCATTATAGATCCCTTCATGTTCTAGGGAATATGGTAACAAGCATTCCAGAGATATAGGTTCAACATAATGGTGTTTGCAGAGGCTTTGCTCTTGGAAATAATGTCAAGGGGTCCTTATTGAGCAGTGACAATAGATCCAAGGGGATATTGGACTTGATACATTCAGATGTGTGTGGACCCATGATTGTTTCCTCCTTGAACGAATGTTTGTACTATGTTATCTTCATCGATGATTACTCTCAGAAGACATGGATTTATTTCTTGAAGACCATTGATGGAGTCCTTGCCATATTTCAAGAATTAAAATCTTGGGTTGAGAACCTGACCAGGATGAGGATCAAGGTGCTAAGATATAATAATGGATGAGAGTACACCTCCAGGTATTTCAGTGATTTTTGTATTGAGGCAGGGACCAAGAGGGAGTACATCGTTCCTTATAACCCTCAGAAAAATGGGATTGCAAATAGGAAGAATAGAAACATCATTGAGGCAACCAAAGCAATGATACAAGATCAGAATCTACCTATGATTATGTGGGAAAAATAATCCATGATAGAAGTTTATGTTCAGAACAAAATTCCTCACCAAATTTTGAAGAACATGACTCCTGAAGAATCCTTCACCAGTGTGAAGCCTGAGGTTGGACACTTTAGGATATTTTGGTGTCCAGTATACTTTCATGTACCCAAGGAGAAGAGGTCCAAGTTAGACCCTTCAGGAAGAAAGGGTACATTTGTGGGATACAGTGAATCTTCGAAGGAATGTCGGATCTACATCGCTGGTCAGAGACAAATTTAGGTGAGCAGAGATGTCATCTTTGAGGAAGATATATCCTTTTGAAGATCCAAAGAGTATCAGATGGAGATTGACAGTGAGACAGTACCTTATCCCCCTTCAACAGTTCAAAGAGAGACATCCATTGATCCAGTCGATCTAGTTGATCCAGTTGCTCCAGTTGATGTTCCCAGAGACATTGTAGTAGGCCATAAAATGTCTTCCTAGGATCGACAAACTCTGCAGGAGGCAGAGGGACATGCATCTCCTTGAGGAAAATTATGAGAGAGAAAGATACCATAGATATTTTCGAGCTATGTTTCAGCCATGAGCCACATCATTAATATTGAGCCTTCTTATCATGGAAAAGCAGCAGGTCAGCAAGTATGGCAAGATGCCATGATAGAAGAGTATTAATCCATCATGAAGAATGATGTGTGGGATATTGTTTCGAGACCAGAAGGGAAGTTTGTAGTGAATTCCAAGTGGATCTATAAGATCAATCATGCATCTTATGGAAGTGTCGAGAAGTACAAAGAAAGATTTGTGGCAAGAGGATTCTCACAGGTGGAGGGAATTGATTATGAGGAGACATTTTCTCATGTAGCCCGATATACTTCCATCCGTACTATCATTGCACTAGCTGCATCCATGGGTTGGAAACTACATCAGATGGATGTAAAGACATCCTTTCTCAATGGTGATATTGAGGAAGAGGTTTACATTGAGAAGATAGAAGGATTCGTGATACATGAGTAGAAGTCTCATGTGTACAGGTTGAAGAAATCCCCGTGTGGACTAAAATAGGCACCTCGTGCTTGGTACGAGAAGATAAATGGATTCCTTATGAGTTTGGGATTCATCAAGAGTGTTTTTTATCAAAACCTATATTATCATATTGTTGGTTATGAGTGTCTGATTTTGTTCATGTATATTGATTATTTATTCCTCACCGGTTCAGAAAGTCTTATTGTTGAATGCAAGCATGCATTGACTTCTGAATTCGAGAAGAAGGATCTTGGTATGATGCACTGCTTATTGAGACTAGAAGTATGGCAAAGGACTGATGAAATTTTCCTTAGTCAAGTAAAATATATAATGGAGATATTGAAGAAATTTGGTATGACAGACTACAAATCCATGCCTACACAGATGGTGATGGATATGAAGAAAATGAATGAGGATTCTACTGATTTAGGAGAGATTGATCTTCATCTATACGGATAGCTGAGAGGATAATTGATGTATCTGGTTAACACCAGAACTGATATATCCTATGCAGTGAACATACTCAGTCAGTTCATGAGTCATCCCAGACAGACTCACTGGATAGTAGCGAAGCATGTATTTAGATATCTACGAGGCACAATTGGATATGGCCTGATATATGCTTCGGGTGTACACATGATATTGCAGGGATATGTCGATGAAGATTGGGAAGGGAGAGCAGTGGATTGGAAGAGAACATATGGTTGTTGTTTTACCTTGGGTTCTGTCATGATTTCCTGGTGCAGTAGGAAACAGAGCTCTGTGGATTTGAGTACCGCAGAAGCAGAGTATATAGCATTGATTGTGGTAGTCTGCGAAGCAGTGTGGCTTTCCACGCTTCTTACAAATTTATTTGATCATGAGATGGATTCTACCATTATTTATTGTGATAACCATAGATGTGTGAAGCTCTCTAAGAATCATGTGTTTCACGATAAATCAAAACACATTGAGATCAAATACCATTACATCAGATACATGGTGTAGAGGAAAGAAGTACATGTGCAGTACCTTCCTACACATAAAAATATTGTAGATATCTTCACCAAACCGCTTGTCAGAATGAAGTTTGAGTACTTTCGTGAGAGACTTGACCTGGTGGAGAATTCCTCCCTAGCTAAGAGGGAGTGTTGATGATTGTAGTGTCGTGTGACATTCTCCAGGATATGTTATTCTTTGTGACTAAGTTGAGTTGACCTATGAGAGAGCGCAATGTTGGGTATGCCCATGTGATGGGTGTATCATTCTCCTCTGTGTGAGAGTTGAGTCGATGTGGTCTCCTGCCTTTGTACTCCTGTGGACTCAATTGATTCAGTCTTGAGATGGTACTCCAGATGATTCTCATGTGGACTCAATTGAGTTAGATATTTTTTTAGTATGACGTCCATGTGGCTAAGCACAGGTGGATGTGTCCCTAGTGGTTGAGCACTAGTGGACGTGTGGATCCCTTGCTATATTGTCTAAGTGTAAGATTTACTTGTAACCCTAATTATGATGTAAAGGGTACAAGTAAGCCCCACCATATGTGAAATATAATTAATGTTTATTGTAATAAATAATTATATTTTTGAGTTATTGAGGTCGGCCTGGTTTTTCCAATAGACACACCTATTTTTGTGTCTAGTCTAGTATAAATAGAGGTGAATTCCCCATTGAGGAAACACACTCTCACATGTAAACTTGGAAATTCAGCAAGTGCATGTAAGGCTGAAATGCGCACCTCTCTTGGGCACTATTTTCAAGGTTTTATAAGCACCCTATTGTGTGAATTAGGGTTTATGGTTGGGGGATAGTCTCTTGAGAATATAGCAAAGGATTGTTGGGTTGTAACCCCTTGAGTAGAAGGGTTTCCCAGGATAAATCTTGGGTATATTGTGCATGGTCATTCATCTTGTGATATTGGTTATTTCAGCACTTGTGTATGGTGTAGTTGCATTTTTTTATGGTTCAAGTACATGCTAAATGAAACAAACCTCATGCTTGAGCCTAGCATATTGAAAATTCAACAAAAACATCCTTCACTGTTGGGTGGGGGACATAAGCCTTAATCTTGTTATATCCCACATAGTTTCTAAAATGCTTGAGAGATTTCACCATGGCATAGGCTTGATTTTCAGTAATTGAATAATTCAATTATGAATCCCTAAGGACTTTTCTCATGAAGGAAATAGGGTATTCATGATCATCAGTGCCCATTTTCAACAATACATCTGCAATGGTATATTGAGAAGAAAAAGAGAATATCATGAAATCATGTGAGCAATTAGGGATAACTGAAACTGGGGCTTGGGAATTGGTGTTCTTTATATATTCAAAATATTGGAGACCTTTTTCATCCCATATAAACACTACGTATTTCTTAAGCAAGGTACTCATGGGTTATATTCTTTCAGCAAAATTTGGAACAAATATTTTAATGAAATTTATCTTCCCAAAGAATGATTAAAGGGCCTTTTTATTAGCATGGGGATGTACACTTTTGATATAATCAATTCTCTCTAGGTCTATAGATATTCCCCCTTATGAAACTATGTGTCCCAATAACTTTCCCCTATCTATCCCGAAAATAGAATTTTTAGGGTTCAAGGAAATACCATATTTCCTACACCTTTCAAAGACAATTATGAGGTGTGAGATGTGATCTTTCCTTTATTTTGGCATGACTATGAGATCATCTTGGTAAATTTCTATAATATTTTGGATCATATCCCTAAATTCAAAGTCCATTACTCTCTGAAAATTTAAACCCGCATTCATAATACCAAACGACATTCTTAAGTACGTGAATGTTCCCAGTGGTGTAGTAAATGTTGTTTTGATTTGATCTTCCCTTTTGAGTAATACTTGATTGTATCCAAAAAAACCATCTAGAATGGACATAATTCATGCTCTGGTGAATCTTTGTAATAAATGATCTGTTGGATTACTAAGAGGGGGGGTGAATCAGTAATAGCGTAATTATAATCATTTTTCTTCAAATGTTATATCAATGTAGAATTATTATCCAATAATGAGCAGTAATAAATAAAC
>JZKD02S0658680.1:883285-899461 GCA_000966675.3 Picea glauca
TCACCATAAGGGGACCACTTTGGAGTTCATCCATATTTACTTCTTATCAACCATGAAAAAACAATAATGATTCATATTTACATCAAACACTATTGGGTACATTACCCAAACCTTTATGCTACAGGTCTTTCTTCAAGGGTTGACATCAATGACAACCAACCTTAATCAACATGATCCATATTTGGGACGGGGTAATTGTCTTTTAATGATATTTGGTTAAGGTTATAGAAATCAACACATAGGTGAATGTCACCACTCTTCTTTCAGACAACTACCAAATTAGACATCCATGATGAATACCTAATGGGAACTATGATACCATCATCTACCATTTTTTGGAGTTCTTTTTGTATCTAGTTTTCCAACTTAGGATTAATATGCCTTAGTTTTTGTCGGAAAGGTTTGGCTCCTTCTGTCAAAGGTATAGCATGTTGGATGACATCACTCCTATAAGCATTCAAGTCATTGTAAGTCCAATAAAAGGCATCCTTAAACTCTCTAATTAGGTTAAGTATTTCATTTATCTCTTCTTCAATGGTTCCCTCTCACATCTTTACCATCCTAGGGTTTATCTCGGTGCCAATATTGAACTCCAAGACCTTATATGTTTGTTTTTTGGGTTTTTTTCCCTTGTACACATCATGTCTATCAAAGAGTTTTTCTAAAGGAATGCACCCCTTTGGAAAAGTATTCTTTTGCAAATTTACCACCTCAAGGTCCATAGACTCAACCAGGAAATTTACTTGTGAATCGGTGAAATCTCTACTGTTTTTCATGAATCTAAGGATTTGACTATCATCTTCAAAAACTTGTCAATGCTCTAAGTTATCAAGGATCAATGGTCTAAATAGAACCTCCATTTTGCACAAATTTTGGAGGGGGCCTTCACAAGGTTGCAAGGTAGATGTTGAGATAGCTAAGGCATCTACTACATAGTTTTCCTCTTTGGGGACTCCTTCAATTGACACCACTTCAAAATATTTTGCGACTGACCTTGCAAAGTCTCGGTACCTTTTGAGTTTTTCATTCTTTGTGGAAAATTTTAGTAAAACCTGTGATACTATTAGGTCTGAATCACCAATGATCCTCAAGTGTGTTATAACCCTATCAATAGCTAGATTAAGACCTATGATTAAATCCTCATATTCGGCAATGTTGTTCGTACAATGATATTTAAGCCTATAGGAGTAGTAGAAATCTTCTTTAGAAGAGGAAATTAGGATGATTCCTACCCCTGAGCCAAAACTCAAGTGAGAACCATCGAATTCTAAGGTCCATATTCCCTCAAGAATTTTGCAAGGTTCATCTTTGGATTCTCCTCATTGAACAAATCAACTTTCTACTCCATTTTTCACACAGAGGAGTTGATTAGTGGGTTCTTCGGAAGCTTTAATGAGGCATCCAATTATAGGTTGTTTGTGAAGGGTGAAAAGTCCTCCCTAATGATAGGGTATAATGGCCTTATATCCTTGGTCTTGGAAGCTTCCTCCTAGTTTTTCTACCAAGTCTTTGCAGAATAAGATTCCCCAACTACTTAATGCGTCTATTACTATTACATCAATATTGAAAGAGACATCAAGGCAACAATTAAAGGAAACCACCAAGTATTTTATAAGACCATGTGTGAAACCATATCATGTATAATTATATGGTTGTTATATACTAAGTTCTATTTGGTGCATGACCCTTTGAGTCATAATGTTTCTGGAAGTATCTGGGTCAAAAACGCAATTATGGAGAAGGAAATCATTGATCTAGAGGGTAACATAAAAAGGTGTGGGTTCACTGTATCTTGTCCTAATGATTCCAACATGAAGAAAAACAAGGGAGTCTCCTCCAAAATCATCTTCCTCGGTGATTTTTGAAGGTAAACATTCAATGGCTCCTTCCTCACCCTCAAAATCTTCAAAGATATCTTCAGGAGGATTTAGATCTTCACAGGGCTCATGTTCTAAAAAAATCAAGGCATCTTTCATGTTTGAAAATCTTGTTGTCCAAGTACTGGTTCCCTTAGGGAAAGTATCCAATTTAATGTCATTTTTTACCTCTAGTATCTCTGGGAGATCATTTTCTTGTTCTTCCATGATTTCCCCATTGAAACATAATATGTCATCTTGGTTGTTCAAAAGATTGAACTAGGAAATGGAATAGCTACATTTGAGATTTTCTTCAATCTGACAAGCACCATTTTGTGCTTCCTTGTGGTTTGTAGGAAATTGGTTCCTAAGGATAGACTGGAATTTTCCTTCAAAGGAATCTAAATATTGTTGGAGAATAGCGCTCTTTGGTTGAAATTTGGGCTCAATTCGACCAAGTAAGGTGTTAAACCTATCATTAAATTCCCCAACATCTTCGTCATTTTGTTTGCAAATTTTTAGGTATTGGGAATAAAGGGAGGCCATATCTTCCCTCACACTCCATATTCACAGAAAAAATTGTTCTAAATCTTCTCGGGTTGTGAGGATTTTGCTTGGAAGTTTAGTGCTCCATTTTCTGGCGTTTCCAGTGAGTGAAGAAAAGAAAAGTCTCATAAATGTGTCATGGTGTTCTTTCCCAAACTGATGAAATTCATAACTCTCACAGAATTTAGTCCAATGTGTGTTACCAAAAGCTTCAACCTCTCCTAAAAAATTGGGCATTCAAGAATCAGCATCTTTAGGGAGATCATGTAATCCTCCTTGGATATTGGCCAAGTCTAAAGTTTCTAAGAGTTATTTGAGGGACCATTTAGGATGGGCCATAGGGACAACAGGAACTATAGGATGATAAGGTGTGTACTGACGTCCACTATGGGTCGTCACTAGTGGATTTTCCAAACAATATTATTAGATTTATTAAATGGATGAGGGGGTCACCCTCAGTGGAGTTTCTAGGTAATCTTTGTGAAAAGAAGGATTTGGATAAAAGCTTATCGAAAAACTATCATTGAGGAATATTGACTCAGTGTTCCCTGGAAACGGCTCCAAAAACGTTATTGCACAATTTGTACTTTCCCAAAGACCAAGCAAGTGAGGCAATATTGGTGTAACAAGGGGGTGACCTATCACTATCACCTTAATAGCAAACCCCTTTATGTTTAGGAGTATGTTGAAATTACACCAAGGGAGACGTCCCTAGTGACCTAAAGAGTTGATGAAACTAACGCAAGGATGCAAGAATACCCCCCTCTCACTAGTCACTCAAGTCAAAAGGTATTTATGTCTTAAAGAGATGAAGAAAAAGTAATGGATGAAGTGTACCTAACCAGAACAAGACAACAAGCAAAAAATATGGCAGTTTTCAAGTACAAAATGATGTTAGAGCTTCAATAATACAACAAACATTTGAAATATAAGTTGGCTGATATAAAATTGCATAAATATGAAAGTTTACAACAGCAATGAGTATTTTATAACATCTTCAAGAAATATGCCTTGGAATTGCTTGAAAATAAAACGAAAAAGTAGCTTTAACTAGGCAAAATGATATCAGTTGTCATATGCAATTTCTGAAGTGTCTAACTAGCATTTAAGGTCAGTTTTGCAGAAAATTTGTTGCAGTTAGATGGTTGTAGCAATATTTTATAATAGCAGAAAAAATACAAGTAATATAGCCTAAGTTAGGGTTAGTTTTAGTTAGTAGGGTAGCAAGTAGAAGTTGACTTTTAAGGTTGATGATTTCTCAAAGAGGGAAGTGGTGAAGACTAGTGCCTTTGTGTGGTAATGGAGTCAACAGGTGGAGGCTTTCACATGGAAGTAGAAACAACAATTCTTATACTTGTCTAAGTAAAGAATGGATCTTAGAAGAGTAGCACCTTAAGTATTCTAGGATCTAAACTTCTAGAGAGGTGAGCTACTAGAGAGTTGGGATTCTAGACCCAAGTGCCTTCCTTCCCCTTATACTATTGAAAAACTTTAAGAGCAACAACAAGTAGGAAATGGCTTCTAAAGTGCTAACACTTTAGGGATTTAGAAGTGTGTCTAGGTCAAATCACTTTAGTAAAGTCTAGCAAATAAAGAGAAAAGAAGTAGCACCTTAAGTCCTTTACTCATGGGGTTTTTCAAGCAAGAAATTTCATAATCTTTAACATGAATAAGAAAATATACCATAACCATTTAAATGAAATGAAAATTGCAGATTTACTTACTTCACCAAGAATAATCAAGCAATAAATCCCTAGATTGGCAAGTAACTTCACCAAAAAATTATTCAAGTTGCAAATTTTAGCCTCCAAGACAAGTGTTCCTCACTATTTTAGCCAAGAACACCCAAATAGGGCACAAATTTCAGTCCTCATCCTCTTGTGTGAGGATTTATGATGATAAAATGAGAGCAATTTATCTCTATTTATACAAATCTTTGACCTTTAATTAATTTTAGGTCAAATAAAAGGCCAACCTCGCTAATTTACATTAAAATCCAATTTTGACATAAATAAAATTAATTAACATCTAAAAACATCTCCAAGGATGACATCATGCCCTTCTAGGGTGACGTTGAGGCCCTAAGGTAGAACGTTGGGCCTGAAAGGTAGGGCACTTGGCCTCTAAAGGCCCCAAATGAAGCCCACACATTCCCCTAGGCTCATAAATGCCTCCAAAATGGAAACTCTAGATATAGATGGCATTTAGGGACATGATGGTGATGTCATGGGTCTTCTAGGGAGATTGCCCATGTGGAAGAGAAATATCCCCCTAGGTTTAGGTCTGCCAGGGTGCCTCCAAAGGAAAATTCCTTCTTTCTTCCTGGTGCAAATATATGATTTCTTCTTTCCCATGGTTGGGGTTACAACATCCATCTGTGGGATTTAAGCCCCCATGAAGGTATGAGATAATCATTCCCTCACGTGTACTTGTCCACCGGGAAAGGTCCTATACAAACAACAAGTACACAGTCCATGGGTTCATAACTCACAGGGATCATAGCATGTAAATAACATCCAATAATTAAATTACCCAAACATGTGCATCAAACCCCCCTTAACCCAGAAAAATGTTCAAAGACGTTATGAAACTTGAAAAGTCAGGATTGGAGAAGGTCTCAGGGTGTCTTATTGGGATAACCCTCCTTAAGTTTGGGGTGTTTCCTAGGTGGGAGCCAAACCAGGTCATGTAAGTTTATGAGGTGGAATAGGGTAAGTGTTTGGGCATGGGGTGCAATAATAACAGGGAAATGTAGGTCTTACTTGTGGGCTTCTTTATAGAGGGCAAGTTGCACCTTGTCATAGATGCTATTTTTTCCTAGCCCATTCATTTCCTTTTACTCTTAGCTTCATTGATTTTGATCTTTTTCTTTTGTGCTTCAAGGGAATAATTGAGGGACATTGTCCTAGCTTGATGACTAGAGGTGATAGCATTATCCACAAACATTTCATGGAGATGAGAAGGCTAGCTCATGATGAGACCCCCTTTATCTTGGATATGTCGCCAAGAGCCACTACCCTGGTTTGGTGACCAGATAGGTGGTAGTGGCATACCGCTACATGCCCATGGTCATAATAGGTCGGCTCGTGATGAGACCTCCTATCCACTAACTAGTACCTTGAGTGTTTATTTATTTTATGGGTTCCCTTTTCTTAATGAGAATCTTTTTACTTTTTTCTTGGGAGTACCTCGACGAAGCATCTCAAAGGTTTCAATAGGATTTTAACTCTTTCCAACTACTTTTACCCTTTAGGCCTTTAGCCCCTTCTTCCCATGAGGCAAGGTACAACCCTTCCTAGCATGGCCAATCCCAATGCCCGAAAAAAGTTAAAGGGAGATGAGAGGAATAAATATGGAAAGTGGTAAGTATGGAGGGAATGGACGATGACCTTTCATAGACCCACCCAGTGGAAACCCATCCTAAAGGGATATCAACTTACTAGGGAACCATGTCACCCTTCCAGGAATAAACAAGTCAAAGAGCATAATTTCCAAGAAAACATTATGAAATGAAGGAGAATTCAATACAACATATTCAAGTGCTTCAAATATCAGAGTGACAAATACCATGAAACCAGGACTCATTACCTCATGGAGCAAGACTTACTGCTACTTCAGGAATAAGTTGGTGGGATGGATATTGTTGTTGTTGATAAATGGACTGCAATGAAGAAAATAGGATCCCTCCAGGGCGATTCTCAAGTCGTTCGGCTCTCGTTACTCCATGTCTAGGACTTTTGGGCCTCAAGACGTGATATCCTCAATTACCCCTAGGCTAGGGGATAACATGGAGCATCATCATCGGAGCCAAGGTTTTCTAGGGATTACATTCCGCTGAGGAAGGATGATGTAGAACCAGTGACGTTGAATAAGGATTCCAAGTATCCATTGGTGATGCTCGACATCCCATATGGGCACATCATTTATGATGATATGTTATGTAAGGTGTCGTAGCTCAAGTATGCGGACCATGATATCACAAACATTGTGACATTCCTTGAACTTGCGTCGGGTGAATACTTGGAACTGAGAATAGATCTAGTGACAAATCAGGTTATAACTATGCCAAAGGTATGGGCTAGAGGGTTAGAATGTGTTGTAATACTAAATTTGTTTGGGATTCCACACTTAGGCAGGAGCCACGAAGTGAATGCATGTGTCAATATGTTTCTAACCTATGTGCATGTCGGTTACTTATGGTTGGACATGCCAATATCTATAGACATACATCTCATTGCCCAAATTATAGGCTTATTGACACAAGGGGGAGATCCAACCTTGTTGTTTGCAGACAAGAAGAGTGGCAGGGATCTGTCAAAGGCCATGAGGGAGAAATTTTACATAGATAGAGGTTTTTGTGGGTTGGACATACCAAGTATTTGTGACCCAACAATAAGAATTGCGCCACGAACATTGGCATGTAAGTTGGTGAGGAAATGCAGGAAAGACCAAAGGCCCACAGGCATGATAGATGTTAGCATCATAAGTCACTCCTGGATTGCGACAGGAGAAGAGCCCAACGCCCATCAGTTTATGTCACGAATAAATTTAATGGGGTGATCGAATGGGTAGAGACCCAGGAAGATATCGCTCTAACTCAGGAAACCAGGCCTGGTATGTAAAAAAACAAAAGAGGTCTTGATCTAACTTCCGTCAGTGAGTTGATTGTAAAATGAGCAGATGGAAGACTTGGTGAGATGAGTGAGTAAGACTGGCTTGGGCATCAGGCCTTTCAGGAGCTTGAGGAAGAAAAACTTAGAATACAAGATCCTCTTGGTTCAGAGTTTCGGGGAACTGAAGGGTGACTTGACTGGATCCTCCAATTCCAAATCATTCAGCGTTGAGAAAATACCAGAACTGATTAGAAACAATGCAACTATTATAGTGATCCAACATACATCATCCTATAACATTGCAACTCGACTGGATCCTCCAATTCTGAGTTGTTCTAACACAGTGTAAACAAAGAGATGGAAAGAGGCTGACATTCATAAGGCAAGAGGTCTCAAGTGCCAATACATAACCAGAGAAACCAGTACTTCATTAAAACTTTACAATCAGGAGCCTAGCTCAACCATCAATAGATTACAAAATGGAGAAAATGCCTACATATACTCAAAACGAAACAACAATAGTGAAAACGAATCACTGCATTAAAAGCATTATGTCTGCATGTCTTCTGGCAGTCTGCGCATGCAGACTCTGAATGATCGTGCACTTATGAAAGATGCAATCAAACTCCTAACTGACCTGCAAATGAATCGACATGATTTTAATCCTTTGTCAAACTTTCCATTTATGGTGGAGATGATGTCTAACCACCTCCAACAACTTCAATAACTACTTTCTTGGGATCGGGAACAGTCCTGGTCAACTCTGCCCTTTGGGATGTGGAGGTCTTCTCATGGTGCCACCTAGATCAGTTGAACGGTCTAATGGATAAGGCGTGGAGGATTTGGCATGTTTGGAATGGAAAGGGGAAAGGGAGTGATCACGGAAACAACAGGGGTGAGACACATGGCAAGAAGAAGGATACAAGGAAAGAGTGAAGGTGACAATATATAATGGTAATGGGGGACACATTATTTATGAAAGGCTAACATGGAAGGGAGAGGGACAGATGTCGAAGGACAAAGAGGGGCCAAAGGAAACGGGCCATGTCATGTGGTCAAGTGGAGAACAGATGGCAGGGGAGAAAATGGTACAGAAGGCGACACGACAGGAATGGGGCCCCACATCAATACCACACCATTACGAACCCCCCCCCTTCATTAAAGGGAGAATGGAAAAGGGGGTCTGGAATCGCTTGAGCGCCATTGATCTAGGTGCCCCAATATTGACCATTTTAGAGATGCATGCCCAATTCTGGACCCCCCCCCTCCATTAAAGGCAGAATGGAGAGGGGGATCCAAAATGAAACCTCAGTCGTAGATCTAGGCGGGAAAATCTTGGCCGTCCAAAACTATCTGCTCGCTAAAATGAGGCGCCCACCCTCTAAAATTTTGGGGAAAATGGGTTTTCCGAATCTCTTTCTTCGCCCAAGGGGACGCTTCTTTTAGGAAAGTACCCCATACATGATTATGTGCTAACATTTGTCTCCATGGGGGACAGCACGCCCCCTACGGGCTGCCGAGAACTCTTTTGTAGCTTCAGTTCCTTGTTGTTGGGCTATGGAGTCATTATTTAAAACTTAAAGATAAAAATAAAAACAATATTTACAACCACAAAAGAGCCATGTGCGGCTCAAGAGCAACATCTCTTAAGGAAATGCCCATTCATAGGGCCATTAAAAACTTCTTGATCCTTCAAATCTCGTAACCTGTAGGTATTATTTGAAAATACTTCAGATATTTTGGAGGGGCTGACCCATAGGGATTCAAATTTTTCGTCCTTTCCCTTGTCTTTCTTAGGAGCATCCCATTTCAGTACCAGATCTCCCGTCTGGAAATCTTCCTTCTTGGTCTTCTTATCGAAAACCTGCTTGATCTTCTGCTGATGGTCCTGAATTGTGTTCATCACCTGCTCTCTGGCCTGCTGGACCTCTACCAGTTGATGAATTCTTCTGATCATATCATCAGGCTCTTCTTGATAATCCTGGAGGAATTTTGCAACAGGAATGGCTAGCTGAGAAGGAAAAACAGCTTCTGCTCCATAGACTAATTGGAAAGGGGGGATGCCTATAGATCTCTTTGTGGTCACTCAATCGGCCCATAGAGCAAATTTCAACTTTGAATCCCAGACATTTTTGTTGTCCTCCAACAGTCTTTTGATGATCCTTATCAGGCTTTTGTTGGAGGACTCTGCTAAACCATTACCCTATGGATAGCATGGGGTGGAGTGAATCAGTTTGATCCCGAATTGCTCACAGAATTTGGCTAATGTTCATACTTGAAAGAGGTTGTGTTATCAATAACAATCTTGCTTGGGCAATCGAATCTTATGATGAGGTCTTCCAAGAATCCAATGATTATCTTGTGGGAAGCACTCTTGGTGGGGATAGCTTCTATCCACTTAGTAAAGAAATCCGTGGCAGTCAGGATCCATCTGTGCTGCCCATTGGAAGCAGGGTGGATTTCTCCAATGAAATCTAGGCCCCACTACTAGAAAGGTCCCAAAACAACTATAGGTCTTAAGGGCAGATATTTAAGTTGTTGTTTTCCTGAGAATCTTTGGCATTTGATGCAGGCTCTAACCTTTTTGTAGACATCAGGGAATAAGGTGGGACAGTAGTACCCGGCCCTGAGGATTTTGTAGGTTGTGGTATTCCAAAAACGATTCCCTCCACATAGGATGTTGTGAAATTCAGCAATGATCCTTTCAGCCTCTTGTGGATTCATACATTTTAAAATCATCCCCAGGGGGTCTCTCCAATATAAAACTCGATCGACAAGGCAGTATTTGACTGCTTTGAGATTCAGAGCTCTTGCCTTATTCTTTTGCAGGCCATCGGGAGGCTGCAACTCTTGCAAAAAATATATGACATCCTTATACCAAGGACATCGAGCCAATGGGGGTTCTACTTGAGTGTCTACATCAGACAGTTGATCCTGCTGATTTTCTGAGCATTCATTGATGAAAATTACCCCCAAATATTTGCAATTTTCTTCAGCCAATAGCTTGGCTAAACCTTGACCTTTGATTAATTTGGTAGGCCTTATTTCCAAATCAAACTCAAGGATCTTGGCTATCCATTTACTCCTCCTCCCGTCTATATCAGGCTGAATAAGAATGTCCTTAACAGCAGCCGAGGGGACATAAACAATGATTTTTTACTGTAGGACATAGGTTCTAAAGGCTTTGAGAGCCTTTACCAGGGCATAGGCATACTTCTCCATAATGTCGTACCTAACCTCAGCATCCCTTAGTGTTCTACTAAAATAGGCAATAGGATGCTCTAGCCCGGCCTCGTTTGTCTGTAATAAAACAGCAGCCACTGTGTCAAATGAGGAAAAGGAGAAAATAAGGAAATCCTTTGAGTAATCGGGACTGATAAGAATAGGATCTTCAGTCAAGGATTTATTTATCTACTCAAAGGAATTTCAAGATTCAGAGGTCCACCTCACTTCATTTTCCTTTATCAACATGGTTGTTATAATCTTTACCACCACAGCAAAGTTAGAAACAAACCTCCTTAGAAAATTAATCTTACCAAGGAAAGACTGGACTTCCTTCCTGCATCTTAGGATTGACAAGGCTTGGATTGCTTCAACTCTGCTAGGATCAATTTTGACTCCTTCTGTTGATACTATGTGGCCTAGTAACTTTCCCTCCTTCATGGCGAACAGAGATTTTTTGGGATTCAATGAAAGGCCAAAACTCCTTCATTTCATAAAAACCTTCCTGAGATGACAACAATGTTCTTTATCATATTTGGAAAAGACTGTGATGTCGTCCAGATAGATGACCACAAACTTATCTTTTTCCCCAATGAAAGTTATGTCCATGGCACGCTGAAACGTTGCCCCTGCATTCATCAATCCAAAAGGCATTTTAGCATACATGAATGTGCCCATGGAGTGACAAATGTTATCTTTTCCCTGTCCTCAGGTAGAACAAATATTTGATTGTAGCCAAAGAAGCCATCAATCATGGAAATCTCGGATGCTCCTGTTACCCTCTGCAATATATGTTCCATCTTTGGTAAGGGGTAATTGTCCTTTTGTGAGCTCATGTTCAGGTTTCTAAAATCCACACAGAGTCTGATTTCTCCATCCTTCTTCCTTACTGGGACCAAGTTGGCCACCCACTTTAAATATATCAATGGCACGATGATCTGGGCATGTAGCAGCTTCTTCACTTCTCTCTCCATGATAGGCAGCAACATAGGATTGATCTATCTTATCTTCTGCCTAAATGGCTTCGCCTCCTTTTTCAACGGGATTTTATGCTCAATGACAGAAGCGTCATAAGTTTTTAGATCTTCATAGGTCTAGGTGAAAACATCAGCAAACTCCCTCAATAATTCAGCGTATTCATCCCTCTGCTCCTTTGTTAGACTTCTTGACAATTTGACAAACTTGGATTCATTCTCGGTGCCAATGTTGCACTGATTTGTATCAGCATCATCATCTGAGATTTTCCCTTTTAATGCCACATAATTTCTATCAAAAATCATTTCCAAAGGAACTAGTCCCCTTGGAATATGATTGTTGGGCAGTTGCACAATGTCACGCTCTATAATCTTACTCAGAAAATTACCATCATCATGCTTTTCTTCAGAAACAGAGTCCTAGTCAATATGCATCGCTGAAAATTCTTCAACGGTCTCCAAGAATATTTTGATCTCAAGAAAATCCTCGAACACCTTCCAATGTTTGACATTGTTAGGTATGGAGAGCCTGTATTTTACTTCTACATCATATCTGAATTTGGGTGGCAAGGGCACTTTGAAATTGCTTGTTGATGTAGCCAAGGAATATGTCACTATGTTCTTCTCTCTTAGAATGAAAGAAATGTTAAATGTTGAGAAGAAACAATCAATTAGGTCCCATACCTCATTTTTGTAACTCCTGCGTCGAGGATTCTTGGCCTGATAAGCGTTTATGATCTGCTGGACAATCAATTCTGCATCTCCGAACACTGCTACCTCCTGAATTCTCATTTCCTTTGCAGATCTCAAACCTAGAACAAGAGCTTCATATTTTTCCACATTGTTGGTTGTTTCAAACTCTAGCTTGTATGACAGAGATATGGTTTCCTGAGCAGGTGACACAAAAAATACTCTGGCACCAGCGCCTTCCCTAGAAGAGGCTCCATCAAAAAACATTTTCCAGACGGAGGTGATGGGGGGAGAAAATTCATGAGAAGTGGTGGGCTGCTTTCTGAGTTTTAGAAGAGGCTCGGGAGCATTAGTGAGTTGTAGTAAACTGGAACCTAAATCAGTGTCAAGGGAAAAGATAGGATGGTTGGTAGGATTGGCTTTGTCATTGATTATATAGGCCAGTTGGGCTTCTCTGTATAGTCTCCTATGTTCTCCTCCAAACACTGGAATAGTAGCATAGGTTAGGTCCATCTGCAAGGTTCCCCCCAGTCTTTTTATCCAAGATCTTGATAAGAACATACCAAACTTGGGGGGGACATCAGCCACTACAATGTCCATGACCACACTTTTCATGGGCAACTGAAGCAAGGTCACAACCAGGTCTTTGATGACTCCTAGACATTGAAATTTCCTGGAGTCAAAGGAATAGAGGTCGTGATCGGCTCTGGTGACTTCTAGTCCTAATTCTTCTATGACAGTTTTGGGCATGAGGTTGTGAGAAGCCCCTGAATCCATCAAACAGTCATGCAATACCTTGTCATGTATGTTCAAGGATGTGTAGAAGGGAGGGGATGAATCATTCCTGTCTTCTACCATAGGACCTAGGATAACTGCAAGATTTTCATCTTGCAAATTTATTGAGTCTGTGGGAAGGCATGAGGCTTCAGACTGTAATAGCTCAAAGAGGCATTTTTTGAACACTTCATGTTTGATCAGTTCAGAGAGGGGCATAGGGATTCTAATTTTTTGAATTTCATGCTCAAAGTTAAAAGAAGATGTAAGCTTTGGTATTTCCCTTACTTCAAGAACATGAATCTGGACCATTGGAGAGAGGGGTTGGGCCTTCTTACCTTTTTTGTTTTCTACTACTTCATTAGCAGGTTTCTCTGTTCTAGTGAACTGTTCAGAAACATCAAGTGCTCATATCTTTTTCTTGGACCTCAGGTTATACCTGCTTTGGCTGCTGCTATCCTTGTCTCCCTTACTAAGTTCATTTAGTTGATTGTCCATGAGAGATTCCTCCTATGCTGATTGAGTGAGATGAGGAAAAGGAGAAGTATCTCCGAAGCAGTGGATTTTAGGATCAAGCCCATCTGTTTCCCCTTCTTCCTCATTAGCCACAAAATTATTTTGAAGAGGGGCCTAAATCTTCTGGTCTTCTCTATCTCTTCCTCTCTGGTCTCTTTGCATAGTCTGGGGAGCAATATTGTTTGGCCTCCTGAAGCTTCCTTTGTTTTCGGCATTTTGAGGATTTGTGTATGCTTGCTTCCCCTCTACATTCATTTTCTCCATCTCTGTAGATAGAGACTTCACTATCTTGGTCAATTCATCCACTTGAGGGTGAGGCACAGAGGAGCCAGAAGTTGAGGCTTCAGATCTTCCCTTTCTCCTGTTTGCCTCAGTCTTATTTCTCAGTCTGTCAACTGCCAATACATTATATTCCACCTCTATGGATGCATCTTGCATTTGAGCTAGGGAGGTATCTCTTCTTTCTCTCAATAGAAGGAAGAAGTCAGGGTCGAATGCACTAGCATAATAAATTTTGGCAGAGGCTTATGTGGGTTTTATCTCAGCAAGGATCTTGTTATACATCTTATTGAATCTTTTGGAGAAGTCAGAGATAGACTCTCCTCCCATTTTCTCCAAGGACCCGAACTCTGTCATGTAATACATGAGATATTTTTTATCTCCCCACTTCCTCAGGAAAGAACTATCTAGAGCTTCAATCCCAACAATAGATGCGGGGGCCAATCTCCTAAACGATTTCCTCACCTTACCATCTAGGCTCTGGACAAAGACTCTCATCCAAAAATATTCATTTTCAATGTTTAGGTTGTCTGTGTAACTGCAGAAAGCATCCAGGTGCTCTTCCGCAGTTATGTCCTCTTCCCTAGTGAACTTGGGCATATATTTCAGGTAATCTCCAACAGGGAGAGGATTCATAGGTTGAGGTAGGATTAAGGGAGTATATCTGGAAACCACTATGGAGTCCATTCTATTTAGAGGGGGATTAGCACCATCCATAGGAACAACAGGTGTAGGGGAACTAGGAGGAGATGAGGTTTGAAGTGGAAAGACAGGAGCTGAGCTTACAGAATGGGAGGGGAACTGCAGCAAATCTGGAGAATAGGCTTGCAGGCTAAAAGGGACAAAAATTTCCCTTCCTTCAACAACAGTAATAACAGGAGGAGGGGTGGTAGAACCCAGGGTAGGAGAATATTCAGATGGGTTGGGTCTGAACCAGGGTACCACCTCAGGGAAGAGGGGAGTGACAAGAGTTTCTCCTACTAATTCTAGACCAAGAGGAGAAAATCCAGCAGGAACACTCCTGAAATTTAGACTACGGGAAACTCCGATAGAAGGTAATACAACAGGACGAAATGAAGGGGTTGGAGTTTCTATAAAATCATGAAAATCATCAGAAATACCTGGTTTAGCAGTAGAAGTGCCACCTTCAGAGGACTTTCCCTTTCTGATAATCTTCTCTGGGTTAGCTTCAGGTGGCACTAACGGCATCTGAAGAGTAGACCTTGTGTGTCTGCCTCTAGAATCCACGGCTGAAACAATGGAGTTGCTTATGGGTTCCCTAGTAGAGACGCATCAGTGGAGTTGCCAGGTGCACAGTAGTAATCTCAATAATTCTGATATATGATGCACCTTCAGAATCAGTTAATCATTGTCATTTAATCTCGGGGAAAATATTCAACTTCGTCCTTGGCAACGACGCCAGAAATGTTAGCGTCAGAAGTCACTCCTAGATTGTGACAGGAGCAGAGCCCAACGCCCATCAGTTTATGTCACAAATAAATTTAATGGGGTGATCAAATGGGTAGAGACCCAGGAAGATATCACTCTAACTCAGGAAACCAGGCCTGGTATGTAAAAAAACAAAAGAGGTCTTGATCTAACTTCCATCACTGAGTTGATTGTAAAATGAGTAGATGGGAGACTTGGTGAGATGAGTGAGCAAGACTGCCTTGGGCATTAGGTCTTTCAGCAGCTTGAGGAAGAAAAACTCAAAATACAAGATCCTCTTGGTTCAGAGTTTCTGAGAACTGAAGGGTGACTTGACTGGATCCTCCAATTCTAAATCATTCAGCATTGAGAAAATACCAGAACTGATTAGAAACAATGAAACTATTACAGTGATCCAACATACATCATCCTATAACATCACAACTTGACTAGATCCTCCAATTCCGAGTTGTTCTAACACAGTGTAAACAAAGAGATAGAAAGAGGTTGACATTCATAAGGCAAGAAGTCTCAAGTGCCAATACATAACCAGAGAAACCAGTGCTTCGTTAAAAATTTACAATCGGGAGCCTAGCTCAACCATCGATAGATTACAAAATGGCGAAAATGACTACATATACTCAAAACAAAACAACAATAGTGAAAATGAGTCACTGCATTAAAAACATTGCGTCTGCATGTCTTCTAGCAGTCTGTGCATGCAGACTCTGAACGATCGTGCACTTATGACAGACGCAATCAGACTCCTAACTGACCTGCAAATGAATCGACATGCTTTTAATCCTTTTCTGGACTTTCCATTTATGGAGGAGATAATGTCTAACC
This sequence comes from Picea glauca, assembly GCA_000966675.3. Taxonomy (NCBI): domain Eukaryota; kingdom Viridiplantae; phylum Streptophyta; class Pinopsida; order Pinales; family Pinaceae; genus Picea; species Picea glauca. The sequence goes on from JZKD02S0658680.1 coordinate 899,030, forward strand.
ACCTCCAACAACTTCAATAACTGATTTCTTGGGATCGGGAACAGTCCTGGTCAACTCTTTTCTTTGGGACGTGGAGGTCTTCTCATGGTGCCACCTAGATCAGTTGAACGGTCTAATGGATAAGGCGTGGAGGATTTGGCATGTTTGGCATGGAAAGGAGAAATGGATTGATCACGGAAACAACAGGGGTGAGACACATGGCAAGAAGAAGGATACAAGGAAAAAGCAAAGGTGACGGGATATAATGGTAACGGGGAACACATTATTTATGAAGGGCTAACGTGGAAGGGAGCAGGACAGATGTCGGAGGATGAGGAGGTGCCAAAGGAAACAGTCCATGTCACGCGGTCAAGTGGAGAACAGATGGCACGGGAGAAAATGGTATAGAAGGTGACACAACAAGAAGGGGGCCCCACGTCAATACCACACCAT
>JZKD02S0658680.1:921260-938313 GCA_000966675.3 Picea glauca
ATTACAATGACAGGAGGCCCATTATATAATGGCCCCTATGACTTTTATGGAGTCATGACTTTTAATTTATTGTTTAAATTATAATTGATTATTTATTGTAATTTATTATCTTATTTATTATTATTATTATTATATAATAGAAGAAATAGGCATCATCAGCTGAGGTGGATGAGGTTGCATATAGGTGTTGACGATAAAAATTGCAACGAGTATTTTTCCCGCAAAGTATTGCTAAAGCCTATTATTATAAGCTAATGATATATATAATACTAGTAGGTAGGACCCCCTTATAGATTGGAGGATCATATTTGGTTCTTATTTGATGTTATGTCGTTGTTCCACACTGCTTACAGGTTTGGGCATGATTGATGTTCCAAGGTTGATTCTATTCGCAAGAAATGGGTGATGCATAATTCATGCTATGAGTGGGTTTCTTTACTCTAAATTCTCAATTCTATGTCACAAAGAGCTTATGAGAACTATTATTTCAGTGATAATTGCACCATGATCTATTACATATCACACCTACACAAAACATATGTTAGTCATGGAAAAGAATAAAAGAAATATGAGAAAGAATCTAAAGAAGAGATTAAACTATGCTACTATGCTACACTACATGCATTAAAATTAAAATATCGTTGTTAGTCCTAGCTAAAAAGTTAGTAGCTATGTGATTTATTGAGTTATATGAAAACATGGTTGATATGTGATATGGTATAGTTGGCAATGGTTAAATGTGATATGGGTGGCACGTTTGACAAGTGATGGATGTTAAGTTCGATGCATAGATTAATTAAGCGGATTAATGGAATATTGGTTGGCGTGTACTATGGAATTGAATGAGTGGGGGTGGAGGCGACGTGCATTTACTGCACGTCACTCATACTGCTTCCACAAACCGTCACCTTAGCTTCGTTATTGTTCAACTGTGTTTTGTTTTGGTTAAGCTCTGATTTTCAAGTAGAGGAAGCACTGCTCCACCAAGCTTGTGTTTTTAAGGTTTTATTGGTTATAGTTATGTATTTTCGCCATCCATGAATCTTCTATGGCTATGAAATAGATATTGTCTCGGGATGTATGGGTTTGTGTTTTCCTTGAGACTGGAAACTATGTAAACTTATGGTTTTCTATGGAATGGTTATTGTGTGGTTTTCATTACGATGATGGTTGAAGTCATGGTTTCATTTATCTTTCTGAGTGCAGAAGCAATGAAGGCTCTTTGTCGTCCTTATTGGTTTTGGTTGAAGGGTTTCTTTCGGTCCATATTGCCTAGATGTCTCTATATTTTTCGTTTTTTTGTGTCACCATACTGAGTAGTTTTGTTTTTATGGGGTTGTTGGGTTTGAGCCACATTGTTTCACTGCGTATCATTTCACCCGGGTGTGGGTTTGTTCATGCTACTAATGGTTGTGCAGTGGGTTATGATGGCTATTATACCTAGGGGATTTCTTAAGGTTGATTGTTATTTCTCGGCTCTATTTTATCTCAGCATGGTTGATTGGTTGATTGGGAAAACCAGGAGGGTTATACCCTATGTGTTCTCGATGTTATACAGGACCAAAATGAAGCCTTTCTCCTATGTTCATAGTCTCTCCTATATCACCCCGTCTACGAATTTATTGGTGGTATTCCCTGTGTGCCCACCGAATGATCTTGGGGGTTCTCACGTGGTGTTGGGGTTCGACTCCAGTCTCCCTGTGTTGGTCCACAGAGCGAACCCTCGATTTCTCAAAGCTCAGTTTTGATAAAGGGAACCGTTATGTCATGTCGGGTATATTATTGATTGTTATGAGTTGGTGGTGTATCATCGACAATGTTCGATTGATGGCTCATCTTTGTTGATTATGTTGACAGTGGTGTTGGTTATTGGTATTTAGTCACTGCATTGGTTATTATAACAATAGAATTGATAAGCTTAGCATGGTTAATTGATTGATTGGAGAAATGGGATTGAATACACAATCAATGTCTCTTACATTATAATTATTGAATTGTTAACCCAACATTAGTTTATAATTGATTAAGTCACAGTGATGCTTCATGTGTGATGCATTGGTATGTGTGGGCTTCCTATAGTAGGTCAGGTTGAGTTGATGGTTGTTGTGACTGTATGTTTTAAATTTCCAAATGGGAGTATTGCAATCGTGATAGTTGTGGTGTGGTTGTCCACTGTGTATTCTATGGATATTGTTTGATTATGCCATCAAATATGGGCACGGGTTTTATAACGGTATGGTTTTGTTGCAGTTTGATTGAATTGAGAAATGGATTTAGGCATATTGTCATTGCTTCCTTGTATTGGATTGATAGTTCAGCATTGTTTGTTGTTTAGATCCGGAGTAAATAGACATGTACAGTCGCAGTAATGTTATTACATTTTGTTGAATGGTTTGTGTATCCTACAACATCGTATAAGTCGAAGCAGTGATTGTTGTGCGTTTAAATGGAAAATCAAGGTTATTGCAATTGGATATATTGATGATTCTTTGTTGATTGTCCACTGTGTATAGTTGGTGGATATCATGCATTATATTAGAGATAAGCACAGATTCTGTGACAATGTGGTCCCATTACAACTTAATTGTTAAATGGAATTGAGGAATAAAATCGGGCACGATTTTAATGTCTGTGTTTGATGAATGAAATAATTCATGGACAGTGGTTGATGTGTTGATATTGAACAAGGTGGAATTAGGTCACTGTGTATTAATTTGGGAATTGTTCTAAAACATTAATTGGATAAATGAGAAGAAATAGAACTCTTCTACAGGTTTTTGTGGAATGCATATTGTCTTGTTTTGGTGACATTGTATTAAATATTTGACTGCAAACAGTAAGCAAGTTGATACACAGAATTGATTGAATTATACACAGTAGTTGTTTAATTGAGCACAGTGATTATTTGGTTGGTGTTGGACCTTTTGCGTTTGATATGTAATGGTTTTATGGATTACTTAATTAATTTTATGAATAGTATCCACTCTATTTCCCTACCATTATTTCAATTTTCTCTAATTACAATCCCCTCGCCTTCCCATATCCATTTTTCACTCCCTGTTCCTAAAATTTAATTACAGTTAAGAGAATTTTGTATTGTAACCGTTTGAAATCACAGTTCCTTGGATGGATTGCAGCGGCATGTTCCTTCGATTACATTACAGTTGATTGTGTGTTGTCTGTTAGTAGTTACCCTGTTTCTTTTCCCTCTCATTTTAATATTTGTTTTGCTCAATACAAACCCCTCACACATACCAGAACCTTTTTTTCACCCCCTGCTCATTAACAATACTTAAGAAATTTGTATGGACTGGATTGCATGAACCTGATATGTTGTTGAGCCAAAATTTATTTCATATTTTTAAGGAGTTTTCATGTATGGTTTTTAAAATAACTATTTGCTAATCAATCATGCATGCAAGAATGAGATTTTTCAGTCGAGGTAACCATGGCAGAGGTAACCGAGGAAGAGGGAATTGGAACAGGGACCCTAGAAGGCCTAGATTCTCCATTCACTTTGATGTGACTCACAAGAGTTAGGCCATCTTTTTCAGGCTGTATTTTTCAACTGGATTGGGAAAGGAGTGGTCCAACCTAGGCCTGAAAGGCCTCCCTTCCAAGCTCCACAATCCCCTGGTATTCTTGTACCCCCTCATGTCTCATTGCAACTAGAGGTTCCCAAAAATGACAGATGGCAAGAGATTGTACACCCAGCAGTCTCCCAACATCGTGGCTGGCCCAATTTGTCTTTACCTTCTCCCCCTCCTATCAATCAGATTTTTCAAGATGCCCCTATCCACTCACCAGATCAGTCCTCTCATGCTAGAAAAAGGTTGAAAACTGAGGCCCACCATGCCCCTGACAAAGGAAAAGCCACTGCTGCCCCTTCCTCACCCTCCAATGGCTCTGATAAATCGGTGTCTTCCCGAATGAATTTGAGGGACGATTGTTCTCATGTGATCAGCGAGATTAGGCATAAAGGCTCAACACAGCCAAAGGAAAATTCAGAGAGATCGCGGGGTGACAGCAGCAATAAGGGAAGGATTGCATCTCAGAGTGGAAAATATTGTTTTTGAGTTTTATTTTATTTATTGTTGATGACAGTTGACTTCAGATGTTTTGGACATCATGTTTTTTTGGATATATGAGTAATATATTTTTGAAAATAATGAGATAAATTGTCAAACATGGATGTGATGATGGGAGTCACAAGGAGGAATGTTTTTGTTTAATTAAATATTTATGTTATGATTGTTAAGAGCTAAAGGGAGTCACAACAGGTCCCACCTACTAGTTATTATTTATTTAAAAAACTTATTATGATTTATTATTTTCCCCCCTAACTAAAAAGTTGGTTGAGTTTTTAATTAACTTAACTAATGAAGTACTTCAACTAATTCAACCAATTCTAATTTTCTTAAAGTCAAAAGGAAAGGGAGGAACAAAATAAGAATAGAAGGAGAATCATACTAACATTTTCTCTTTGAGTTTGTGTTGAGATAGTTCAGTTTTCATTCATTCCTTAATTGGTCATAAGCCTAATTCTTTTTTATGATAGCATGGTCTTATTGTAGACAGCAAGATTTAGGGTTGAATTACATCATTCAGACACTTGTTTTTCAAAGGTGTTGATCTAACTTTGATAGTCTGTGTAGACTTGTATGTTTGTGAATTAGTTTTCATGACTGACAAAGACTATTATACAGAGTTGAGTGGGCAGCAATCTGTGGCAAGTTGATCCATCTTTTAGAATTCATTTTTTTATTTTCTGTCAGAGGTCCTTTTGTATGTTTCATCGGGGACATCTAAGTTTGACTTTGGTCCAAAACTTCTTCACGAAATTTTGTAAAGAGAATGACTCTTTGATGAATTAGAATGAAATAAAGGATTGTTTTATGTCTCATCTATATTGATTATCATCTTGGTGTCTTTACTTGTGTTTCTACATTTATTTCAGCAAATGTTATATTCAGAAAATCATATAAATAATGAATTTTCCAGCAAGCTTTTATTTATAAAAAGACTAGCCTAAGCACTTGTAATCAATACTTGTGAGTTAGGATATTATTTTTTATGGCTATAAACATAAGGTGACATTCCCATCTATTTTTCTTTAGCCAAGCAGAATCTGAAAAATGCTTGAGTAAGATCATTTCATATATTTTCCTCAACATTTATTTGGATACCATACTAGGGAGATCTTCAATATCTCTCTGGTTAATTTTATGCTTGATTAGCATCGATACATCTATTTTTCTGATTTAATTCTTTGACTGTTTTATTTCTTAATGACTGTGTATGTTGCAAGGAAGCCCAATATTGAGCCCAGTCTTCAAGATCAGACCAGCATTTCTTTGAACATGTTTAACACCATTTTAGACAATCCCAATACTCGTGTTGATCTTAATCATTCATGGGCAGAAATTGAGTGAGATATTAGTGCCTAAGAACATTGGGAAGCTAGACATAGACAGCCTAGAAATCAGCAGTAACCTTCTTGTTCTTTCAGTTTTGGCCCTTCTTTCATGTCCTTAGACTCTCGTGTTTCTAGAAGAAGAAGAGGCGTATCACCCGAAATTAATCCTATTGATGAAATAGGAAGAAGGAACGTTGTGTTATCTACCCAACAAAGTGCTCTAAGGATAACTTTGTCTGATTCTTCAAGTTTGTATTTTTATCCTTCACCTATCATCCACAAGATGGCATCTAGTGGTGGCTCTGGTGGCACTGGAAGTGCTTCCTCTTCTTAATCTTCATCTTTGTCAATGATTGGAAGCTTATATATCCACCATATTCCTGTCCAATCTACCTCAAATCCCACAAAAGTCATTAAAAAGTATGGGCTTTTTCAGTTTGAAGAAGAAGCCACAACCACACCGTGGCATGTGTCCTCTCCTCTTAACCTATCACCTGCTACTCGTCCACTTCCTAAATTCAAAGAACATCTTCCTAGGTTTTCAGAAAATAACACTGTCACTACAAATGAACACCTGGTGGCATTTTCTAATGCTTGTCACAACATAGGAGCCAATGACAATGATACTTACATGCGCTTATTCATCAATTCCTTGGAGGGAAAGGCTATGGCTGATTTCTTTGACCTTCCTCCTAAGATTTTGTCTACTTGAGAGGATTTGATCTATTGGTTCAGATCCACTTATGGGCAATCTAAAATCCAAGTCGAGAAGTTACGGGAATACAATAACATCGCCTATAAGGATGGTGAGACCATCAAGTCCTTTAACTTTCATTTCACTAAGTTATACAATCAGATCCCTGAACTCATTTGACCTCGAAACCAAGCCACTTTCATGCATTACTACAATGCATTACATTCCCCCTACCATCATAGGCTTGAGGAAAAATCCATTGATAATATCAGTTCCGCTCTGCATACTTGTTTAGAGTATGAAGAATAACTTTAAAGAAAAGGTCTTCCTCGGGGAGAATCGATTAAAAAGATATACATGTCTTCTCTCTGACAGCTAGTACAAGATATGAAAAATTGTATGATAGCGTATGAGAGAAAGGGGACTGTCTCCTCTCTCACCCTTGGAGCTCCATCCTCTTCTGCACCTCCCTTTAGAAACCCAATTGAAAATAATTTTCAGCCTAAAGTTATCTTCCCTCGAAGTTAGTGTAACTTTTGCTAGGAACACCATGAGGAAGACACATGTGAAGTAAGGAAGAGTGTCAGAGATAAGATATTTGGTAAAAGACCAGAAACTACTATCATTATCCTAGATTTTGCAGATCCAAAAGATGGCATGATCATCAATACTAGGAACAAATATTATGCTCCCAAAGGAAAATTTGACCATCCCCACAATTCTTCTAGCCCGAGCTCATCCTCACCCACTGCTATTGTTCAGGCTCCTAAGGTTCCTGAGAGTCAAGGAATCACTTCCCCTCTCCCCTCTTCCAATACAATATCCTAAATCAGTTGGCCAACATCAAAGAAGATACAACCCTTCTGGACATGGTTGTCGTCCCTAAGCAACAGAGGCATCTGAAACAATTCATGGAAGTAAAAGATTTTGTTGTATCCAACCTCTCTGAAGAGGTGAACGAAGAGGATTCGTCTGTAAATAAAGTAGGTGTACATAAATTTAGATACCCTGTAAAAAATCCCCCTTTTTATATTTCTGTAAATATTATGGATAAGATTGCCCATTGTTGCCTCATTGATGGCAGTTCGGACTTAAGTGTGATGTCGAAGATTATTATGGAAGATTTTGTCTTGTCCTGTACAAATGAAAACGCCATAATCATGCTCTCCTATAATAGTCTACAATAAACGACCATAGGTAAGATTAAAGATGTGACCTTAGTTTTCTGTGCACACCCTGAAATAAGGACAACCCTTAGTATTCAGGTAATTGATATGCTAGTAAGAAATTACTCAATCATCTTGGGAAGAGATTGGCAAGCTTTGACAGGTCGATACCTCTCACTCGATGGGACACACTTATCCATTCCTCAGAATGGTAAAAACATTATAGTCCTTAGAGAGGGAAGGATTTCACCTTACATAGAGAGTGTTCCACAGCCTAATGTAAATCGAAGAGGACCTAGGCGTGTATTCCATATTTTCTAAGGAGGATAACATTCCCTTGGAAAAAATTGATTTAGATGATGGTATGTGGCACATTCACTTTGATGGTTCATGCTCTAATGAAGGTAACAGAGCTGACATTATCTTGATTTCTCCTGTAGGAAAAATCTATAACTTTTCTTATAGGTTGGAGTTTTCTTTCACAAACAATGTCACTGAATTCGAAGCCTTATTATTAGGCATTGAGAACACCTATAATCTTGGTTGTGGTCACCTTTCAGTTTTTGGGGATTATGATCTTGTTGTGAACCTTGTACGTAAAATTTACTCTCCTAGCAACAAGTTGATGAAAAAATACACCCAAATTGTTTGGGTGCTTATCTCGAACCTTTTATCTTTCAACAACACTCATGTTAAAAGGGAGTTAAACTCAATGGAAAATCGGTTAGCTGTCTTTGCAGCTTCTCCTAATCAACAATTTTTTTCCTCACAGACCTCTTTGTACTTTTCGACCTCTATATCGTCTGCATATCCTTGACAATATAGAATCTTGGCAGGCTTTCCCTAACGGTGAGAGCATTTTTTCTTTCATTCAAAATGAACCTCTTAATCCTAAGGGAATTATATCCATAGAAGACAACAAGATTCCTAAGGGCCTAACTCCTCTAGAGAGTTCAATTTCATCAAGTGATGTAGGCAATAAAGAGAAACAAAAAGAAGAGGATTCAAGAAGGAAGGTGGGTGAAACCATCACCTTGAACATTGGGGCACTCGAATCTTCAAAGAATGTTAAAATAAGTGCCCAATGTTCTGATAAATAAGAAATGAAGTTTGACAAGCTACTTGGTGGATTTCAAGATTTTTTTTCTTGGTCTTATGAGGATCTTCGTGGTTTTGATCCTGGTCTTATACAACATGCTATCCCCATCAAGGAAGGTATGAAACCATTTAGGCAAAAACAAAGACCTATTAACTCTGCATTTAAAACAAATTTTCAAAAGGAGTTGGAAAATTTCTTAGGGGCTGGAATCATTTTTCCGATCAAGTACTCTGAATGGGTTTCCAATTGGGTACATGTTTCGAACACCACTGATCATATTAGAACCTACACTAATTTTTTCACATTCAATCAGGCTATTATGAAAAATCCCTTCCCTCCCCCTAATATGGAAATGATTCTACAGCAGGTTGCAAGGTCACAGATGAGGCCCTTAAGTGACAGTTTTTTTTGTTACAATCACATCGAGGGAAAAGGGGAAGATGCTCACAAAACCACTCTTCTCGCAAACTTGGGTACCATGACTTATAAATGCATGTTTTTTGGCTTACCTGATGTGAGTACCACTTTGAAAATACCTATACAACCAACTCTTGATGAATTGGTCAGTATCCATATCTATCTTGATGATCTAATCGTATATGTTAAAGGGTCGATCATTACCTCGGAGTTCCAAGTGTTATTTTTGGATCCTTTCAAAATTGCTTTTGTCCTAGATACTAATTCTTACATTCTAAAGGATTTATAGGAGAAATTGTTTTCATACAGCACTAACGATTCTCACTTGAAACATTACGTGGGACCAACGTGAAAAGTTCTAACGTTGTTTGGTTTTTCTGTATACTAGTAGTCTAGCTTTGCTTTTGGTTTTTCACTATTTTATTTTCTTCTTTACGGTAGTTTGACTTCTGTTTTTTGTTTTTTTTAACATTTCTTGCTTCTTTTACATTTTTGTCATTTTATTACTATTGTTTTAATTTTTGTATTTTTTTTTCTGTCATGATTTTGTTGCTTACCATCTTTTAGTTGATTTGGTCAAAAATAAGATGTTGGATCAGTTCTGCCATAGTGTCACTACTGCAATATATTGTTGGTCAATAACTATCAATATTACACAGTTGTTACGATGTTTCTCCTGAAAAGCACACTTGAATTTGTTATATGCTTTCATTGTTGTCTAAAAAATAAAAATTGGGGTTACCTCCCGCTTCTTCTTTCCTTTTATTCATCAATTTGAGAATTTAAAAAATCAAGTCCATAAATTTTATCCTTGGAGTTAAGAACTGATTATGATTTAACGATTATGCACACAGTGGTAAATCCCTTCATACTTGACGCTTTTCATAAGTTATTCCCAAATTCCTGGTCATTTTCCCATTAAATCCACTCACTTCCCCCTGTTGCATAATCTCCCTGGTTTTATCTTCTTGACCTATTGTTTTTAGTCTACAAAACCATGAATTTTGAGTTCTAAATCTGTTGAAAACAAATTTCCCTGTGGATTTGTCAGTTTTCTAACGATAAAAATCGCAACGAGGATTTTGCCCGCAAAGTATTGCTAGAGACTATTATTATAAGCTAACGATATATATAATACTAGTAGGTGGGACCCCCTTGTATATTGGAGGATCAGATTTGGTTATTATTTGATGTTATGTCATTGTTCCACACTTCTTACAGGTTTGGGCATGATTGATGTTCCAAGGTTGATTCTATTTGCAACAAATGGTTGATGGATAATTCATGCTATGAGTGGGTTTCTTTACTCTAAATTCTCAATTCCATGTCACAAAGAGCTTATGAGAACTGTTATTTCGGTGATAATTGCACCATGATCTATTACATATCACACCTACACAAAACATATGTTAGTCATGGAAAAGAATAAAAGAAATATGGGAAAGAATCTAAAGAGATTAAACTATGCTACTATGCTACACTACATGCATTGAAATTAAAGGATCATTGTTAGTCCTAGCTAACAAGTTAGTAGCTATGTGATTTATTGAGTTATATGAAAACATGGTTGATATGCATTATGGTATAGTTGGCAATGGTTAAATGTGATATGGGTGGTGCATTTGACAAGTGATGGATGTTAAGTTCTATGCATAGATTAATTAAGCGGATTAATGGAAGGTTGGTTGGCGTGTACTAAGGAATTGAATGAGTGGGGGTAGAGACGATGTGCATTTATTGCATGTCACTCATACTCCTTCCACTGACCATCACCTTAGATTGGATATTGTTCAACTGTTTTTTTCTGTGGTTAACCTCTGATTTTCAAGCAGAGGAAGAACCACTCGACCAAGCTTGCCTTTTTAAGGTTTTCTTGGTTACTAGTATGTATTTTCTCCATCCATGAATCTTCTTTGGTTATGAAATAGATATTGGCTCAGGATGTATGGGTTTGTGATTTCCTTGAGACTGGAAACTATGTAAACTTATGGTTTTCTCTGGAATAGTTCTTGTGTGTTTTTCATTACGATGATGGTTGAAGTCATAGTTTCATTTATCTTTCTGAGTGTTAGAAGCCATGAAGGCTCTTTGTCGTCCTTATTAGTTTTGGTTGAAGGGTTTTTTTCGGTCCATATTGCCTGGATGTCTCAACATTTTCTTTTTTGTGTGTCACCATACCGAGTCGTTTTTATATTATTGGGTTGTTGGGTTTGAACCATCTTGTGTCACTGTGTATCGTTTCACCTGGGTATGGGTTCGTTCATGCTACTAATGGTTACGTAGTGGGTTATTATGGCTATTAATTTCTTAAGGTTGATTGTTATTTCTTGGCTCTGTTTTATCTCAGCATGGTTAATTGGTTTATTGGGAAAACGACAAGGGTTATACCCTGTGTGTTCTTAGTGTTATACAGGATCAAAATGAAGCCTTGATCCTCTATTCATAGTCTCTCCTATCTCACCCTGTCTGCGAATTTATTGGTGGTATTCCATGTGTGTCCACCGTATGATCTCGGGGGTTCTCACCCGGTGTTGGGGGTCGACTCCAGTCTCCCTGTGTTGTTCCACAAAGTGAACCCTTGATTTCTCAAAGCTCAGTTTTGATAAATGGAACCGTTATGTCTTGTTTGGTATACTGTTGATTGTTATGAGTTGGTGGTGTATTGTCGACAGTGTTCGATTGTTGGCTCGTCTCTGTTGATTATGTTGATAGTGGTGTTGGTTATTGGTATTTATTCACTGCATTGGTTATTATAACAATCGAATTGATAATCTCATCATGGTTAATTGCTTGATTGGAGAAATGGGATTGAATACACAGTCATTGTCTCTTAAATTGTAATTATTGAATTGTTAACCTAACATTAGTTTATAATTGATTAATTCATAGTGATGCTTCCTATGTGATGCATTGGTATGTGTGGGCTTCCTACAGCAGGTCAGGTTGAGTTGATGGTTGTTGTGACTGTATGTTTTAAATTTCCAAATGGGAATATTGCAATCGTGATAGTTGTGGTGTAGTTGTCCACTGTGTATGCTATGGATATTGTTTGATTACGCCATCAGAGATGGGCACGGGTTTTATAACAGTATGGTTTTGTTATAGTTTGATTGAATTGAGAAATAGATTTAGGCATACTGTTATTGTTTATTTGTATTGGATTGCTAGTTCAGCATCGTTTGATGTTTAGATCTGGAGTAAATAGACATGTACAGTCACAGTAATGTTCTTGTGTTTTGTTGAATGGTCAGTGTATCCTACAGCATCGTATATGTCGAAGTAGTGATTGTTGTGCGTTTAAATGGAAAATCAAGGTTATTGCAATTTGATATATTGATTATTGTTTGTTGATTCTCCATTATGTATAGTTGATGGATATCATGCATTAAATCATAGATGAGCACAGATTTTGTGACAGTGTGGTCCCATTGCAACTTAATTGTTAAATGGAATTGAGGAATAAAATCAGGCACGATTTTTTTGTCTGTGTTTGATGAATGAAATAATTCATGGACAGTGGTTGATGTGTTGATGTTGAATAGGGTGGAATTAGCTTACTGTGTATTCATTTGGGAATTGTTCTAAAACATTAATTGGATAAATGAGAAGAACCAGAACTCTTCTATAGGTTGTTGTGGAATGCATATTGTCTTGTTTTGGTGACACTGTATTAAAGATTTGACTGTGAACAGTAAGCAAGTTGATACACATAATTGAATGAATTATACACAGTAGTTGTTTAATTGAGCACAGTGATTATTTGGTTGGTGTTGGACCTTTTGCTTTTGATATATAATGGTTTTATGGATTACTAAATTAATTTTATGAACAGTATTCTCTCTCTTTCCCTACCATTATTTCACTTTTCCCTAATTACAATCCCCTTGCCTTCCCATATCCATTTTTCACTCCCCGTTCCTAAAATTTAATTGTAGTTAAGAGAATTATGTATTTTAACAATTTGAAATCACAGTTTCTTGGATGGATTACAGTGGCATGTTCCTTGCTTTACATTGCAATTCATTGTGTGTTGTCTATGAGCAGTAACCATGTTTCTTTTCCTCCTCATTTTAATATTTTTTTCACTCAATACAAACCCCTCGCACATCCTAGAACCTTTTTTTCACCCCCTTCTCATTGACAACAGTTAAGAAATTTGTATGGATTGGATTGCATGAGCCTGATATGTTTTTGAGCCAAAACGTATTTCATATTTTTAAGGAGTTGTCATGTATGGTTGTTAAAAGAATTATTTGCTAATCAATCATGCATGCAGGAATGAGCTTTTTCAGCTGAGGTATCCATGGCAGAGGTAACCAAGGAAGAGGGAATTGGAACAGGGGCCCTAGAAGGCCTAGATTCTCCATTCACTTTGATTCTGACTCACAAGAGTTAGGCCATCTTTTTCAAGCTAGATTTTTCAATTGGATTGGGCAAGGAGTTGTCCAAACTAGGCCTGAAAGGCCTCCCTTCCAAGCTCCAGAAGCCCCTATTATACTCGTACCCCTCATGTCTCATTGCAACCAGAGGTTCCCAAAAATGACAGATGGAAAGAGATTGTCCACCCAGCAGTCTCCCAACATCATGGCTGGCCCAATTTGTCTTTACCTACTCCCCCTCCTATCAATCAGATTGTCCAAGATGCCCTTGTCCACTCGCTAGTTCAGTCCTCTCATGCTAGAAAAAGGTTGAAAATTGAGGCCCACCATGCCCCTGACAAAGGAAAAGCCATTGCTGCCCCTTCCTCACCCTCCAATGGATCTGATAAATCCGTGTCTTCTCGGATGCATTTGAGTGATGATTGTTCTCATGTGTTCATCGAGATTAGGCCTAAAGGCTCAGCACAGCCAAAGGAAAATTCAAAGAGATCAAGAGGTGACAGGAGAAACAAGGGAAGGATTGCATCTTAGAGTGGAAAATATGGTTTTTGAGTTTATTTTATTTATTGTTGATGACAGTTGACTTAAGAGGTTTTGGACAGCATGTTTTTTTGGATATATGAGTAATATATTTTTGAAAATAATTTCAAATAATGAGATAAATTGTCAAACATGAATGTGATGATGGGAGTCACTGTTAGAATATAAGTGGATGTGATTTTTTTACCATTGACAATACCCTTGTCACCAAACCATAGGCTAAATCCACCCTCCGAGCACCTTAACCTTGACAGAGAATCACTCCAGAAGCAAACCCTAGGCTAGATATCAAAACAAAGGGTAGCGCATCTTTCGCCAAGGATAGCGCATCAACAAGAGATGATAAGATATTCCAAACCCTAGCCAAGATATAGTCCAAGCGTAACTGCTAGCTGCAGCAGCTGCAACAGCAGCTCTCCTCCAAACCTGCGCAAAAATTAGGCAATTGCAGTGCACACAAGTGTTGCTCTGCAATTTTGAGACTGCCTGCCAGAATGAGAACTGGCCTCCTGTATTTATACTAATTATGGTTAATTTCCTGGGCCGACTTCTCATTCTGGGTATCTGTCTGTTCAGTATATATTATTATTTCTGGCCAACTTCTTCTCTCGGAGGCTAATAACCTAATATAAATTATCTTTTTGAGCCAACAAGTCTTCTAGGGTTATTAGCCAACTCATTAGAGTTTCTTCTTGCTTCCCGGAGTATTCTATCCTCATCAGGTTTACACGTGGAGGTAAATACTTCCTGCAGCTACCATAATATCAACACTCCCTCCTAGCTAGGGAGGTATTACAGGTAATGGTCTTGAGCACAAAAACATACCATTCACCCGGTAGCATCAACATAGTTGTATAGACTAAATCATGACTAGATCATGAGCACCATTATCATCATTAGTGTCATCAATTGCATCATCTCTCGAAACCATATTCTATTTGAGTAATCAGACATGATGCTCACTCCACAGAGTGATACAAGAGCCATTCTTCTAATCTAGAAGAGTAAATGCTCTGAACCATTTTCCGTTTGGGAAATTTCTGTCCTTTGATTATCCATCTAACTAATAATCATTTCAATACTGTTGATAATATTCAAGGCAATCGAAACAAAATAGAACACAACTGTGTCTATCCATAGTAGTACATAACTACACTCTAGTGGTACACTACCACACCAAGTAACACACAAGTACTTGATCAACAACGTATAGTCATGAACAGTGGAACACATCCACCACAGTAGTATACATCTACTGTCATACAGACTTCATAATAATCATTTGATATCAACCTGCATAGAAACAATGTTATGATATAAATTGAATAATATGGGCCAATCTTTCACTCACATCTGTGAGATCTGAAAGAATATATGCCCTCAGAGTAGAACAATGAGATATCTAGACTATTCTTCTCAAGCAAGGAAGAATAATTGTCATGTCTTCTGAACCTGGACCATGCCCCACCCTGGGCCATTCTTCCTACACTAATCAAAGTGCACCCTAGAGAGAATGTATAAACCCTAAGGAATGCATGTCCCTGATTTCTAAGCCTGGACCATTCCCCACCCTGGGCCATTCCTCCTACACTAATCAAAGTGCGCCCTGGAGAGAATGTATAAACCCTAAGGAATGATTGTCTGAACCATTTCCTCTGTTAACCACAAGAGGAAAAGATTGTCCTGCATCAACCTCCAAAACGGACCATTCCTCATGTTAACCACAATGAGAAATTTTTGTCCGGGGAGGTGGGCCAATCTTCTTGAGTAACCCTCAAGAAGAGAGACTTCCCTAGACCACTCCCCATGTTAACCACAATGGGAAGTTGTTGTCTATGATACATAAACAATCTGGACCATTTCCCATGTTAACCACAATGGGAAATCGATGTTTGTCAGATAGCTCAATCCACTTTCCGAACAGGAAATAATTTGTGCAAGATGGACTATTTTTCAATGAATGTCTTCAATAATATTTTAGTGATCCCTCCCAACCTGGTATTTTTCAATAAGGAAGTTGTCTCCACGAGCTCCAGCTTGAGTACGCAAACTCTTTCATCTTTTACCAAAATGTCTGCTTATCTGCTCATATGTGGAGATATGTTTTGGAGAACCACTTTCTCCTTTCCGGACTTCATTACGGATAATGTAATGCTTGATTTCAAATGTACTTTGGTCTGGAACACTGGTTTTCTCTGAAAGCTTCATGTAGCTCTGATCAATAGAGTATATCATTGTTGGAAAACTGGAACATATACATGTGGCACTTCTTCTTTCATAATGAGATCTGATCTACTGAGTAATCATCTTGATACAATATCTTTGTTATATAAAATCTTCACCACGCTTCTGTTGTGCATTGGAGGTTCTCCACCAAGTTGTCTTCTTCTATATGCATGCAAGGGTCTCTTTCTGGAATGCCTCAAAGTCTTGAGTTTGCTCTTCATACACTCTTTATTCAATTTCTCTTGAGAACATTCTTTGCATTCATTTGATGTAGAACTCCAACTCATGGATGTTGTGGATGATATAATGAATCATGTAGAGATATGTCTGGTGTACTGGAATAGGTAATCATCATAGTCTTCTCCCTCCATCTGGGAGAACCTCTAGTTCTATATCTCACAATGCTTTCATTCATAAGTCTTTCATACATCGTTCTCCATCATGACTTTCATTTCCTCTGCTTGATTTCTTTTATTGAGTTCATATCAGGTTGGTAATCTTGTTATTCTTAATATAATGACTGGTTGTTTTGGCTTCTCTTTGTTTCTTGGAATCTTCATGTTCTTCCTCGTGTTTAGCTCTTGGGTCCATGGAGTAGATTCCATTTCTTTATTTAATCATAGGATCACGGTTGTGGATGAACAACCAGGGATACTTTAAGGCTTCTCTTCGAAGAAGACTTCTTCTGAGGTTGAACTGGACACGTACTGTCTTTCATGGCTGCTACCATGGATATATACTCCATCGTCTTCAATGGATCATAGGATTAGATCCCTCCTAATCCTTACTTCATGTATGAGTGCATATAATCATCTCCCTCCATCTAATAGAGTCCATGCTTTCGTCTGCACCCTTATTGTCTTCTGCAATATATAATTGGCTCTATCTATCTAACAGAGTCCACGCTTCCATCTTGTTGTCTTCTACAAAAACGTTATAAATATTTCTCTGACTTCTTTCTATCTTTGCTTCTTCTGAGTCTCTTCGTGATTGATTCGGCGTATTTCATCCTTTCATGTATATTATCTAATGATATCAATCCTTATCTTGTTGTTCTTCCATAGGTATAGTTCTTCTTGGAATACATTATCTTTCATGGGGTAGATATACAAGATA